>JACTOM010000907.1:2091476-2163185 GCA_015832385.1 Elymnias hypermnestra
GGAAATTCCACTTACAAGATGGGTTGCGGGAGTGTTAACTATTGACTCATCACATAAGGCGTAGGGACTTGAAATTTAGTTGGAACATTCCTTTTTCCGAGGAGAGGTCATCTAAGAAGGGATTTTAGGAAATTCCACTTACAAGAGGGGTTGCTGGAGTGTTAATTACTAATACATCACGATACCTCTGGAAACATAAGGCATGGAGACTTGAAATGTGGTAGGCATATTCCTTTTACCAAGTACAGGTCAGCTGTCTCTTAAAGACATAAATAGTATATAAACGTAAATTGAAAAAATGGCTAATATCTAAATGTTATTACTGTATGACTACATAAATGAAAGTCAAAATAAATAAAATAATTCATACGAGACACAGTTTTTAAGCTCGCTCATACAGTTTTGATACGTTTCATATAAAACTGTAATATATTTATTAATGTGAATATTATTTTAAAAATGTAAATACTTGCCAGAAGCATGAAGCAATTATTTCAAAACAATATTATTGTGTCCTATTGTAGATGTTGCACGCCATTGTATGGTAGATTGTGTGTTGTACACTTGATCTTGCAATAACATATATTTGATTTGATAAGAACGGATAAATTAATGAAAATGTTACCCAAAAAACATTCCACGCGTACGAAGTCGCGGGTTCAGCTAGTTATATGATATTTGTCTATAGGAGGCTTCGAAACCAAGGCATTGTGGTTTTATAAGTTCTAACAACGAATTACCCAATAGTCCTTTTAATCGACACAATCATTGGCAGTTCCGATAATTCTGCAAATTTCTGTGAAATTTTAGAAAAAAGACTTTGCAATCAATTTGATGTATGAAAATATCTTTTGTAGGCATATTATACAAGTTTTGAATCGTCAAATATTTTTTTTTATTTTTCCACACTCTAATTCTAATGTACTTCTGATGATGGTACTCAAGAACGACTTAAAATCTAAAGTTGCAAGGGTTCCTTCGCGCCCTGGTCTGAGAAAAGCCCACTACAAACTCATTCGGGTATTTGGTATTTTTTTGTTACCATCATCATTGCAATATTATATATTTTTTTTCTAACGCTGGAAAATCCTCGTGGATACCAGGAATACTCAGGAGGATATTCCAGGGTGTGCCGGAATCATACCAGCTAAAACCCAGCGGTGCTCCTACAACACTCGGAGACGGCATCACGAGAACGCGACTGACAGACATTCGCAACCCCGCCAGCGATATACCTGCTTAGGCCCAACTCGGTCAATGGCCAAAACTTACTCCGAAGGTGTATTGCCTGGAACACCTGGCAAGCCACCAACCACCTCGCAGGACCTCTCTTTGTTGGGCAATAGACTCCGCTTCCGTTACCCAAAGGTCACCACTAAGAAGGGAGACGGCGATCGTGGGCCTTTCGCCTCCTTCTCGGCCTTATTGCAATATTATATTGGTTTAATATATTTCAATTCAAATTAGAGCAGTTCGTTCACTCCCACGCGTTTCTGTCTTCTAGTAATCTTGTAACTTATAATACGGCTTTTCTATCAACTTTCTTTTAACTAAGACTTTGAATTTATTAATTGACATCTTTAGAACGTCTTGTGGGAGTTTATTATAGAAACGTATACAGTTACCCTTAAATGAGTTGTTAACCTTATGCAGCCTACTAGAATTTATAACAAGTTTGTTATGGTTTAGTAAATTATATAATGTACATTCACTCCTTTTATTTAAAAAGTTAATGTTTTTATTTAAGTACAACAAGTTTTCTAATATATATAGTGAACTGTCATTATCTTAACTGCCTTGAATTTGTTTCTTAGCGACTCTCTTGAACCCATATTGTAAATCGCACGACCCATATTGTAAATGTTTTGTCTATAGTCAGTAATATTATACTAGCCAATATATACATTTAAATAAATTTGGATTCTGGTTCGTTGCTGTATAGACAAGTAAATAACAGCTTATTAAAACCAGCTTTTATGATAACAAACGTTTTGATGTAAGTTTTCCTACTTCTTAGCGAGAGTTTGGAGCTTATCCCTAACTAATTGCTCCAATATAAAGTGGAACGCTAGAATTAACATTAACTTTTTATATTGTTTCTTTTCCATCGTCTCAATTTTTTCGTCCATCTCAATTATAAGTTCACATCAGCTTCTTTCTTTTAATCTATTGGTGTCAATGTTTTTTTTTTAATCCATTGGTCTCAATTTTCTATTTGTGAGATGTTTCATTTTCACTTCGAACAAAAGATAAACTTTTAATCCATTTTTACTTTATTCTCGCATCATCAGATATATTACAGCCATCAACAATCCCCAACGGATTTACGAACACTCCTCAAATACATTTCAAACGCCATTCTCTTTAAAAATATTCTCCATTATGTCGCTTAGTCCATTCGGAGACGTCTTTAGAAATATTCCTCTTTCTTAGCGAAAATACGGTCATTGTTTAAAAAGTCGAAACCTACATACATTTACTTGAACAAAGGCAGTAAAAACGGTTTATGGACTTGTTATTGCCGTCCCAACGGACAGGTTGTATGGCCTAATTGACATGTTAATGGATGTTTGAAAACGCAATTGTAAATGCTTGAAGGAGATTCGAAATCCTCTAAGGTGTTGAGAAAAAGAAATATATTAAAATAGCCATATTACACAACACTCAAAATTGATAATCGTTACTTTACTAATACTATAAATACTAAAGAGATTTGATTGAAATTTGTTACACATATAGGTCAACGCCTGAGAAATGACTTTTGTTTTTATTGCTGACAGATTAGCGCTTGACTGTGATCTCACCTGATGGTAAGTGATGATACAGTCTAAGATGGAAGCGCGCTAATCTGTTAAGAGACGATAAACCCCTTACGGTTTCTACACAGCATCGTACCGGAACACAAATCTCTTTGTTTGGCGGTACGTTTTTGCTGGTAGGGTGGTAACTAGGCACAGCCGAAGCCTCCCACCAGTCCAGACTCAGACAAATTAGAAAATACAATTTCCTAAATTCGTCCTACCGGGAATCGAACCCGGGACCTCCGCTAGCAAAGCGAATACTCGCACCACTACGCCAGCGAGGCCGTCAGATTTTAGTGTAAAAAAAAAGGGTTTTAAAATATAGAAATATCGTAGTTTTTAAAGCTTTCGATGTCTGTTATAAATGCTATAATTACTCTTTCCATTTGTTGCGTTTTCACGCTCAATCTATTGAACCGATTTAGATGAACTTTGCTACACAGGTTGTCGGAAGCCTGAGGAAAGACAATAGTCATTGGAATGAAACACTGCAAATAGCTTTTTAAAATATATACAAGTGTATCTTATTTGTAATATAATTGGCCTTTAAGATTAGAAATGCTATCCAAAAACTATTCTACGTGGACGAAATCGCGGGAAAAGCTAAACGAATTACATAAGGAAAATTTGGGCAAGAAATATCTTTGCCAGAAGGTTAAACTAATCTCGTTGCAAATAGATATTTGCAGGATATGTTGAATTATTCACGAATAGCCTGTAAAAGTGGGCTAAGATATTTTGCCAGCCTTTTTCCACCGTTAACTGGGTTTCCGGTTAATTTAGCTTAATTTCTTTGCTTAAGATTTTTTTAGGATTTTCGATAGTTTTGTGTGTTCTTGTCGTTTTTATTATTTAATACTAAAATGTCTTTAATTTTTATTTTAATAATTACTTTTTAGGGTTCTGTGTCTCAACTGCCTCATTGGTCTAGTGGTTAGAATATTTAACTAAGGACATGAGGTCCTAGGTTTGAGTCCCGGGTTGGGCCAATTCAAAAATTAATATTGAGCTTTTTATTAAGATTTTCTTAATGTTTGCCCGAAGTCGGGAAGTTGGCGGTGTGATCCACCCCCGTGCCTTGAAGAGCACGTTAAGCCGTAGGTCCTGCGCCTGATCTTTCTCCGGTCGTGTCGGATTCCCTACACATCGGACTATGTCGGAGAGTGAAGGAATAGAGAGTGCACTTGTGTACTATGCCTACCACTCCGCAGTGGAGCAGCGTGGCGGGTCTATGCTCTAAAAATCCTTCCTTCTCGGAGTGAGGAGGCCTGTGCCCAGCAGTGGGACGTTAATGGGCTGATACTTACTTATTTTACCTCAAAAGAGAATAACGGAACCTTTATAAGATCTCAGTAACGCGTGGATATAGCGTGTTAAAATTAAAGCCACATTCTCAAGTTTAGAGTCTCTTTAAATTTTTTAATTCAACGTGAAAAAAGATAGATCCGGTTATTTTATAGCAAATTCAATTTGATGAAATGCTTATAATTCCCTAATATAAAATTTACCGCTTCCTTCTGTGTATTACACCCTCCTTAAACAACGAAACGGTGGAAACAGATTTTAATGTATCCTATGAAAATCTTCACTCAGAGATCTCCCTTTGAATTTTAATATAAAATCCAAATCGTGAGTTTATTAGCGTTGAATGAAATGGTAATAAATTTAAATATACGCTTTTGCATTTCCTTTAATATATAGCAAAGTGCCAAACAATATCTTGACATACATATTATAAAAACGATGACCAACGCCGCGTATATCTGTCTTTATTGGTGATTAAGTATAAAACTACTGAATGGTTTTTTATGCAACTTTCATATATAGATAGAGTGATCCTTTGGAAAGGTTTTAGTCTATAAATTGTTAAGGTTTTGTGTGAATTAGTTGAAATAAAACAATAGTTATTGGAAGGGTCCGAGAATCAAGCCGCCCGGGGGTTTTCATCAATAACGCTGCCTAAACTCTTAAAGAAATAAAAAAGCAATGTATAGTAGTATAATTCCTCTTTTACAGATCTATATAAAAGTCAAAAATAATATATATCTATCTTTTAAGTATAACTTGTTATATCGATTTATCTTTCGAAAATGTTTACGTATAATGCGGTACAGTTTAAACACGTTATATTATTTTTTTTTAAGAAATACTGCAATTAAACAGCAATAATCGCTTAAATCTTATACGAAACACTTGATATTTTCATGCGGATGCGATAAATATTAATTTCCACCGGTCTCAAGTAGCAAAAATGTCAGTAATTAATCTTACCCTTTCACGAGCCGTTAACGCCGCAAAATAAAATATATCAAGTCAATATTTCGGCCTCATTAACTGCGAATATTTATAAAGAACTCTTAACCCTTTTCAACTTTGTTAAATATAATGAAGATTAAGTTTATATTAAATCTATTTTTTAATACTAGTCACCCAACTCAAGTATCGTCGTCGTCGTCGCTACAACCGATGGACGTCCACTGCTGGACATAGGTCCCACGAAATGATACCCACAAGGCCCGATCCTGCGCCGCCTGGCTCCAGCAGCTACCAGCAACCCTCCTTATATCGTCGGTCCGTCTTGTGGGGGGTTTTCCTACACTGCGTCGTCCGGTGTGGAATCGATATTCCAGCACCTTCCAGCCCCAACGTCCATCGGTCCGTCGGACTATGTGCCCCTCCCATTGCCACTTCAGGTTCGCGATTCGTAGGGCTATGTCGGTGACTTTGATTCTGCTACGGATCTCCTCATTTCTGATTTGATCGCGTAGAGAAACTCCGAGCATAGCTCTCTCCATCGCACGCTGAGTGACTCTGAGCAATCGAATGAGGCCCATAGACAGCGATCACGATTCCGATCCGTAGGTAAGCACTGGCAAAACGCACAGTTCGAAGACTTCAGGCACTGAGGGATATTGGACGAAAACATCTTCCGGAATTTCCGGAACGCTGCCCACCTGAGTTTGATTCGGCGGTTGGCCTCTTTCTCGAAATTGGACCTACCTAGCTGTACTATGTGTCCCAGGTATGTGTATTCGTCAACAATTTCGAGTGTCTAGATCTCAACGATGGAGCGGAACATAGATATTGGACATAACTTTCGTCTTATACATGTTCATTTTTAGGCCCACCTGTTGAGAAGCTTTGCTGAGGTCTGAGATCTTCCAGAGTCTCTGCCATAATGACCACGTCGTCGGAAAACCGTAGAAGAGTGATGTACTCACCATTGATGTTGATGCACAGTCCGTTCCACTCCATAAGCTTGAAAAGGTCTTCCAACGCTGCATTAAAGAGCTTCGGGGAGATAACATCTCCCTGTCGCACTCCACGCTGCAGCTGGATAGAACTCTGTGCTTTGGTCCTGTATACGGATTGATATGGTGGCGTTTTCGTAAAAGCACTTCAACACGTGTATGTAGCGGTGGTCAATTCGGCATCTCTGTAAAGATCTCAACACGGCCCATGTTTCCACCGAATTGAAGGCTGTCAAGTATCACGTATTTTAAATATCTATTTAATATGCTGCTGATGTAATAAAAAACGCACTGATTTTATGGGTATAATTTAATAATACATACACACCTTTTAAATAAAATAATATGTGTTATTTTAATTAAATATCCAAACAAATGGAGATATGGATAGATTCGTTAAAATATTGTTTTCCTTGCTATTGTAATTGAATGTAAAGTTTACTCAATATATGCAATGAAACGTGACCTTAAAAAAGCCTTAACTAACATTTAGTTCATTATAGTCTATTTCTGTTTGATTTTTAATTTATAGTATAAAATCCTGATAATTTAGGTCATGTAGGACATAAAAATGCTTAAAAGCATTTGTTTTTGTTACTAAAAAATATTTAATAGTTATCAAT
This sequence comes from Elymnias hypermnestra, assembly GCA_015832385.1. Taxonomy (NCBI): domain Eukaryota; kingdom Metazoa; phylum Arthropoda; class Insecta; order Lepidoptera; family Nymphalidae; genus Elymnias; species Elymnias hypermnestra. The sequence goes on from JACTOM010000907.1 coordinate 2,098,152, forward strand.
TGTTTCTTTACGAAACACTGTCTCATACGTCATACTTTATATAAAAAAAGGAATTTCTTTTCGTAAAGAAACCTTAGGACAAATAAGAAATATTTTCTTGTTGGCTCATTTTATTTTTGTATTATAGGTAGGTTGGTCCAAGCCTATTTTGGGTACAGTGACCGCATTGATCGTAATGATCCTGGTGCCGTTTTGTGCGCTCTCAAATGATTAATATAATCAACTTTTCCAAGGAATGTGCGATTACACTTAGGACAAGTACCAAACTGAAGGTCTACGGAGCCTACGTCCGATTCAGACTAACGTATGTGGCCCCTGCTTGCTACTACTTCCGCCCGGGTTAACAGAGGAGGAGGCTACAGACCCAGCTGAGTAAATACCTACGTATGATATCAGAAGCTGCAACGTGCGTCAGAAACGACATCATTCATTGTGATACCAAGACGCCCAACATGAAAATGTTTGTCTGGAAGCTGGGGCGTAGCATGTTTCGTCACGAAGACATCTCCTTTGACACTTACATCTCCAAGGAAAAGCCAGTCAGCATTTAAGACTGACAAACATTGGGCGTCCCCTAACCTCATGAGTTTCTGTTATCCAATGCAGTGGAGACACCTGGAATTGACACCCATAGAAGATGCCCTGGGTGGAATTTCTGGCGTCACCGGCGAGATCCAGCCCGTTTGTAAACTGGTAAAACAATTTACCGGATATCTAATGGATGTCTTTGAAAAATCACCCGGGCAAGAAGGCGTTATGTCGAGACCCGTATTTCTTAAGCCTGGATAACTTCTTACAAGGCAGAACATTACAGCAATATTTATATATTATAATTGTCTGACTTTGAGCTGGTCTCTTTTTAAAGCTAGCTCATTTATACCTATCTTTTCGAGAGCTCTAGTGTGGCGAGGCGTCTCCATTTCAGCAAGTGACTTCCATTGTGAGGGATTGACGGCCTCGCTGGCACAGCGATGCGAGTACTCGCTTTGTTAGGACAGGTCCCGGATGCAATCCCTGGTAAGGCGAATTTAAGAAATTGTATTTCCTAATTTGCAGCAAAAACGTACCGCTGAACTAAGAGATTTTTTTTTTATAGTTATGGCAGACAAACGAGCTGGCGGGTAATCTGATGTTAAGTGATCACCACCGTCCATGGACACCTGCAGCACCATAGGTACTACTGATGTGTTGCCGGCCTAATAAGTGGGAGTTGATTCGCCTCTTAAACACATCTGCATCATAGCCTTGTGGGAACACCGTTGGCGGGAGTTCGTTTCGGGAGATTTATGTTCCGGTACGATGCTGTCTAGTAACGGTAAGGGGTACATCGCCTCTTATCAGTTTAGCCCGCTTCCGTCGTAGACTGTATCATCTCTTACTAGGCAAGATCACAGCCAAGCGCTAAACTGTCACCAATAAATAAAATGCTAGTCTTAGCACGTCTCTATACCTTAATAACTGTATTTGCTTTCGTTTACCATCTTGAAGTTCACAGTAAACAACGACACGCTTGGTAACTCTATCATTGAGCAATCAGAAAATATGATTCACATTTAATTAGGCTAGCAGTAAAACGACACCAGAAATTGAATAAGGTCTTATTAGAAAAAAAAAGGTTGTTTTGATAATGCTGACACATCCCGAGTACTGTGGATTCAATCAGTGGGAATAGTTTGATAGGCTCCACCGCAGTTGTATTACGATCTCCAGCGACCCCCCGTTATGGAATGTATTATAGAGGTTCATGTCGGAAGCGGTCGTAAAACTTTACGAACTTACGCCCTCTTAACCTATCTGTGACAATCATTTTATGTACAGAGTAGTTAGAATTTTAGAAGGACTTAAGAAGCAAGACTTTTAAATGCTGATAGAAAGATCTTTTGCTCCAATATGCCAGAAGATCAAAGTCTTTGAACAGTGCATATTGCCAGTGATCACCTACGGATCGGAAACGAGGCCGCTGACTATGGACCTCATTCAAAAGCTCAAAGTCACACAACGTGCGATGGAGAGGGTTATGTTTGGAGTTTCTCTACGCAATCAAATCAGAAATGAGGAGATCTGTAGAAAAACCAAAGTCACCGACGTAGCTCTAAGAATCACGGAGCGAAAGTGGCAATAGGCAGAGCACATAGTCTGACGAACCAATAGACGCTGGGGTTCGAAGGTGGTGGAACAACGAACCCGCACCGGACGTCGCTGTGTGGGCAGACCCCCCCCCCCCAAGGTGAACTGACGACATAAAGAAGGTCGCCGGTAGCTGCTGGAGCCAGGCGGCACAAGATCGGCCACAGTGGGCATCATTAGGTGAGACCTATGTCCAGCAGTGAATGCCCATCGGTTAAAGTGAGTGAGAGGTTGGTACAGCCTATTCTTTAAAAATCCTCTCTGTTATGAGTGTCCTCACTTTTTTAAAGGATACGCTTAACAGGCTGGTCATGTACGAGTTTGCAACTATTGAGAGCGCCCTAACACAAGTGTACTATCTATTCCTTTACTCTCATAGTCCGATGTGATGGCACTCCGTCACGATCGGAGAGAGATCAGGCGCAGGATTAACGTACTCTCCGAGACACGGGACTGGAACACTACCCCAACTTTCCAAAATTGGGTCAAGTACAAGAATTTCTTGATAGAAAACTCAATATCTGTAGCTAAACAGGTTGACTACTAAACCAATAAGATAGATTTACTATAAACCTGTAAAGTAATGATACAGTCCAAGATGGAAGCCCGTTGAACTGGTAAAATGTAATTTACTTATGGTTTCCACAGAGCATCTTAGCGAAATACATAATTATTGCTTGGTGGCACTTATTTGCCAATGGTTGTACTGGAACCATTACGCCAATTATGTCATCAATATATAAGTATCTAGATTCAATACAATATATATAAGAATAGAAGAAACGAAGTGACATTTACTATCTTTTTGAGTAAAACCAATTACAGGCGCATTGATTTATTTTTCCTCAATAGATTATATTTTAAAATATGCTTATAACACTCTCTTTCTCTCTCTATGTGAATCGTGGTCACCGTTAAGGTAGCATCTTTAGGATAAATATAATGTATATATACGCGTAATTATGTTTATCTCGTTTTATTTATACACTTTTTTACACCTTACAGTAATACATGATTTTATGACCAAAAAAGTACAATAGGCAGTTATTTACTACTTACAGCTTTTTTTCACTTAATAGCGAAAGTAGCAAAGAAGAAAGTTAAAGGACACAAAACATAAACATATACACAAATAACTGCACCCTAATACATGTATAATACAATAATAAATATACAATGAAAACATATTAATATTTATCATATACACATACATAAACTTACAAAATTACTCATAGGTGACAATAATTTACTAAACTACCTGCACAATTAAACAACTTCAGCCACGTAGTCCCCGGTCTAAGATAGCTGAAGTCTGCTCTAAAAAACCCTCTCTCCTATAAAGAAGGAAGCATGCCCAGCAGTGGGATGTTCATAGGCTGATTCTTATTCGTAGTTACTATCTATTTTAATAACATTTCCTTCTCTTTTATTGATTTCTCTGTTGTAATCTACTCTGTAACACCGAGGGCTGAGATTTCAATAAACGACATCCGATACGTGATTGCGCTTGAAGACGTTCTACATATAGTCGTTAACTGACAGACTGACGGTTGCAACGATTTATATTTTACAAGCACTTTTGACTTCGCTGGTTATTGAGACTCAGTAGAGAACCGCTGGCTTTGTATATTAAGATAAAAGTTGATAAATTTTAAGTGAAATATAAGCATTTCTTTATGATAACAAATCTTTAGATTAGTATTGTAAAATTCATCGAGGCGAAGTGAGATGAGAAGAGTTACAAGCATATTGTATTAATAATAATAAAACAGTATAATCCAATGAGTTTGTTGTGTGTTCTTGTCAGAACAGGACAGAAAAGAAACCTCTTTACTCTCGATTTTAAGTCGTTTTTTAAAAGTTATAGCAAATGTCGCGAATTACATAAGATATGGGCGCTGTAATTTATATTATCTGCACTTTGCAATGATTTATAAATAGGGTTATGGCCAAATATGATTATAAGACATGTTGACATGAAGGTAATAGTGTTAGATTGGAAATAATATGTAAAACTTATATCCAATGATACAAAAATGCTGTAACAGCTTACTTGAATAAAGAATGTGAAAAAACCGAGGTTAAAGGCAGAGTCTCGTTGAAATTTCACAGAATACTCATAACAGTGTGCCTACAGAAGTTTTTACTAGAATACATTTAAAATTTACTGCATATATCATCCATTTTGACATTCAAGATAGCAATAAACAAATACCAATAACGGGCTGCAGTGTTATCGGTGAGAGAGGGTCAGCGCTGCGATCAAGGCAGCAACGGCCCCCAGTCCCCGACAGCCCCGCCATTCCTGGCCCTGGCAGCGGTTATGGCAACGGCAGGGCAGAGGGTGCTAAGAATCTTCGGAAGAGATTCCGCTGCCAACCCTGACGACTGGACCTGGCAACAAACAACGCACGCACTTTGAGGACCAACGAAAAGATCTATGAGCTGGAAGAAGCAGTAGACAAACTACACTGGGATGTTATAGGATTGTCTGAATTACGTATATAGGCGGAGGACACAATAATCCGTTAACTCAAAGTCAAAGTCAAAGTCAAAATGTCTTCATTCAAGTAAGCCTGTTACAGCACTTTTGAATCGTCAAATATTGTTTTTTCTATATATTATTTAAATGAATTACTGATGATAACATTAAAGAACGACTTACAATCTAAACTTACGAGGGTTCCTTCGCGCCCTGATCTGAGAAGAGCCCACAAACAACTCAGTCGGGTGTACGTTTTTTTTTTGTTATCATCATTATAATATATATTTTAAATTTATTCTATATCTATATACATATAGAGCAATTCATTCACTCCCACGCTTTTTTGTCTTCTAAGTATTCTTTCAAATTATAGAATGATTTATCAATTACTCTTCTTTTAATAAAAGATTTAAATTTATTAAGAGACATCTTTGTAACTTCTTCTGGGAGCTTGTTGTAGAAACTTATACAGTTACCCTTGAATGACTTGTCAATTTTGTGTAGCCTACTAGAATTTACAGCAATTTTGTTTTTATTTCTTAAGTTATATGAGGTGCATTCACTTTTCTTGTTCTACTACCGGGAGGGCGGTATACGAGTATACAATCATTCACTCGAGCGTTATATACCCGAACGTGACAGCTTAGTGTCATTCAAAACCCACATAATGCAGGTGCAAGCGTGCTTAAACAAGTTTTCACTACAATAAACTTAAAACGACTCTATATAACACCCATTTTGCTATTCAAAATAGCATTACACAAACGGAAATCGCTTACACCGGCGCACCTTGCAAATGGCGGTAAGATATGACGTCGAACTGATAGCTGCATTATTTTACACCACGTATTATGTTCACACCCAGTTTATGAAACTGTGTGCACTTTTAATATTTCAAACCACGGGCATGCAAAGCTGATATGCATTAAAGACGACTATACATTTGCCAGGTTTAAAAAACACCTTCTGAAAACTTATTATTTACGTACTTGAACTTTTTTTATTTTTGGATTGGGTGAACCGATCTTGGTGATTTTTTTATAATGGAAGGTGGTGCTTGTTATATGATCCCATTTTTTTTTAAATCCAGTTCTGATGATGGCATCCATGAGAAAACCGGATAAGCCTTAAATTTTCATTAAGTATGTGCGCGACTTCTTAGGAGCAAACTATCGATACTCGGCAGAATCTTCTATAAGCTATCCAGATATTTGAGTTGCCTACCGTAACTTCGGTATGGTCAAGTGCTAGTTAAATATGATCTCTGAGAAAGTAACGGAACTCTTCAATTCTTAGGAGCAAATTAACGATTCTCGGCAGAATCTTTTATAGACCATCCGGATATTAGAGTCATTTACCGTAATATCGGTATGGTCAAGTGATTGTCGTAGTTAAATATGATGATCAATGGATCTCCTCAACAGCTTACATTAAGGTTGCGGTTTATGGCAGAAAATATAACTATCTGTAAGCAAATAGCAGTGAGCTTACGTTTGTTGCTGCATTGCAATGTTTAAAAGATGCATTATGTGTGAAACGGTGGCAGCCGGGGGGACTTTTGCGTATTAGCATGTGCGCGACAAATGTACGAATAACGCAAGATCACACCAACCGATTTCAATGATTCTTTCATTGGAAAGGACATAGTACAAGGGTTGTTTAATGATAGTTTGGTTAGATTTTGATTATGAGATCTCTGAGAACGTAACGGAACTCTTCAGTTCTTAGGAGCAATTTAACGGCAGAATCTTTTGCGACGGAATCTTCATCCGGATATTAGAATCATTTACCGTAATATCGGTATGGTCAAGTGATTGTCGTAGTTAAATATGATGATCAATGGAACTTTTAAACGGCTTACAGTAAGTGTATGATTTGTAACAGAATATATAACTGTCTGTTTGAAATGGCAATGATCTTACGTTTTTTGCTGCATTGAAAAGTGAGTTATGTGTGAAGCGGTGGTCGCAGAGTCTTCGGGGCGGGGGGGGGGGGGGGTTTTGCGTGTTAGTGTTGCGCTCGACCACCAAAGCCTGGTGATAGCGGGGTGACAAAATAACCGATCTGTAACGTATTAGGTTGCGGGTTCGATCCCGGGTGTAGCGATATTAAGGTAAATTTAAATGTAAAGTTGTTTCATTTAAACGGTGTTATATGAGAAACATGTTTTTAGGTGTACACATATTGAAACAAATTCGTTAGTTTACTTCAGATTCACTAAAAATGAAAAAATAAATAAAAAATTTAACAAAAACAGAACCGCCTTCAAAACAAAAATACAAATATATTAATTTGCTCTAAAAAGTAAAAAATAATTGCGTATTCTTTTATAGTGTTCTTCGTATTCTTATATTTGGAGCAGGTGTCCAAAACACTAAACATAGTAGAAAAACGACTACTTACTGTGATATCTCAAAAAATATTCACCAGATTGTTGCTAACAACTACACGATGAGGAATTTCTAATTAAGATAATCATTACCCTGAGACACTCCGAGCTTATTCTTTCAAATGCCGGTTGAGTTTAAACTTAAATGCTCTGAAATTTCTTATAACGTTTGTAGTTAGAAGGTAAGCCTTCAGATGTAAAAGGCTCTTTATTCATACAATTGGCGAATGCTTGCACTGACTGCGGATATGGCGTCAGAACAATTTTTCATTTAAGAAGATTGACGATCCGTTGTTTGTTACAAAGTAGTGGAGACAGGGAATTGATGTCACTACAAACATTACACATGTAGCAAATATTCAAGAATCTGATCTATATAAAAATATTCTACCTAGAAGTTTAGTTGATACCAACATTTAACTATCTATTCTATATTATGAAACAGAGTCTTCCGCCAAGTTTGAACTCTAGAATTCAAGATGTATTAAACTGATTTTCATTCGGTTTTCACCAATGGATAGAGTGATCTTTAAAGAATGTTTATGTATAAAATTTGTCAAGTATAATATAATGATTGTTCGAAGTGTTGGAAAAATCAAAACTACTGTGAGCTTTCACCATAAATGCTGCCTAATCTCCCAGATATATATAATAATAAATAAATAAAAGCCTTTATTCACTATTACGCGTGCGAATGTCAAGTTATAAAATGTCTCCAGTACAATTAGTACAATTAGTAATAGTATAATTAAATAAACAGTAGTCTTGCAAATTATGTCATTTTTTGTCCTGTCAATAATTATATACTTAATGTATTTAGTCAAGTAGTCATTTATATTTAGTCAAATTAGTCTGGCGTAAAAGCCGCCTCTTCGGCGTAGGCCTCCCCCAAATTCTTCCAGTTAGCTCTATCTCTGGCTTGGCGCATCCAGTCTGGACCTACTCTTTCCATAAAGATATCTCTCCATCTTTTCTTTTGTCGCCCTCTTTTTGTTCTCTTGTCTCTGGGAATCCATTCTGTCACTTTCTTAGTCCATCTTGAGATGATATAGAGAGAGATATATAGAACAAAACAATTTATACCGAAACAATTCCTCTTCTATATATACTCCGCTTTAGCATATATCTATCAGTTAAAGATAATTCACTATATTCCTTTTATTTCAATAAAAATAGTCCGTACATATCTGACGTATGATATTATACAAAAGTTAAATACATTAATCACCGTACGTATTTCATTTATACTAATACGAGTACTATTTATACTAATTCCTGTCGAAAGAGGTGTTCGACGGGGATGTGTTGCGTCACCATGGCTGTTCAACCTTTTCATGGATAAATGTTTGACAGATTTAAAAGAATGTATGTATGGGTTAAGAATGAATGAATTACTCATCAAATGTTTACTCTACGCTGATGATCAAGTAATACTTGCGTCATNGTAATGTAAAAAAAGTGTCAAAATTGTACGCTGTTTGATTACCAATAAAGAATAAAATAAAAAATAAAAAATAATGATTGTACGAAGTGGTGGAAAAAACAAGAGTACTGTGAGCTTTTATCATAAATGCTGCCTACTCTCCCAGATATATATAATAATAAATAAATAAAAGCCTTTATTACGCGTACGAATGTCAAGTTATAAAATGTCTCCAGTACAATTGATAGTATAATTAAATAAATAGTAGTCTTGCAAATTAAGTCATTTTTTGTCCTGGTTAATTTTAATTATTAATGTATATTTTTAAATCTTAATGTCATGTCAAATAGTGAAGTAGTCATTTATATTTAGTCAAATTAGTCTGGCGTAAAAGTCGCCTCTTCGGCGTAGGCCTCCCCCAAATTCTTCCAGTTAGCTCTGTCTCTGGCTTGGCGCATCCAGTCTGGACCTACTCTTTCCCTAAAGATATCTCTCCATCTTTTCTTTTGTCGCCCTCTTTTTCTTTTCTTGTCTCTGGGAATCCATTTTGTCACTTTCTTAGTCCATCTTGAGATAATATAGAGAGAGATATATAGAACAAACCAATTTAAACCTAAACAATTCCTCTTCAATATATACTCCGCTTTAGCATATATCTATCAGTTAGAGATAATTCACTATATTCCTTTTATTTCAATAAAAATAGTCCGTACATATCTGAAGTATGATATTATACAAAGGGCTACGTTAAATACATCAATCACCGTAAGTATTTCATTTATACTAAAGCCGATCGTAAACAGACAGAATTTATCAATGTTGTATATAAATCAATATATTAATTCGTGTTTATAATAAAATACTTCAAGTACTCTAGATATTTAAATCTACTCATTGCTTTTGATGCATAAATCTAATACGTACCTACGATAGTTAAAACATATAAACAATTTTTTTTTAATGGTGTCAGGTTAGCCCTTGACTGTAATCTCACCTGATGGTAAGTGGTGACAGGGGCTTAGCTAGCAACACGTTAAACTAGTACACCAACACAAAGAATTAACTAATATAAAGAAGAAACATTTGTGTTTATATATGTATGTTTGTAACGTTTTCACCCAAAAACTACTGGACTTATTTCAAAAAATTTGTCATCATTAGAAAGCTGCATTTTCACTGAGCGATATAGGGTATATGACTTTCTTAAAAACAACAGAGATTACTAATAAAAATGCATGAATCTAACCCAAGTAGTGAACAAATTAGTCACAAATAAATCTGTCATCGCGTGAGCTGCGGAAACTATTGATGATAGAACAAAAAAATGTTCCACAATATTATAGAACATTAAAACATCTACAAGAAAGTCCATTATACCACATGTCCAATTACTGTAGTTATGCCAATATAACTACTTTTTTTACATTTGAAAAATTAATCAAAGTGCAGGCAGTAATCAAACCATATTATTCATACCTCTGTATTAATCAAATCGAATCAAAATATCCTTATTCAAATAATATTTTTTTCCACACTCTGATTCGAAAACAAGTCTGATGATGGTACTTAAAATCTAAAGTTACGAGGGTTCCTTTACTCCCGAGAAGAAACCACAACAAACTCAGTCGTGTTTTTTTTGTTACCATCATCATTACAATATCATATTAGTTTAATATATTTCAATTTCAATTAGAGCAGTTCGTTCACTCCTACGCGTTTCTATCGTCTAAGTAATCTTGCAACTTATAATACGGTTTTTCTATCAACTTTCTCTTAACAAAGACTTTGAATATATTAATTGAGGTCTCTAGAAATCCATATCCTATATACGGTATTATATTAAAGACCGTTTTTAAATCTGTAAAATACTTTTTAAATTATTAATATCGGACATTCCATTCAAAAGATATAATGTAGTAGTATAGCGATGGCCATATTCATTTTGTGGTATTGTACCATTCTATAAACATGTAGGACAAGGACTGCCTCATTGGTCTAGTGGTTAGCATGTTCGACTACAGACATGAGGACCTGGGTTTGAGTCCCGGGTCGGGCCAATTCGAAATCGATATTGAGTTTTCTATTAAGATTTTCTCAATATTTGCCCGAAGTTGGGAAGTTGGCAGTGTGATCCACCCCCGTGCCTCGGAGAGCACGTTAAGCCGTCGGTCCTGCGCCTGGTTTCTGGAATATTCAGTACACATATTTGAATATATGTTTTAAAGAAATTAAAAACTAGGTGAAATAAAACTTTAGACCGATTTAGAAGACTTTCCACTTTCTCAAAACTCACTTTAGAATTTGTATTCAAACGAGTGTCTAAAAAGCACATTAAGTTTAACTGTGAAAATTAACTAACCAGTAAAGAAACGATTAAAAATTCAATCCTTAAGAGCTTCCCTTCCGAGGGAAGTCAGGTGCGAAGTGAGAGTGTCTGCGATTGTCAGGTTTAATTAGGAAATTAATTCACCCTTTCCCGTGACACATTAGCCACCTTTGAGGTTCAGTCAGTTAGTTACTCTTTAATTTACTACATTAAAGATACCTTTGAAGATTTCCAAAGTTGTAATTAGGTTTTTATAAGTGCCTCATTGCTCTAGCATATTCGACTACAGACATGAAGTCCTGGGTTAGGAAACCAAGTCCAGCCAATTCAAAATTGTTATTGAGTTTTTTAATTGGGAAATTATCGGTTTGCTCCAATCCCCGTATCTTGGAAAGCACTTTAAGCCCTCAGTCCTGATCTCTTTCAGGTCATGTTGGCTTGTCATTCCATCGGGCTATGAGATTGAAAGAATAGAGTGTGCACTTGTATTAGGGCATACTTAATTGCTGCCAAATCGTAAACGACTAGAGTGGTAAGTCTATGTTCTAAAAACCTTCTCTACTATTACTGAGGAGGACTTTTTTCCGATGGAAAATGCTTTTACTCACCTCTTCCACAAAGGCAGGAAGTGTGGGGCTCGCTAGCTTAGCCAGAATACCCACTACAACCCAGCTGCACCCTCATCATTCGTTTATAAAAACGCCACCTTCCATCCGGCCTTCTCCTTCGAAAGGAGGGAGGGCCTAAGGAGCACTTTTCCTTTCTCTCTTCATTGCCTTCTTCAACGAGATGACAGCCATGCAGAAGGAAGCAACTGCATTCCATTCTACCTTACTGCCAATCATTGATTCTCCCAATTTTTCCCTTCTAGAGATTTTTTACTAAAAGAAAGTTCACTGTGAAATCGTACTATAATTTGAAAGATTAAATTGCGTGAATCCGCATAAAATAAAGTTTTATTATAATGATGAAGAAAAATAGAAGGACACCCGATTGAATTTGTTCTGTGCTCTTCTCAGGACAATGTGCGAAGGTGCCCTCATAACTTAAGATTATAACTGGTTCTAATACCACCATTTATCTATATTTGACTATTAGAAAAAAAATCCTGACTTCCTCCTATTCTGATGCTTACGTGCTGAATCCCAGGAACTATTTGATAGAAGAAATAATTTGGCATCAAAACAACCTATCTATGATCAGCAACAGCGGCTGACAAACTTTAGTATTTCAGCAAGTAAACGCATTGTGGGCGTGTAGTTTTTGGTCTTTATCTGTTTAACTATACCCTCTTTCTATAGACATATTAATCAAATTGTATGTAATTCTTATTAGATTTTTCATGTATAAATCTAATATGGTTCTAATATGATTAAAACTAAGTATATAAAACTCTTTGGCAAAAACTGTCCCTCAAATGAACAAAAGTTCTATTTGGCAAAAGTTGTGTATAGTCTAAAAAAATATGTAACACGAGTACATAATCTATAACCGGTTCACTTTTATTCTATCTTACGTTGGTTTACTACTACAAAAACTACAGAAATATCTAGTTCCTGCAACTTTATTACCAGTCCGATTATAAAGCGCGCTTGGGGAATTGTTAATTTCGCGAAACTGAGCTTTTTTGATTATGCTTAGTGTTTCCGGTTGAGGGCACAATGAGAGATTCGAGGATTGAAAAAATTAACTAGTTTATTTAGTTTTATAATACGTTTAATTATTATATGTATCTATCTAAATAAGAAACGGGATCTTTGAACGTGGTTTTGCCCCACTTTGAACGACTCATTTTGAGTTCATTTTGCATGAATAAACATATTATAGGCAATAATCTACCACACGCATTCAGCATCGTACCATTAACAGGTAAATTACCTCTTACCAGGTTATACCGCTGCCAAATTACACTGTATAATCACTTAGTATCCAGTAAAGTACAAAATTATCAGCAATAAAAATTCGAACATTTCAGAACTACCAAATATATAAAATAAATGTCGTTAAAACTGGTCAAGTTATTTTTGAAATAATATATGAAAAAAACTGTATTTGACGATTTATACGTATGTATAGTAAGTAACAGCCCATTAATGTCGCACTGCTGAGCACAGGCCTCCTCAGTCATGTGAGAGAGGGTTTTCAGAGCATTGACGCAGCACGCTGCTTCACATTTTTTTCGCTGGGAAATGCTTTATGCACGCTGGATGAAGTGTAAACATCCGAGAGTGTGGGACTCGCTGGTCGTACCAGAATACCCACTAAAACCCAGCGGAACCCTCTTCATCCAGGTGTTGGGGTCCAGATGTCCGCTGACGCATTCAGCTCTGGTGCCTCGGATGAATCCAACTTCATGGTTTAGTTAATTTGAGGGAGAGCAGGCGAGCAAAATTGAACCTTCTAGCGTCCCCCCCCTCTCCTCCGGCGAGAGGGAATAGGGTCTGCCATAACCTCCGTTTGCCTGTTTAGTGACTCCTTCTGCAAGATGACAGCCTCGCAGAAGGACGTCACTGCTCTCCAACTTGACTCATCGCCAATCACATCGCCCACAATGCTGGGGAGTGAGAGGTCATTCCCAATCAGCGATGTCAAGATGTGACGCTAAGGTCCCCAAGCCTGACAATTTACTACTGTGTGGTGCGCAGTGTCGACGGCCGCCTTACATATACGGCAAGCAACGCTGCTTCACTGCGGATTGGCAGGCATAGTACACAAGTGTACTCTCTCTTCCTTCACTCTGATAGTGCGGCGTGACGGCAATCCGAGACGACCGGAGAGAGATCAGGCGCAGGACCGATGGCTTAACGTGCTCTCCGAAGTACGGGGGTGGGTCACACCGCCAAATTTTTCCCAAATATTGAGATACTTGACCCGGGACTCGAACCCGGCACCTTATGTCTGTAGTCGAACATGCTAATGAGGATAAGACCAATGAGGCAACACTAATGTTGAAACTGCCAAAATGTTGTTTTTCGCTTTTATTAACATTGTCTTACGGCATACTGGGTAAGGGTAAGGCGACGGATATTGAAACTATATGTATTTTAGAAAATAAAAATTTTAACAAAAAAAGGACCGCCTTCAAAACCGACTTACAAATATATTAATATGCTCTAAAAAGTAAGAAATAATTGCGTATTATTTTATAGTGTTCTTCGTATTGCTATATTCGGAGTCGGTGTCATAATATATTTGTAAGTCTGTTTTGAAGGCGGTTCTTTTTTTGTTAAAACTTTTTTGTATTTTTGCAACAATTAATGCAGCAACAAACATAAACTCATTGCTATTTGTTTACAGACACTTATATTTCCTGCCATAAACCGTACCCTTACTGGAAGCCGTTGAGGAGTTCCATTGATTTTCATATTTAACTACGACTAACACTTGACCATACCGAAGTTACGATAGGCAACTCAAATATCTGGATAGCCTTTAGAAGATTCTGTCCAGTATCGTTCATTCACTCCTAAGAATTGAAGAGTTCCGTCACTTTGTCATGGAATCCATCATCAGAACCCCAAACTATCCCAAAACAACCCTTAAAATATATCCTTTCCAATATAAAAAGAATGATCGAAATCGGTTGGCGTGATCTTGAGTTATTCGTCCATTTGTCGCGCACATGCTTACACAAATTTAAGACTTATCCGGTTTTCTCATGGATGCCATCATCAGAACTGGTTTTTTAAAAAATAGGACCCTATGATGAGGACCACCTTTCATTTAAAATCAAAATTCAACAAACATAAAAAAAATGCAGACCAATTGACCTCCTCCTTTTTTTGAAGTCTGTTAAAAAGAGCAATACGTGCGATATATCAATTGGGATCTCGTGTTTCTCTAAGAGATAAATTCAATTCTCACAGTACCGTTGAGACGACGATCAATATATGATATCTTATATATCCTTGATAACATTCACTTATACAACAAGAAATAAAAACAAACTTGTAATCCTATATTTTAGAGTGAAGAAGATTCAGAAATCATTTGTCGGTTTGAGCATACGCGTTTTTAACAAGATACCGCAATCAGTTTTAAGAAATATGTCAAAAACATCCTTTTACAAAAGACATATTATAATGTTGAAGATTATTTAACCGCATTAATAAGCTAAGCACATTGTAATATACTAAAAACTATATTTAAAAGAGTAACCTATGAGTTTCTTGCCGGTTTCTTCTCAGCAGATTCAACTGTCTGTATCGATGGTAGATTTGTTAACAACTGACAGTCAACTGACGATTCAAAAGTGCTTTTTGAGCCTACTTAAAAATATTTTGATCTGGATTATATAACTTTCTTGCTATCGCTTGATTGTTATCCTATCTAGTAGTGAGAGCAGTCAATATAAGAATTACCCTCTTTTCTTCTTTATGTGCCTCTCCGACTAGCAACGGTTGGAAGTCAGTTGTCCATATTTATCTTTCTCCCTCGCGAGAAATAGCACTCGCGATCCCTGTCTACTCCCTGGACAACCAGGACTTCCTCTTGCCGCCAATATGTCTCTTGCCAGTCACTTTGCCCATCATTACTAATTGTAAGAGTCCGTATCTGTCATATCTCAGAAAATGTCCCAGATACGCAACTTTCTTCTTTTTGACATTCTTCTAAAGTTTCCCCTCACAATTCATTCGTCGTAAAACCTCTTCGTTGGCCTCTATATGGGTCCAGCTGATTTTGAGCATGCATCGATATGCCCACATCTCAAATGCTTCTAAACGTTTTAAAGAACGTTTCAACGTTCTAAAGAATCACCCATTGTGCCCAAATCCTTAAGACACTCGTCTAAAAGCCGGGCATTAACCGTAAACCTAGCAGAGATACAGCCGGTATAAAATATTTTAATTATATTTTATCACCACTAAAACCGTGTAAATGAAAAACTGGTTTTGTTTTATGAAATCGTAAAAAAACTTGTCCTTCGGTTGCGCTGTGAAGTTTTAATGTGTTTTCCTTTGCATTAATGCGTTTGCATTGTTCAGTTTCGTTATATCACTGAAGTGTAGATTGTTTTTATACGCTTTATAAAGGGACTTATTATTCCCAACAATTGTATCCTTGTAGTACCAAACTGATGAAGATTAATGTCTAAGTCGCTTTATATAAACAAAGTTCGCCGCCGCGTCTATCTGTCTATTTGTTTGCGATTAACTTATAATCTGTAAAACGGATTCTCATAAAATATTCACTAATAGATAGAGTGATTCTTGGGGAAGGTTTATGTATATAATTAATTAAGATTTAGGCTAAACTGAATGAAATATAACGATAATTGTTAGAAGTATTAGAAAAATGAATGACGCTAAGGAGCTTTCATCGAAAAAGCTACCAAAACCCCTTAGAGATAAAAAAATATATGGTAGCATAATTTCTCTTTTAAAGCTCTACAAAAAAGTTTATGACAGCATTTATCCATCTTTTAAGTATATATCTCATAAATGTTGTAAAACAAAAACTATCTAATATCATCATACGTGACCAATTTTTTTAGAACATAAAACGGATATAATGAGTTCTAGCCTTAAGAGACAGATATACGATATAGATAGATCTTTAAAACAGGAATTATGCTACTATACATTGTTTCGTGATATCTCTAAAGTATTAGGCAGTATTTTTTGCCAAGGTGTTAATTTCTTCCACCACTAGCAATTATAGTTATATTTCAACCAATTTAACATAAGTCTTAATTAATTATATACGTAAACCTTTTTTAGGAATCACTCTATTTATTGATGTAAATTGCAAGATAATCTGTTCAGTAGATTTTACGTTTTTTGCAAATAAATAGACAGACAACCGGTCACGAACTTCGTTTCGTCTTATAATATAAAGATATATATTAAAAAGGCTATCTTCCTGTGAAAGTGGGGCCAAAAATAAGTGAAACTTTATTAACTTTACAATATCAGAAGCTGGAGGAGCAGCGTGGTGATTGTATGCTCTAAAAACCCTATCCTCTACGAGTGAGGAGGCCAGTGAGACCCAGCAGTGAGACATTAATGAACTACAATGGTATATTTCTGTGAAAGAAAAGATCGCAAGGAAACCTCCATATCCTGGAATCCAAATGTTATTTGTAATCCAATAAGGTATTTTTCAAAGAAACTAATTCCGCTAATAAATAAAACGAAATAGAAACAATGAGGGCAAGGAGTAATGACCCCGAACCTTTTCGATGAATGTTTTACTTTAGCGAAAGTATCTGTATAGAGCTGTTTTACGGCTTTAATATTGTAAGACTCATTTATTAATTAGCGATGTTATCCGCGTACTTCCCGATGTGGGGGTAATTGAATGCATATAAACATATACAAAAAAATGGGGTGTGGATGTGTTTTGGACACAGCCGTTTGTTTTATGTGAATACGTATCGTAACAGGTAATAGTAATAATAATCACAAATAAAAAGCTTTTATTTGATACTCCTATATTTCTTCTTAATTTAGGTACTGTTATTTTGCTGTTTTATCTATTAGACTATGTTTAATTAATAGCAAAGACTCAAGGTTGGGTAAAAGCCTTCTCCGACGATGTCCACTATTCTCTATCCTGAACTGTTTGCTACCATTATGGACCAGCTACTTTTATTATTTCATCCTCCCAGCGTGATGAGTGCCTTCCTTTCTTTATTTTTTCTTGGAGTCCTCATGGTAGTGCTGTAGATCCATCTTTTATCTCTAACCCTTGCTGTGTGACCGGCCCATTTTCAATTTAACTTTTGTGAGTGGTCTAAGGCTATAGTGGCATTTATTATTTCTCTTATAAATTTTGACGTATATTTCCATGCTTGATATTCATATTTCAATGGGCTTAAGTAGCTACTTAGCGTAATAAATTCTTGTATCCAGCTGTATAATTGAATTTCAAATGGAGGTGATAGATATGTAGTTACTACACTAATATGTATATACTTTGATTGCTTTCCTATGGATGCGATTTTAAAGACGTATTAACGTCAGAAATGTAACTATAATCGGCCTTAATATCCACATATATTCTAATATGAAGAAATCCGTTATTTATCCAATCGATTTTCGGTATATTGCTGTATAGAAAACATGACGTGGTAAATTACCTCTTTTAGTATTAGCACATATTAGATTTAGTTATCATTAACTATTAGGTGAGATCACAGCTGAGATAACCTATTAGCAATCTTATAAAAATATCCCTATTAAAGTAGGCTCAAAAAGCACTGTTATGATAACAAATCTATCATCGGTTCGGAAAGTTGAATCCGCTGAGAGAAAACCGGAGAGAAACTCAGCGGTTACTCATTTAATAATACTTTTATATGGTACAATTCGTAATATTTTGCTTCTATTTTCAACTTGACAACATTTTTGTCGCTTAAAGAATCTTCAACATTACAATATGCTTTTTCTAAAACTGATTGAGGTATCTTATTAGAAAATGCGTATGCTCAAACCGACAAATGATTTCTGAGCCTTCTTTACCCTAAAATATGTCATTACAAATTTATTTTTAGTTCTTGTATTATAATTAAGTGTTTCATACGAAATTTAATCAGATTTTGGGAGGTAAAAACATCTCAATATTCTCCTTTGACTTGAATGTCTACACCGATACGCCCTGATGAGACCAGATAAGGTACAGACGGGATCTTTTTCTCTCCTTATTTATTGGGGCGACAGACGGACAAATGTGGCCAACTGTGGGGCGTTTTTTCTTTGATCTTATTAGGTTTGATTGGGGAGAGTCGAGATGTTTTTTTTATATTGTTATCGAGTCACTAATAACTCATAAAGATTAATAGAGCTGCCATTTTTTACAATCTCAATTGATTATTTATATTGTATATTTTCTAATTTCTATTGCAATTCAAATGTTTTTATGCGAGTATCTAAACTAATATTATAAAGAGGAAACATTTGTGTTTGTTTATATATGTTTGAAACGTTTTGACACAAAAACTACTAGACTGATTTCAAAATTTTTTTCACGATTAGAAAGCTGCATTGTCACTAAATAACATAGGCTATATTACTTTCTCATAAAAAATAGGGATCCTTAAGAAAAATGGATGAATGTAACCCAAGGTGCGAAACAAAAAATCTGTTATCGCGTGCGATGCGAAAACTATTCTACAATATTATAGAACCTATTTATATCTGTAATAAAAGCCAATAATATAATATGTCCAACTACTGTAGTTATACCACTATAACACATTTTTTACATTTTAAAAGCTAATAAAAGTGCCGACAATATTCAAACCATATTTTTCATACCTCTGTATTTATCTTTATGCTGTTATTATATTTTATTAAAGGTAATTTTAATACCTGTAAAATTCATTTTAAATTATTAAAATAGGACATTCCATTCAAAACATATAAATAATTCAGAAATGTCAATTAAAGAAAACTTAAGAAAATTAGTAGACTTTCCTCTGCCACGACATCAGTATCTAGCAAAGCTCATTTTAATGTTGAAATATCGTCTTTTTCTCATATTATGTACTACTGGTTATGATATTAAAGAATCACTTAAAATAGATATTATTTGTTGCCCTGTTCTAAGAAAAATCCACAAAAAACTCAGTCGGGTGCCCTTTTTTACCATCATCATTGCAATATAATTTATTTTTCTTTTAGAATAGAGAAATTCATTCACTCCCACGTTTTTTAATCGTATGTAACGCCTTCAAATTATAATAAGATATTTACCCTTTAAATTCATTCTTACTACAATTTATAACAACTTTATTTTTATTTCTATATGAGATGCTATCACTTATGAAGTATCATTTTAGTTTTTTTATTAGATTTGTTAAGTTATTCTTACGTTATGATTCCCTGAATATACGAGATATTATTTTATTTGTACCTTTACTTTTTTCATTAAATAAATCTATAAAAAACAAAACACCCATAAAGTATATATATTTTTATCATACTAGATTAAACACTTACTTTTCTTAAAAATCATTAAAAATTACTTATAAATTTGCTCACATTTGTGTCATGAATTAAGAGTAGAAATATTGATCCATAAATCATACATTGGTTGGTTAAACTGCCTTTTAATGTGACAAATTTAATTTTAACGCGTTTTAGTTCTTAGTTGATCTAAACGTTTATATTTATTTAAGCTTTAACTGTGAATTTTTTGATGACTATTGATAGATAAAATATATAAAGCTCTCGATTTGAAATTCAAGGAATGTAACTTACGATCTACATTACCAAATGAGTATTCGTATATATATCGTCCTCCAGCGAGGCTGTCGAAAGTATTTTTAGCATTTCTGCGTAAATATATAAGAAAGTCAGTGGTGTTTGTGAATTATGCATGTGAAAACGTCCCAAACACAGCAATGGTCAGTCACGCGGTCAGCAAATGACCCTTCAAAGCCGCAGAGAGGCGAAACCCTCTCCTGTTCAATATTTATTGCTTTCTCGGTTAATTTTGCGTATACTATTCTAACCCCATGCTCAAAAACATTCAAATTTCATTCTTTTTAATATATATTTTACAAAGATCGTCCATAAACTTTAGCAAAATCAATGAAACTGTCCGTGTAAGAAAGCATAGAGCATGGGGTCTGTACGCTAAACCCTCTTTTTTGGATTATTTTATAGATAAAGATGGCTGTGTCCATAAGTGGGGCTTAAATATACTGTTTTTACCGTTTGGGATTAAAGTCCAGCACAGTTTTCAGTGTTCTATGGAGCTATGAGAGTGAAGGAATAGAGCGTGCATTTGTGTTATAGCAAAAACTTGTGTACTCTGCCTGCCAATCTGCAGTGGAGCAGCGTGGTAGGTAAATGCTCTAAAAACCTTCCTTTGAGTGGATAAACAAGTGCCCAGAAGTAGACCTTAATGGACTGCTTCTTACAGTTTTTGCCATAAGATTTAAATAAATCAAGTCAGGTTTTGAATCAACCTAACTCGAAATCTATAGGCTTCCAGTTACCTTTAACACATAACATAACACAGCAATATATTGCTAAGTCCCTAGTCCAGCTAGTCTAAGTCCATTTACTTATTTTGTAGTGAATATCTCGTAGACATTTACAGAAGCTTTGGAACTGCTACTACTTTATCATTTAGAGGGTCCAAATAACATGTTGGGTCTTTGCGCTAAATTTTCTGTTCTAGGTTCATGAATTAGGACAGCTGCGTCCATGAATATTTTGTTGTTTACCCTGTAGAAGTCAAGCGAGACCTCTAGATTTGTGTTTTTCTTCATTAGGACGTGGAGTTTCTCTGTTGGAGCTCATCCAAATATGAGTAGCATTGAATATGTGGCTAGAAGTTGGCCTTAAGAATATTTATTTACTAAAAGATTTTAACTAAAACAACCCAGCAAGAAACCGGTTAACTTGGCGTTAAGAGAATCGTTCATTAACGTTTCTAAAACTAGTGAAACTTCTTGTGCATTCCCGTTTAAAAAAGCTATGACTAAGGTTCTTCTAATCCTTAAGTTGCTAAAGAAACATTAAAGACTAATTTAAATTCGAGCAAAAATTCAAATCAAATATAATCTGAACAAACGAGTAAATGATTACAGTATCAGAAACACTCCATTACTATAAATTAAACCTATAATTTTAGTCAATTGACTGTCCATGCTCATGTTAGTATGGTAATACAATTTTCGACTTTATACCATTGAATTAAAAATGAGTTTTCTTTATTTAACGTTTTAATTTTCCTTAAAGATTCCCTCTTTATAAGTTAAAAACAGGAAGTGAGTATAATGGATATTTATAATGACTTTATTTCGTGTTATATTAGTATAAAATTGATTGTTTGGAGTAAATTGCTTTAGTACTTGAGAGGAAAATTGGGAATTTGTTTTGATATGAATACTTTTTCACAGACAATTTGTTGAATTGAATGACACTTAGATGGTACTCTCCGAAACTTTGACCTTTTTCTTGTATTTAAATAATATTTTAAAGGTACTTTTAAAGTATAATAGGCGCCTAGTTTGAAAGTATGACATTGCCGCCCGCGTGATAAAAACGCGGGCAATAATGCCATACTTTTGTCCCGTTACATACATACAAACATAGCATCACGCCTCATTCCCATAGGGGTAGGCAGAGACAACATCATTCTCATTAAACCTTTCATACAAGTTCGTCGGTTTAGAGTACTCTTGACTTGGCCCTTAATTAAAATATTATTAATTCGCCTTGGTCTTCCCCTTCCAACTTTTGCATTCTCTCTTGACTCATAAATCCTTTTTGTCAGTCTCCTTTCATTCATTCTCTCTACATGCCCAAATCCCTCTAAGCATACCTTTCTCAATTTTACTCACTACATGTTCTTTGATACCATAACGTTCTCTTATCACACTATTTCTTACTCTGTCATTCAGTTTTAATCTACTCATGCTTCTCAACGCTTTCATCTCTACCGCATTTAGTTTACTTTTGTGATTCTTCTGTCATGCCCAACATTCACTACCATACATAAGTGTTGGCACAACACTTCTCCATGCACAGCCAGTCTAGCCCTTTGAGACACCATCTGACTATTCATAAAGGCATGCAGAGCACCATTTACCACATTCCCTGCATTTACTCTCCTTTCAATATCACTTTCACATGTTCCATCTTTTGTAAATTTAGATCCCAAGTATACAAATTCTTTCACCTCTTCCACTTGTTCCCCATCTATCAAAATATTGCCATTCATCATAGATTCATCTCGTTCAAAAAGCATAACTTTCGTTTTGTTTACATTCACTTTCATTCCTTTCCCTTTCAAAGCTTCATTCATAATATTTAGCATCTCCTGAAGCTCGTTAGCGGATGACGCAAGTATTACTTGATCATCAGCGTAGAGTAAACATTTGATGAGTAATTCATTCATTCTTAACCCATACATACATTCTTTTAAATCTGTCAAACATTTATCCATGAAAAGGTTGAACAGCCATGGTGACGCAACACATCCCTGTCGAACACCTCTTTCGACAGGAAACCACTCCGTGTACGCTCCGTTTTTTCTCACACAAGCACTAGAACCTCATAGAGAGACTTCAATGCTTGAATCAGACAACCGGTCACCCTTCATACGTAGATAACATTGACCACAGCTCATTCCTAAAAAGACGTTAAAAGATAATATTCAGAATAATATGAAAGAAAGTTAGATATTGAATCAATAGCTCGCATGCTTCGACTACGTAACTAAGTAAAGAGTTGTTTACTCATTTATTTATGACATCTTTCAAACACAAACTATGTCATAGCCTAGTAAGTTTAGATATGCAATTAAAAACGCAATAAATCTGCGAAACTCAAAGAAATATATTAAATAAATTAAAGAAAAGCAGTTTGGCAATTTCGTCAGACAAAACAGCGCCTGTGCATTGAAGAGTGTTGGTTCCTAAACTTATGTATGCTAGTAAGTGTTGGGTATAAAGAAGAAGAAGCATAAAAGTAAAACAAATGCGGTAGAGATGAGAGCGTTGAGAAGTATGAGTGGATTGAAACTGAGTGACAAAGTAAGAAATATGATAAGATGTAGTGACTAAAATTGAGAAAGGTATGCTTAGATGGTTTGGACATGTAGAGAGAATGAATGAAAGGAGACTGACAAAAAGGATTTATGAGTCAAGAGTGAATGCGAAAGTTGGAAGGGGAAGACCGAGGCGAACGTTCCTGGACCAAATCCAGGATATTTTAAATAACGGCCAGGTCAAGAGTACTCTAAACCGACGAACTTGTATAAAAGGTTTAACGAGAATGAAAGAAACGAAGGAGTTATGCAAGGATCGTGGCAAGTGGAAGGACGTGGTCTCTGCCTACCCCTATAGGAATGAGTCGTGATGCGATGTACATATGTAAATTGACGGCGAAAATATGAACTTTCCATACAAGAATGATGAAAAAATATTTTTTATTATTTGAAAATAGGTCATTGTTCGCCTCATATTTTTGGAATCGAATAATTTGTAGGAATTTGATCCATATCTAATAAAACACCATTTATGTTAGTTGTTATAAATTAACTATTAAATAGTATAAGTGTCTCCTTTATACGTAGGCTTAAGTATATTCAGGAATCCAATACTTAAAGAATCCCCAACAATAAATTGTACGAGAGTAAGTGCGAAGGACAAGCGGCCGCATTATTGAAGCAAATTGCGAACACGCTGCGGGGCTTTGGCTAATACCGAAACTGTGCTACATGGAATTAAATGATATAGATGAGTAAATCCTTGAAGAAATAATATATATGTCGGAGAAGAAGAGAGAAAGGAAGCATAAAGCATAAGGTAGGGTTCTCGTAGCATCCATAATTCAATTTCCATACTGTGGGCGTTGTACCCACCAACAAATCAATTAAAAACATCCTACAGATGTGCAATAGACCAGGCACGGTAAAATGTATGCTGGAGAATAAAAGAGAAGGAGAGAATAAAGCATAGGGGCGTAGGGTTCTCCGCCGATATCGTCATTAATGGCATCTATAATTTCCATACTGTGGGCGTTGGTGGGTAATGTTGGTGCAATCAAACACTTTATTAATTAACTCAGATTATAATGTTCAGTCACATAATGTTCCCGATATCAATTTACACAAACTTATCAATAATAATAGCTAAGAACGCGACAGTTTTAACAGTCGACCGCTCCGGCGGATCGTCACTCGAGAACTTCCGAGAGACGCGCGCCGGATTGTCACTATTGACTCTGCCCCACGCCGATAGACAGATGGCGCCAGCGTTCGACAGACTATTGCACTCCGACATACAAGTGTGCGCACAGTGGTCGAAATTCGAACATAATTAAGTTATAATTTTGAACATTATTAAGGTTCTATTGTCAAAGACTATACGCAAAACAATATATTATACACAAATAAAGTAATTGCAATTATCTAAACTAATATTGTAAAGAGGAAACGTTTTCACACAAAAACTACCGGACCGATTTCACAAATTTTTTCAGCATTAGAAAGCTGAATTATTGCTGAGGGACATAATCTATATTACTTACTCAAAAAAATAAGGATCCCTAAGAAAAATACATTAATGTAACCCAAGTGTGAAAAAAAATCTGTTATTGCGTGCACTGCGGAAACTATTGATGATAGAATAAAATAATGTTCATCAATATTATAGAACGTATTAATATCTAGAAAAAAATTCACAATACCATATGTCTAACTACAGTGGTTATGTCTCTATAACTTCTTTTTTGCATTTTAAAAGTTAATAAAAATGCCGACAATAATCAAACCATTATTAATACTTCTGTATTAAATGATATTAAATTAAAATTAAATTTCTTCTCTAATATTATAGAAGAAAGTTTTGAATTATGGTTTTTATTTTTCAAAAATTATTATAATCAAGTTAAAAATGACTGGACCTTGACGGGAATTTATAAATTTACTAATGTTGGACATTCTACGTTAATTTAAAAAGGTATTAGTTAGTAATATCTTAGTTTTCAAGTATATTCATCTTATTTTTTAAATATTATCATTGTGCACTCCTTCTCTGTATAAACTGTGCGAAATGCTTCATGCATGCCGGATGGAGTGTAAACTTACATGCGGGAGTGTGGGACTCGCTGGTCCTTCCAGGATACCAACTAAAACCCAGCGAAACCCACTTCATCTAAGTGTTGGGGTTCAGATGTCCGCTGACGCATTCAGCTCTGGCGCCCCGGATGAATCCCCCTAAGGGTTAAGTTTAGTTGAA
Organism: Elymnias hypermnestra; assembly: GCA_015832385.1. Lineage (NCBI taxonomy): Eukaryota > Metazoa > Arthropoda > Insecta > Lepidoptera > Nymphalidae > Elymnias > Elymnias hypermnestra. Next base: position 2,123,603 of record JACTOM010000907.1, read on the forward strand.
GGAGAGCAGGCGAGTAAAATTGCGCCTTCTGACGCTCCCCCTCCTCCGGCGTAGCGTCTGCCATAACCTGCCTTTGCCTGTTTAGTGAACTCTTCTGTTAGATGACGGCCTCGCAGAAGAACGTCACTACTCTGCAACCTAACTTATCGCCAACCATAGCGCCCACAATGCTGGGGAGTGAGAGTTCACTCCCAATCAGCGAAGTCAGGATGTGACGCTGGGGTCCCCAAGCTTGACAATTTGCTACTGCGTGGTGCACAGAGTCGACGGCCGCTCCATAAACACGGCAAACAGGCATCTCTTCACAACCTACAATCTGGTACAGCAAGCTTGCCCAAGCAACTATATCCAGTTAACATCTGCACCAACCTGTTAGCGTACCGTGCTCCCTGGCAAGCCAATCTACCAAGAATGGACGCACCGTTGCAACCGTGGCCACACCTGCAGATGGAGACCCGAGGTCCTCCTTGAGATACTGCCACATCCAGTATACTTTATAATTTTTTCTACCAGAGAGCGGTAAACGGCTCATGAGAGGCAACATCGCTATAATCTGCGGAATGCGACCCCTATTGTGTAATATACTTGCCACCCTTAAGATTTGCGATGTAAAGAAAAGGCTCTACCTACGTACGTAAGAAGACTTTATATTTACTTTTTTCTATTGTAACGAACCTTTGGTTATTGTATAATATAAGATTACACTCTTTACAGACTAATTGTAATAATATTTGACCTAATCTACCTAATATGTACTTGAATTATCTAAGTCTAGAGTCCAACGACTATCCTTAGTTTACTATAATGGTTATTGACTCACACTGATCTTGAGTTCCTGATTTAAAATACATACATACATAGCATCACGCCTCATTTCCACAGGGTTAGGCAGAGACAACATCCTTCCACTTGCCACGATCCTTGCATATCTCCTTCGGTTCTTTAATTCTCATTAAACCTTCATACAAATGCGTCGGTTTACTCTTGACTTGGCCGTTATTTAAAATGTCCTGGATTTGGTCCAGGAACGTTCGCTTTGGTCTTCCCCTTCCAACTTTCGCATTCACTCTTGACTCATAAATCCTTTTTGTCAGTCTCCTTTCATTCATTCTCTCTACATGCCCAAACCATCTAAGCATACCTTTCTCAATTTTAGTCACTAAGTTTTCTTTTATACCACAACGTTCTTTTATCACACTATTTCTTACTCTACCACTCAGTTTTAATCCACTCATGTCTCTCAACGCTCTCATCTCTTTCAACTTTCACTATCATACATAAGTGTTGGCACCAACACTCTAGCATGCACAGCCAGTCTAGCCTAGTCTGAATAAAAACATTACACCATATTTTGTCACGGTACTTTCAGTAACTCAAAAGGTTTTGTTCTATAAGTCTTCTCTTAGTCCGTGTGATATCCAGAAGTTTACTAGCTTCGGGATTCACGTGATGACGAAGTCTTTGGTGGTGAGTTTTTCCATATAATTAACGAGCTCTTTGATAAGGTCCTTGTGAAAATAGATATTTCTTATGTAACAAGATGCATTAACAAATTCGGTAAGTACTTTGTTTAGGATTTTTTGTATAATTTTACGGTTTGGTACAACCCCAAAGTTGAATACTATATTTCCAAAACTGGTATTAGAAGCGTTTTATATAGTAGTAGCTAATGGGGTACTGTCAGTGCTGAATGCCTTCCTTTGTATTTTCTTGCAATGAAAACTTTTTTAGGCGTACTGTATACGTATATTTTATTGACACTGAATAAAACTAAGTCCTCACACACGACTATATAACACTCGTTTGAGTGAAGTTAGCTCTCCACGACTTCGGACCTGTTATATTTGAAATAATTATTCAATTACTTTATTATATTGACAATAATTTATTCACAAATATGTTTACAGATATTGCAAATTTTATAATTCTAAAAATATAGCATGTTTAACCTCGTTTTGATGAGCTCATTGCATTTCTGCCATGTTTTTTTATTGCTGACAGATTAGCGTTTAACAGTGATGATTTCTTAACGCTGATTTGTTAAATGGCAATTTACCAGCGAGGCCGCCAAATGTGGTTTTAAGCACACACCAAGGTTTCTTACTTGTTGATAGGTCAGCACTTGGCTGGGACCTCAACTGAAGATAAGTGACCTAGTAAGAGATAATTAAGCATCGTACCGTTACACAAATTTGATAGCAACCACTTATAACCTTTTTTTTTTATTGCTGAGAAATGCTTTTACGCAATCCAATCATTCAGGTATGTGGTAGGCTTACTAATAAAGCAGAATAACCTACTAAAAACCCTCGTTATCCTAAACTGAGACATTTAATATGGTGTACCGGATAAAGTCGAATTAAAGTTCAAGCTTTTAGAAAGAGGCGCCACCCAATCTTCCTTTCAAGCGCCTCCTTTAGCAAAATAATAGTCGAAATAAAACTACAGCTCTCTTCCCTGCCCCCTGACCATCACGCCTAATATACTTATGCTCTATCAGAAACACCAGAAGATGCTGTTGAGATATCCACGTTAGAAGTTATGTAGCAATCTACCGGAACGTCCTTACTAGTAGGGTAATTTCTAGCCACAGCCAAAGCCTCCTATCTGACCTGACTAAGAGGCATTAATAGACTTGCCTTCCTGTGAATCAAACCTCTGCATCAAGATCAGTACTGGCACTATTACGCTCGAAAAGCTGCTATATGTGTTACCATTTTAGCACATTAGCATTTAACACTTTATGGTCACTTACAATGGAATGAGGTGAAACTCCTCGGTATAAACCTCCACAATCATAAAAGAGAGGGTTTGCAGAGCATTGGTCCACTGCGGGTTGGCAGATATTACCTATAACTCAGAATTAACAGGTTCAGAAATTTTTTATTCTTACTTGGATGAAATATTTTTTTACCCTGTTATGATGTATCATACTTCAAAACAACACAAGATGGGTTCAAGATAACAAGAGCTCATTAGTAAAGATCAGTTGGACCCATAAAGTTGCTAACGAAGAGGTCTTGCGACGAATGCATTGTCAGTGGTTGCGTATTTGTGGCATGTTCTGAGACAAGACAGATACGGACTCTTACAATTAATAATGATTGTGGATAAGTGGCTGGCAGGAGGCGTATTGGTCGCAAGAGGAAGTTCTAGTTGCGCAAGGTCAGGGAATGGACCAGGATCACGAGTGCCGCTCAACTTGTTAGCCTCAAAGTTAAATATGGACAACTGACTGCCAACCTTCGATAGTCAGAGAGGCAAATAAAGAAGAAGAATTGGAAAAGGGTGGCTTGAGACAGACACCAATGGAAATTGTTGGAGGACAATGTTGCCCGTGCCAATAGTCACGCTGAACTACGTGGTATTATAAAGTTTAACAATCTATAGCCCACACTAGTACACTTTGATATGGAGGGCGATGGTCTCCTTTTGCGAAATCGTCTTGGTTAAAGAGGAGACCACCGAGCGAGCGCAAGAGTGGGCCGATCTAACGCGGAGACATAGACGCAGGGGTGACACAACCGCCTTGCAGTCGTTCAATGCTCCAGCCTCCAGTTTGAGGAGTTGCGAGCGGTGAGAGAGGGGGCTCACACCGTTCTTTATTATTCAACCCCAAGAAGAATGTAGCTTAACGTGGCCTTAGGCTTCATTGTAGTAAAAATGATGATGATCGCACAAGGACGGCACCAGATGAAAGTTCCTTGAAAGGGGAAAGGCCAGATTATGTAACCTGGCCTTTCCCCCGAAAAGGCCGGGTATCTTTAGAAGATTTCCCCCGCGTGAAAAAAATCTACACTTCGATGGGCTTGCTGGCGCAATGGTCCGAGTATTCGCTTTGCTGGTAGAGGTCCCGGGTTTGATCCCCGATTTGTATTTTCTAATTTGTCTGAGTCTGAATTGGAGGCTTCGGCCGTGGCTACCACCCTACCAGCAAAGACGTACCGCCAAACAAAGAGATTAGTGTTCCGGTACGATGCTGTGTAGAAACCATAAGGGGTATACTGCCTCTTACCGGATTAGCGCACTTCCATTTTAGGCTGTATCATCAATGATGGTATCAGATGAGATCACAGTCAAGCGCTAAACTGTCAGCAATAAGGCGTTCGAAATAAATGGATTAATGCCTGTCTGGTTGGAAGCTTCGACCGTGACGCGATATATTTGCTGGTGGGGTGGGAATGTTGTGTAAAAACTGTACTAGTAATAAATTACTTAATCTTAAGAAACAATGGGAAAAATGTGAATATCAGCTACGTATTTTTCCTTTACAAAGCTAAGCAGAGAATTCATTAGGTCGTTCCGTCCCACTCGACGTCACTTGGGCTTTTGATTGAGGAAATAAAAAGTCAGGAGACGGTTGCTAATTCGAGAGGACGACGTCACATTGGTCGGAATTATCTCGAGTATCTCGAAATATATTTCTAAAACCAGGAAGGATATTGAAGCATCAATCATTGTTTAGTTGAATTAGACATATGAGTTTGTGTTTTTGTGCAGTGGTTTACTATATATAAAGTAAGGTAAGTAGTAGTTCATCAACGTCCCACTGTTGGGCACAGGCCCCCACTTATTATGTATGCCGTTATGAAAACTTGTTACGAACCTAATAATATTTACACTAACTTACAGAAAGAATAGTAAAATCGTTATAAATTCTAATGGGCTACATAAAATAAGCAACTTATTAAAAGGTAACTGTATACGTTTCTATAACAAACTCGCAGAATACGTTCAAGAGATGTCAATTAATAAATACAAATCCTTTATTAAAGGAAATGAATTGAAAAATCGTATTATAAATTAAAGAATTACTTAGACAGTGAAAAAGCATAGAAGTGAATGCATTTCTAATATTTATAATATCATATTGAAATGATGATGGTAAAAAAAGAATACACGACTGAGTTTATTGTGGGCTCTTCTCAGGACAAGGCGCAAAAGAATCCTAGTAACTCTAGATTGTAAATCGTTCTTTGATATCATCATCAGTTGTACATAAAAATGAAACATTTTTTTTAAATTAGTGACAGTCTAGCACTTCACTGTGGTCACACCTACTGGTGAGTGATCATACAGCCTTGGATTGAAGCGCTCTGGTAAGAGGCAATTTACTTCTTATGGTATATAGCATCGTACCGAAATCTCTTTGCTTGGCGGTACATCTTTGCTTTTAGGGTGATAATTAACCACGAATAAAGCCTTCCACCAGTCCAGAATCAGACAAATTAGTAAAAACTGTTTTATAAAGCATATTATATTTCAAATAATGTCTTTTTTTAACGCAGGGAAATCCTCGTGGATACCTGGAATACTCGGGAGGATGTTCCAGGGTATGCCGGACTCATATCGACTAACACCGTAAGCCACCAACCACCTCGCGGGACCTCTCTCTGTTGGGCAGCGAACCCCGCTTCTGTTACCCAAAGGTCACCACAAAGAATGACTTCGCTTCAACCGATGGACGTCCACTGCTGGATATAGGTCTCACGTAATGATGTCCACAAGGCCCGATCTTGCGCCGCCTGGCTCCAGCGGCTACCGGCGACCCTCTTTATGTCGTCGGTCCACCTTGTGGGGGGTCTCTCTACACTGCGCCGCCCGGTGCGGGGTCGCCACTCCAGCACCTTCGGGCCCCAACGTCCATCGGTCCGTCGGACTATGTGCCCCGCCCATTGCCACTTCAGGTTCGCGATTCGTAGGGCTATGTCGGTGACTTTGGTTCTGCTACGGATCTCCTCATTTCTGATTTGATCGCGTAGAGAAACTCCGAGCATAGCCCTCTCCATCGCACGCTGAGTGACTCTAAGGCTTCGTACGAGGCCCATTTCGTAAGAATGACTTACTATAACCTTTTTTATAGCAATCAAATTTGTTTTCTAAGTCCTTCTGTATAAATAATACTGGATATTTCCAGAATAACTGACTCAATTTTAAAGGAAACTCAAAGATTTATATCGGCAGTTACCTATTGACACAGGACACCGTGAGAATAGTTCGGAAGGATCCTAAACCCGGATCAGAGTATAAAGGAGATGTGAAGCAATAGCCATAAAGATTTTATTGTCACTGGAACCGTGTCGTATTCATCGTAAATGTAAATTCAAGTTTTGATGGATTACGAGACGACGCATATTGATGATGAAAATGAGGTTTCATATTTCTCTTAAACCGGAATAAGTATAAAGGAATTCTGAGTAAGAAATTTTAAAATTAGGGAATATAGTGAAATAATAAATGACAGTTTGACTTCCTCCCGGTCCAATTTTCTGATATCTCTCTCCTATGAGTGCAGGACCATGTGCACAGAAGTGAGACGATAATGGGCTATTACTCTCCTTTAATAAGTATGTTTTTGTGAATTGGTAAGTATAATATACCTTTTACAACACCTAACCTTTATCGTAACGAAATTTCCCTAACACTACAGTTGGAAATAATCACTAATTAGCAGTTAGGCCGCCTTTTTATATTCTATAAGAAAACACCAACTCCCATTAGCTTTTAACTATATAAGCAATATTGAATGTAAACATTTTGTAGTGTTTACGGACTCAAAAAGTAGCATCCAATATATAGCTCAGATTCTTTCGACTTCTCGAGGCATCTCTGCAGCTTATTTAGATATGGAGACTGTAGGTTGCGTAGGGCTGAGGAAAATGTAGTTATACAATGGATTCCACTGAAGGTGTTCAATACGAGTGTTTTCCATTACCTTCTGAACTTATAGTAAAGCGACATTGTTTAGAAATGTAGCGAGAATATTTTGATGAACTGTCAACGACAAAGGGAACATACATACGAACAAAGCGTCAATCAATCAATCAAAAGCATCTTTATTCAAGTAGGCATATTACAGCACTTTTGAATCGTCAAAAATTTATATTTTTTTTTCCACACTCTGATTCTAATATACGTCTGATGATGGTGCTCAAGAACGGCTTAAAATCTAAAGTTACGAGGGTTCCTTCGCTTACTGATCCGAGAAGGACACAACAAACTCAGTCGGGTATTTTTTTTTTGTTACCATCATCATTACAATATCATATTAGTTTACTAGATTTTAATTAAAATTAGAGCAATTCGTTCACTCCCAGGCGTTTCTATCGTCTAGGTTATCTTGCAACTTATAATACGATTTTTCTATCAACTTTCTTTTAACAAAGACTTTAAATTTATTAATTGACATCTTTAGAACGTCTTGTGGGAGTTTATTATAGAAACGTATACAGTTACCCTTAAATGAGTTGTTAATCTTATGCAGCCTACTAGAATTTATAACAAGTTTGTTTTGGTTTCGTAAGTTATATGATGTACATTCACTCTTTTTATTAAAAGAGTCAATGTTTTTATGTACATACAACAAGTTTTCTAATATATATACGCAGTGAACTGTCATTATGTTAACTGCCTTGAATTTGTTTCTTAGCGACTCCCTTGGACCCATATTGTAAATCGCACGAACGGCCCTTTTCTGCAGTACAAACATAGCATCTATATCAGCAGCATTCGGTTTAGAGTACTCTTGATCTGGCCCTTATTTAAATTGTCCTGGATTGTGTCCAGGAACATTCGCCTTAGCCTTTTGACTCATAAATCCTTTTTGTCTGTCTCTTTCATTCATTATCTCTACATGCCCAAACCATCTACACATACCTATCTCAATTTTAGTCACCAAATCTTCTTTTATACCACAACGTTCTCTTATCACACTATTTCTTACTTTGTCACTCAATTTCAATCCAGTCATTAATTTGCTTGAATTTACAATATTATTTATCGTAAGGTTTAGAAAAATATAGTGTGACTAGGTATTGAAAAAAGTATTGCGCGCTCAGCTCAAAATTAGTGATGCCAAAAATGCGATGGAAACAGACAACGTTGCAATTTTATAGCGAATTAATCCCATCCCTAGTCCGTATGACGTTGCGCGATTGATTCAAACTATTCCCCGTTAATTAATACCATTTTCAGCGTAAAGCAACCCTAATTTAATTGAGGGTTCCGCAGTGAAAAATTCAATTTTATTATAGTTAGCTAGTGAATTCATAGAGGGTAGTTTAACACACCCACCTGGATAATATAATTTAATTTATAAGTAATATAATTTTAAAATCCAGTGAGTGGAAGAGTTAAAATTTGAAACTAAGTGGATAAGATAAGACTACTATTTTTGTTGTAATCGTATGTCTACTTTCACAGTTTTTTAGAATCTAGTAGCGAGAAAGGTCAATCAAATTTTAAGCTACCATTAAGTTGTATGTACATACTCAGATAAATAATGGAGACTTAACCAAAATTAACGTATTAAAAACGATATTAAATATGAAGAAATACGTTATAGGAACACTTCGTCTAGTATGTAGTATTTTACAATAAATTACATTATATTGACTTTTAAATACGAGTATGTAGCTTAAATGTAATCTTTGGTTTATTAATTTCTTTAAATATAATTATAATTTTTATAATATTTTTTAAATTCACAGACAGAAGGCTATATAAAAAATACAAAAGTACGTTCGAAAGTTTTTAATCCATTAAAAAATATGATATAATTGAATGGCAAAGAAATATTATGAATATAACTGGTATAAATATGTAAATTAAAGTGCCTACTTTTTATATATGTCGACTTAAACTAAAAGTTATAACAGGATTGAGTTGAAAGTTGTTTAATTGTGAAGGTTGTTTAGTTAACCATTCAAACCTATGACTAATCACGTGTAGTGGTTATAAATAGATGATTTTAAAAACATTTAAGCAAGATATGAAAGAATAAATATCTTTTTTCTAGAGACTTTAAAGGAGTTTTCTCACCTTATTATTAATTAGGCTACGTAGGCTTAAAATTCTTTTTTGTTCAACTATCACGAAATTTTAACACTTGTAACTCAATTTTATGTCATCAAGAGCTTACTTGCACTATTTCTAATTAAAACGAGGGGGAACAATGGGTAATGGAAAAGTAATCCATTTAGGACGTCATCAGAGAATGATTGCACTGATGACTAGCAGAGTGCTGCGAATAATCCCCTTATATCTGCCAGCTCGAAAAATTTAAGGGCTTATTCCGACTTAAGTCTAACTAGAAATTAATGATAGATTGAAATAAATCCAAATTTTCATTACATAAATAAAAGCATGTTAACTTATATTTCATAATAATGAATGTGTTTTTTCATAAAAGCCTTTTTTTAAAAAACTGATACATATCATTTGACAACGGTTTATATCACAATTAAGTTTTTTAGGATTCGATAGGTGATTGATGGTTGTTACTGAAAGATCTTTCAGGTAAGTAATTGAGACAGCTTTCAGATATCTAATTGAAAAAGCTTTCAGATATTTAATTAAGACAGCTTTCAAAAATCTATCTGAAAAAGCTTTCAGATATTTAATTAAGACAGCTTTCAAATATCTAACTGAAGGATCTTTCAGAAAGTTATTGAGACAGCTTTCAGATATCAAAGATATCTAACTGAAAGAGCTTTCAGATTTCTTATTGAAAAAGGTTTCAGATAAGTAATTGAGATAGCTTTCAGATATCAGACATATCTAACTGAAAGAGCTTACAGATATCTAATTGAAAAAGGTTTCTGATATCTCATTGAAAAAGCTTTCAGATATCTAATTGAAACAGCTTTCAGATTTCTAACTAAGACAGCTTTCAGATGTCTAACTGAAAGAGCTTTTAGATGTCTAATTGAAAAATCATTCAGATAGCTAATTGAATCAGCTAATTTTATTGAATGATTCAAAACGCGACTTCTTTCTAAATTACTAAATTATAGGATACACTTTCTGATTGAAAACAAGCATACGTTAAACCATTTACATTTTATTTTAGATAAAAGTAATTTAAATTTATGTGAATTGGTTACATAGTGAAGCTACACACTAAATTAATTAGATGTAAGTTTTATATATTATCTGTAGATTCAATATTATATTTCGCTATATTTACTTCACAATGAAGACTCGGTGCGTCAAATATTTCAATATTTCCTAAATTTAAATTAGATCTTTTACATTAATATTGAATATGGGAACCAGATTTAAAAGATTTTGGCTTTGTCACTAGGTTATTATTGCGAGAACTTGCTTTGCTAGCAGAAATTCTTCCTTAAACTGTATCATCAACTCTCATGCTTAATGATATAAGGAACCAACAAAGACAGGCAGATAAAACCGCTGGCATTAGTTAGTCTTTATTGAAGGGTGTTTATATAATTAATCGAAGTCAGGAAAAGTCATTAGTACCGGTAACAATGTACGGACACCCTGGACTGTAGTCATAATATAGTTACAATAGGAACACTAATGGATTATCAGTGATTTGCATTTAGCTGGCCTCGTTGGACGGTGTTATTCGTTTCAAACAATTCACTTAACACTGTTAATAGTGCAACGGCAGAAGATGATTTGGAGTATAATTTATTAAAAAGAGAAATCATTATTTTATAATTAAGCCCAGATTTTTGTAAACGCCATACATATTTCAAACATATCCCAAGATCGCAACTGTCTGTCTGCTCTCGATAAAGTTTTCATAAATAGTATTAACTGGTTGAAATTTCACTTGCAGATTGATTAACTCAATATACTCTCGTATTTGTTGTTCAGGTTATCCAAGGTCGTTAATCAAAATACAGTACTCATGATATATCAAGGAATTACCATTTCGATTACAAAAACGATGCATAAGAGCTATCTGCAACTTAATACCAATTGATAGTTGTATCCCTTCTTTAAGGAGTTCAAAACTCAAGACTATTTGAAAAGAGAGGTCAAGATAAGCAAAATCCTACAGAATAAAATACAGAATAAAAGCACCAATAATATATAATGATAACTATTAAATCCAGTCTAATGGATAAAATATTACAGTGATGGCAGTAAAAATATATAATAAATTACCGCTTTGCTTTCAAAACATTATAGAATTACCAAAAGCAAATTGCGAAAATTTTTCGTAGGAGAATATTATTATAGTAAGATAAATTTCAAAATTAAATGATTTGAAATTAATAACTACTGATATGATAAAATTATGGCCATCACTAAATATTTGCATGCAATTAAATGGCAAATACAGTGGAACTAATTTATATATAAACACCAAGGTAACCTGTATATGGTAAATAAATTAATTTGAATTTGAATTAAACGCTGCCTAATCCTATAAACCTATAGAAACCATCCAAGGTCGACACTGAAAACCAGTGTTGGAGTAATCTCCCAAAAATTTCCGAACATTAATCCCATCTTGAAACCATTTTATTAATCCAGTATCCCTCAGTTCCTGAAGATCAAACTCTTCAAACAGTGCGTGTTGCTAATGATGACTTACAGATTGAAAACATTATCGCTGATTATAGCCCACGTGCGAAAACTCAGAATCGCTCAACGGATGATGGAGATGTTTGTGTTTCTCTACGTGATCAAATCAGAAATGAGGAGATCCGTAGAAGAATCAAAGTCATCGATATAACTCAATGAATCGCGAAGCAGAAGTGGCAGTGGTTGGAGTATATAGTCCGAAGAGCCGATGGATATTGAGACCTAAAGGCTCTGGACATCCACAAGGTGGACTGACGATACAAATAGGTTCGCTGGTAGCTGCTGGAGCCAAGCGATGGAAGATTGAGCCTTGTGGCCATCAGGTGAGAACTATGTCTAGCTTTTGACGTCCAACAGTTAAAGCAACGACGATGACGATGAATATAACAGACGGCGTCGTACCTATTGCATAAAATCATCACCCGAAAACAATGATGGTAGCGGACGTAAGGCCCCCCACACACGGTCGAGTTGAAAATAATTGTCTCACTGATAGGCGCAGCGAAAACTAATTTAGCTGCGTACTTGCTGATTGAATTGAGATAGTGCGCTGATTTCGATTAAACAGAAACCATATTTACATATAAAATACATTTTATTTTTATAGTAATGAAATGAAAATCAAATTTTATGTACTTTCGAATCATTATAACTATGTCCGTTGGTAACTAATTTGTTATCGGTTTGGAAAATACTGACAAGAAACCATTAAGAAACTCGTTGGACATTCATTTAAATAGTATCCGTAAAATAACATATGACTTTTGTATAAAAATGTTTTTGTCAGAAAAGGTAAGGTGAGTAGCAGCCCATTAATGACCCACTTCTGGGCACAGTCCTTGTGTCGCTGGGAAATGCAATTTACGCACTAACCCTGACCGATAACCAGTCAGGAGTGTGGGACTCGGCGATGGAAGGTCTCGCAATACCCACTAAAACCCAGCGGAACCCTCTTCATCCATAAGCGAGGCACCAGGTGTTCAGCTTTCGTATTCTGCCCCGGTGTACCGGATGAGTCCGACGGAAGATTTACGGAAGCGGGAGGAGATGCACAAACATGCGCCGCCTTGTATTCCGCCTCCTTCGCCGATGAGGGGAAGCATCCACTGCATTCTCCCTTTCTCTCTCGTGGGCATTATTTAGCAAGACTACCATCTCGCAAAAAAGGCCACTTCCCACCATCACTCACTGGAGAGCATCGCTCCTACAATGCTCCTCAACGAGAGGTCGCCGCCGATCAACGCCACCTTAGGTCCCCAGGTCGCATAATCTGCCACCGTCTGATGCGCTAAATGAATAACTGCGCCACACTGACAAGCGGCTGACTCTTCCCGGCCAAACCTGGGCGCAGGCCTCCTCACTCGTAGGAGATAGGGTTGTTATTATTTATGACATATTTCTTGACATATGTAGAGGCAATTCCAAAACAGATTGGGGTACCTTGATAAAAACACCCTATGTCTAACCCGCCAAGTAATTTCTGAACCTTTTCAAATATATAAGTCATTATTATAAAAAATATTATTTAAAAAGGTCCTCGACAGAACAGCTATAATATGGCGGTGTCCATAGCTCATCAGATGATTCATTTGCATCGTGGTTTAATAAAACCACATATTGATATTCTTTCTTTTGGTATTTGCCTAAAGTTTTATACAAATTTCTTTAACACTTAGATTAACACATCATTTTGATGTGTAACTTTCAGGCTTACCTCGAAATCTATTCCATCCACATCTTATCCCACTACTATCCATCTTATCCACACTATTTAAATTTGACGATAAAATTTAATATTTAAAATCAAATCAAAATATCTTTAATCAAGTAGGTATTACAGCACTTTTAAATCGTCAAATATATTTTTTTTTCCACTAATTCTATTGTACGTCTGATGATGGTATTAAAGAACTACTTAAAATCTAAAGTTACGGGGGTTCCTTCGCGTCCTGTGCTGAGAAGAGCCCACAACAAACTCGGTCGGGTATTTTGTATTATTTTTACCATCATCATTACAATATCATATTAATTTATTATATTTACATTTGAATTAGAACTTTTTCTAGGAGAGACTGGAAGAACTTTTTTTAGAGGCTTATACAGTTACGCTTAAATGAGTTGTTAATTTTATGCAGCTTACTAGAATTAATAAAAAGTTTATTTTTATTTCCTAAGTTGTATGAGGTACATTCACTCTTTTTATTTAAAGAGTCAATATTTTTGTGTACGCACAAGTTTTCTAATATATATACGCAGTGAGCTATCATTATGTTAACTGCTCTGAATTTTTTTCTTAGTCACTCTCTTAATATACTGAAATAATATTAACCTTGCCAAGTGTCCGAAACGTTAAAATGGGGCCGCTCATTTTATCGGATGGAGTTCAAGAGTAAACAATTATAAATTTTACATATAACAATTTGTACCTTACAACCATTAAGTTGCAAAATGTATCTTATATACATCAAGTGTCTCAAAAGAAATTTTATATTTATTTAGCTTTATGCGTGAACGAAACGTATCCGAGGGGCGCGAGGGCTATATCAATCGGTAGCCTGCCTCTTGGGAATTTAGTCGCTATGGAATTGGTGCAAGAATTAAAAGCCCCTAGATGCCAGGCAAAGGCTTAATTTCGTAAATCAGGTCTGTCGGAGTGCAAGAGTCTGTGGATCGCTGGGCCGTGTGTAATAGTCTGTGGAACGCTGGCGCCATCTTTGTATCGGCGTGGGGGCAGAGTCAATAAGTGGCAGTCCGGCCCGTCTCTCGGCAGTTCTCGAGCGGCGGTCGGCCGGAGTGGTCGACTATTGAAACTGTCGCGTTCCTAGCTATTAGTGTTAATGAGTTTGTGTAAATTGATATCGGGAACATTAAGTGATTGAACATTATAATCCGAGTTAATTAACAAAGTGTTTGATTGCACCAACATTACCCACGAACGCCCACAGAATAAGAAATTAAATAATGGATCCAATTAATAAGGATGTCGGCGGAGAGCCCTACGCCCCTGTGCTTTATTGTTCTCCGTTCTCTCTTATTCTCCGACAAGGTCAATATTTTGTTTTCGGATGGAGAACAGCCACTACTGGAGTGCAACGAATCCAAAGCACAAACATCAGAAACTCCTACATTCACCTAAAGTTATCGTATAGGTTTCGATGTCAGCGCGGGGAATTATATGCCCTTAATCTTTTGAAGACGAAAGGTTGCGTGCAGGTACATTGAATTCAGAGCGTTATGTGCAGTTATTAGACAACTTTCTGGTACCTGAACTGCAAAACTTCTCTGACTATAACCAAAGAACACGGTTCCAACAGGACGGAGCAAATTCACACTCGTCCAATTAGTCTCTGCCACGTTGTCGCGATGTTTTCTCAGGCGAATTGATCTCCCGGAGAGGTGACATTAATTGGCCTCCACGCAGTCCAGATTTAACCCATATGGACTTTTTTCTATGGCGTTATCTTAGATCCAAAGTTTACACCAATAAACCTACTTCACTGTCGCATTTGAAAGAAAATATCAGTCACGAAATGACAGTCTTAATTTCACCCGCCGAACCGTCATAAGTAATTTTACTGTTCGATCAAATGAGTCACACACACACACATGAAGGTCTACATTTACGCGATGTTATTTTTAAGAAATAAATCCCCAAAACGTTTATTTTAATAATTAATATACATTTTTCTATATACAGTTTACTTTTTTTTTAATCAGTCCACTATATATAAAATCTTTTTACCTATTTACATATGTTTCCTTAATATATAGCTTGGTCAATAGCCACGTTTGCGCCAGTGTTGTGCACAATCAACCATTTTACTGTCCTTTCTTGTTTTAAATCACTGGACTGAGACAACTAGAAACATTCCCATTAACGACGTTTGATTTTGATGTTGTTTCGTTTCTTTAAAGTAATATAGGATATAATATAGGCGCAGTGGCGTGACTTTCCTTTAAAACTGCATTTTCTGATTTGTTTTAACCTGTACTAGTATGAGTCTTCGGCTGTGGCTAATCACAACCTTACCAGCAAAGATGTACAGCTGAGAAAGAGGTTTGTATTCTGGTATTGCTGTATAAATTGGCCCTAACAGATAACCGCAGCTCCATCTTAGTGTATCATCACTCATGGTGAATGTGATCATACCTATTGGGAATTAAAAAACAGAATTTACTATTCATAAGTGAAAAAGCATTATTCATTTTAAAAATCTAGGTATCATTATATGTAACTTTGTAAAAAAATACCTAAGATATTTTGTTGTTGATTGAAAATTAACAAATTAATATTTCTTTATTATGTTTTAATGATATAGACCGACAAGGTAGGCACTAATACAATGACATGTTATATCGATCTTAGTATGTAACCCCAACCCCAAATGTACAACCCATGAGTCAGGAGTGTGGGATTCGGCGAGGGAGGAGAACTCACAATACCCACTGAAACACAGCGGAACCCTCTTCCTCCATGTGTGAGGCAGCAGATGTTCAACTTTTTCATTCGTCCCTGGTGTCTCGAATGAGAACGACTGAGGATTCACGGAGGTGGAAGGTGCGTAAATACACGCCGCCTTGTACAATATGCCGCCCTAAATATAAAAGGTCGATTCGAAATCAAGACATTTTAAAGTTTTTGTAATTTTGATGATAAACCACCTATTTATCACCTCCGTCGGCCAGATGTCAGGAGTGTGATGTCTCGTCAGACACAACCTACCAATACACGGTGGCAGAGTGTCCCGCCTGGGGACCTCAGCGATTCATTATCGCGCTGATCGGCACAGACCTGTCACTGGCAACTATTATAGGAGCAACACTTTTCAGTGAGCAAGTCTGGAGAGCGGTTGCCACATTTTGCTAGAGTATCACCTCACTTAAGGAGGCGCGGTAAAGGGAGAGGGTCAATGCCACCGAAACACTCCAGCCCCGACAAAGGGGTGCAGGAAACAGGAGGCGCAGGTTCATACAACTCCCCCTGTAGAATATCTGAGAGCTGCAATCGAGGCGCCAGAGAGGAATGCCTCAACGTACCTCTGGCTCCCCACTCATGGTTGTTGGCCGTCCCGCTGATTTTTTGTAGATATTGCGAATTCATACTTTCGCGACAGCGTTAAAAAAAACCCTTTTATCACCTACGTCCTTATTATTTTAGAGCCATCTATTTAATCATAATGCTTAAAAAAACATATCATTACTAGAAAATAAATATCTTTCAAAAACTGTACAAACAATATATCAGTATTTTTAAGTATGATATCGAATCCTATTCATAATCTAGAGTATCACAGAAAGCTGGACGTGGTATCAGATTTTTGTTAAGCTCGTAAAGTCGGTACAAACAGTCGTACTATTGTGTAATGGGATGGAAGCGTGAAATAAAGCAGTTTACCCTGAACTAACAGTAAAATGTTATCAGGTAACTAACTTATTGAAAGAACTAGCCACTTTCTATGGTGTTACTCGCGTTTTTATCCCGTAGGAATATGTAGAAATAAGTATACATTGCTAAGTTTTAGCACAGTCTTGTAATTTAGAAATTAATTTAATAGGCCTGTTTTATAAAAAAGAGGGAAATAATGTCTATTAAATGACACTTAAATTTAAAGTTTTTAATAACATAGTATATTGTATTAGTAAAAGGCACAGTGAGAATGACAATAATGCTAAAAGATCACAATACTTATTCTTTAAGAGGTCAAAGCGTCTTTCGCGGAATCGGAAACTACGCGGTTGACACTACGGGAACAGCTATCATATATCAATAGACACAGCAATTCGGCGTAAATACGGCATATAATTTATCCGTCAAAAATAAAGTATTTTTATTGCCGACGTGTTTATCTCGTGCTGTGTTGTCCGTAACCTAAAATTTGTTTTTTTTTTAGTGGTGGTGGTAAATGACTGTTTCAACTATTTGTAGATTATCAAAATTTTGATTTGGAAAACGGAAACCGTATAATCTCCTACGTGCCTTCTCCAATTAACGTGANACCCTCTTCCTCCATGTGTGAGGCAGCAGATGTTCAACTTTTGCATTCGTCCTTGGTGTCTCGAATGAGAACGACTGAGGATTTACGGAGGTGGAAGGTGCGCAAATACACGCCACCTTGTACAATATATGCCGCCCTAAATATAAAAGGTCGATTCGAAATGAAGACTTTTTAAAATTTTTGTAATTTTAATGATAAACCACCTATTTATCACCTCTGTCGGCCAGATGTCAGGAGTATGATGTCTCGTCAGACACAGCCCCGGTGGCAGAGTGTCCCGCCTGGGGACCTCAGCGACCTGTCACTGGCAACTATTATCGGAGCAACACTTTTCAGTGAGCAAGCCTGGAGAGCGGTTGCCTCATTTTGCGAGAGTATCACCTCACTTAAGGAGGCACGGTAAAGGGAGAGGGTGAATCCCACCGAAACACTCCAGCCCCGACAAAGGGGTGTAGGAAACAGGAGGCGCAGGTTCATACAACTCCCCCTGTAGAATATCTGTGAGCTGCAATCGAGGCGCCAGAGAGGAATCCCTCAACGAACCTCTGGCTCCTCATGGTTGTTGGCGATCCCGCTGGGTTTTAGTGGGTATTGCGAGTTCGTACTCTCGCGGAGTCCAACACTCCCGACCCATTAGTCAGGGTGCGTAAAGGCATTTCTCAGCGACAAAGAAAGCCTTTTATCACCTACGTCCTTATTATTTTAAAGCCATCTATTAAATCATAATGCTTAAAAAAACTTATCATTACTAGAAAATAAATATCTTTAAAAAACTGTACAAACAATATATCAGTATTTTTAAGTATGATATCGAATCCTATTCATTATCTAGAGTATCACAGAAAGCTGGACGTGGTATCAGATTTTTGTTAAGCTCGTAAAGTCGGTACAAACAGTCGTACTATTGTGTAATGGGATGGAAGCGTGAAATAAAGCAGTTTACCCCGAACTAACAGTAAAATGTTATCAGGTAACTAACTTATTGAAAGAACTAGCCGCTTCCTATGGTGTTACTCGCGTTTTGATCCCGTAGGAATATGTAGAAATAAGTACACATTGCTAAGTTTTACCACAGTCTTGTAATTTAGAAATGAATTTAATAGGCCTGTTTTATAAAAAAAGGAAATAATGTCTATTAAATGACACTTACATTTAAAGTTTTTAATGACACATCATATTGTATTAGTAAAAGGCACAGTGAGAATGACAATAATGCTAAAAGACCACAAACTTATTCTTTAAGAGGTCAAAGCGTCTTTCGCAACGTAAGCGGTCACACAGTACGGGTTCCTCTATATTCCTACGGAATCGGAAACTACGCGGTTGACACTACGGGAACAGCTATCATATATCAATAGACGCAGCAATTCGGCGTAAATAAGGCATATAATTTATCCGTCAAAAATAAAGTATTTTTTATTGCTGACGTATTTATCTCGTCTTGTGTTGTCCGTAACCTAAAATTTGTTTTTTTTAGTGGTGGTGGTAAATGACTGTTTCAACTATTTGTAGATTATCAACATTTTGATTTGGAAAACGGAAACCGTACAATCTCCTATGTGCCTTCTCCAATTAACGTAACACTGGCGATATTGTGTGTGCTCTTTCACACCTGAAAGCCAATTATTAAAAGAAGAAGAAGAGTTAATATTTGACTGTAATCATGTCGTAGTGTTATCAACAAGCCATTACAGAAGGCTCCCACCAGTCCTGACTCAAATAAGTTAGAAATTTCCTTAATTTATAATGTATCGGGAATATAAACCAAGATTTTTGCTGGTGAAGCAAGTTCTCGCAACATTGCGGTAACGAGGCCTTGAAGTAACATTTGTCAAGCTGTAATTATGCGTGAAGGATTCCGTTTCTTATCTAAGCATAAGCAATTAGCACAAACAGACAAACGCCCAAAACATACTTAAATCCACGGCAATAAATCAAGCCGCTACTTAGCACTCGATTAGCATTGAACAAGAGGCAGTAAATCATGGCGACACCGTCCCTCCCACTTGATACTGTGTCGAGAGCAAATGTTCCCGTTTACTGTACCTACCGTATACAATTTGCAACAATACCGTATATAAAACATATTTTACCATCCTAAATAATCTCCTTACATATAATGAATTAGGAGATGCAGTTCCGTAACGTCCAGTTGTGAAGTAAATCCGGAAGCCATAATTATTTTGCTAACAGTGTCTTCATAACACAAAACTATTATACAAGCAATCTACATTCTTTTCTAAAACAAGAGCCTAAAAGTAGATAAAAAGATAAAGGATTAAAATTTATTGAGAGACCTCTCAAGAACGTCTTCTGGGAGTCTATTATAGAAATGGAAAAGTCTATGTAGCCTACTAGAATTTGTAAGAATTTCATTTCATGAAACCTAATTCTTCAAGTGGATTAAAACTGAGTGACAAAGTTAGTAATAGTGTGATAAGAGAATGTTGTCGTAGAAAAGAATATGTAGTGACGAAAATTGAGATTGGGCACGTAGAGAGAATGAATAAAAGACTGACAAAAAGGATTTATCAGTCAAGAGTGAATGGAAAAGTTGGAAGGGGAAGACCAAGTGAACGTTCCTGGATCAAATCCAGGACGTTTTAAATAAGGGCCAAGTCAGGAGTACTTTAAGGTGACGAACTTGTATGAAAAGTTTAATGAAAATGAAAGAAGCAAAGGAGATATGCAAGGATCGTGGCAAGTGGAAGGTGTGATGATATATATGTATGTATCTATTATTCAAGATTCACTAGAATACTACAGCCCTTGAATAATACATGTTGTCCATGATGATCCAAGGGGCCAAAATCAGAACAAAATTAACCATGGATCTCATAAGAAAGCTCAGTGTCTTGAAGCGCATGATAAAGAATCAATTATCGCAAGCATGTAAACAATTTGCAATACGTAAATAAATTACGATTTAAGAGATCCATAGCACAAGTTGGGTTACGGAGATACTCCAACAAATTGCAAAGCTAAAGTATCAAAGAGACAAGCACGTAGTTTGAAGAAGATGCCTCTTGAAAAGAAAAAGAAATGACATCTTTGTACAAGGAGTCTGTGGAAAATTGACATTTAGTTCATAACCAGATGCAATTGGAAATTATTCACCAAAACATCAGTTTTGAATGTCTGGTGAAAACCTATCCCCATAAAAATATGAATGAAAAATTACATACAAATACTATTTCCATTCCAACTGCCTCATTGGTCTAGTGGTTAGCATGTTCGAGTACAGAATTGAGGTCCTGGGTTCGAGTCAGGGGTCGGTCCAATTCAAAAATCGATATTGAATTTTCTATTAAGATTTTCTCTATATTTGCCCGAAGTTGGGAAATTGGCGGTGTGATCTACCCCTGTGCCTCGGAGAGCACGTTATGCTGTCGGTCCCGCGCCTGATCTCTCTCCGTTCGTGTCGTATTCCCGTCACATCGGACTATGAGAGTGAAGGAATGGAGAGTACACGTGTGTACTATGCCTGCCAATCCGCAGCAGCTCTAGAGCAGCGTGGTGGGTCTATGCTCTAAGAACCCTCGCTCCTCGGAGTGAGGGGGCCTGTCCCCAGCTGTGGGACGTTAATGGGCTACTTACCTTTACCTTTACTAATTTCCAAGTGCCAATGCGAGTGTAACATTGCATATTTGTGTGTTGTGTTTCTTGGAGATTAATTATACGTTCATGCATTTGTTTAATAGTTAATAGACTGCACTACAGAACGTGACGAGTTTTAATAAGTCATTGAATGAAAAATTCCACATAATATCAACTATTCAGAAATTTATTTGATAACAAAAGCGTAGTTTCACCTCAAATGTTCGGGGTTAATGGTCCGACGAGGTAATGAGGCATGTAGCGCTGACCCGACTCGATAGCACAAAATATATTATTGATTCGCATTCTTAGTTGTGCTTTACAGTTCTTTTTAATATTGCTGACAGGTTTAAACCTTAACGGCTTTCTTTTTCCTGATGATAAGTGATGAATATTTATAAAGCTGTTGTCAGTATTGGTAATGAAGTGTATATTTTGTAGGCCTCTAACCTGCGCCCCCCATTTCTTTTATCGCGATGAGTTTCATCCTTACAGAATAATTAAGTGATGATACAGTCTAAAATGGAAGCGTGCTGGTCTGGTAGGGTGGCAACTAATCATGGCTTAAACTGCCCATCAGAAAAATGATCTTTTTTTAATTTATCCTGCTAGGAATTGAGCATAGGACTATAGAATCTGTATAAATAGATAGTCTGTGTGCAGTATTTGCTAAAGGCATCATCACGCGATAAATTAAAAGGGTGTCAACAGCGACTAAGATGGATGCAGCCGGAAGAGGAAATGGTGTTGGATCGACCCTTAACAGATTCATTTTTCACCAATGAATAGATGAAAGGGCGTGCCTCTTAATGATCGGTGTTATCTTTAATGTGGTGTTAAAATGTGTTTGTTTGTTGTTTGCCAGAAAGGCGTTACGTTTTCGGTATGGTAGATGAACTTTCAGGGAGATTATAGAAGATAGGCCTTTCGAATTACTTTTTTCAATGTCGACATCGAAATGAAGTTGTTATTCAAGATCGATATATAAATCGGAATCGAATCTAAAATCAAACTATTTTTTATTCAAAATCACACTATTATTTATTCAATTATGATTAATAATCATTAAATCGTCATTAATCTACCACCAACTATTCGTAAAGTTTATTCCAAGAAGGAATGGGCAAAAATTCAATAGGTGTTTTTCCTTATTGATTAGTGTTTGACAGTAAACGCACCTGATGAAAGGAGATGATACATGATACAGTTTTTTGATGCAATTTTTTTATTTGACGACACATCATGACTGGTAACTAACCTTGACGGAAGCCTATCACCAGTCCAGAATCAGACAAATTATATAATACAATTTTACCAGCGAGGCCATAATTATTTGTTAATGTCTAATAAATCTATGAACGCTGCGTGTGAAGTGGCAACACTACATTTATACACTTTTATATTGTAAAATAATTTTAGACCTTGTACCTTACTGAGAAATATTGTATTATATGATTAATTTCGTATATCCCCTAGGTGAGGCAGAGGGCACAGTAGTTTTCCATCGCGAACGATCTTGACCATCGTGCTTCACCTCGCCCCACGTCATTCCAATGTTCCCCGCTTCTGCCAGTACTGACCGGCGTCAAGTCTGTCGGGGCCGACCACGCTTCCTTCTACCTTGAGGATTCCATTCCAAAGCTTGCTTGGGGATATCATTGGAATCCCGACGTAGCGTATGGCCGATCCATCCCCACTATCGCCGTTTAATCTGATGTTCGATCAAAGTCTCATGGCATTTCGCTAGCAGATCTTCGTTAGAGATTACCTCGGGCCAGTATATTCCGAGGATGCGACGTAAACGCCGGTTGACGCAGACTTGGATTTGGCGCGAGATTTCCTTGGTGACCATCCACGTTTCGCACCCATATAGCAACACAGATTTTATATTGGACCCGAAGACTTTGAGTTTAATCCTTCGGGTCAGTTTCCGCGATTGCCACACTGGTCCTAGACGTGTGAAGGTGGCTCGGGCTTTGGCGATCCGAGAAGCGATGTCTTCTTCTGTGCCTGCGATTTCCGTCACGACACTGCCCAAATATGTGAAAGACTGGACGCGATCTAGGTGCTCTGTGCCAATTTTGTTATATAAATTGTATTATATAAATAGAATAAATAGACTAGGATATACATTATGAGATACATATATCATAAATAAAACCCTGTCTCATGCGAGTGAGAAGGCCTGTACCCAGCAGTGGGACGTTAATGGTCTGCTACTTATCTTACCTTACTTATCATAAATACTGTAAATAAATCAGACAGATTCGTACATCTAATTTTTATATACGTAGCAATGCGTAGGCGCTGTTACCGTCTCAAGTGCCCCGCACGACCGAAGGGACCGATACCGCATACCAACAGATCTTATCCCAGGTAGCCAAGGCAACCACGTCTCAAAATCACGCTCAGTTTATATTTCTTTTTTTCAGTGAATTCGCGTTGCTACTGATATATTTATCATCGTAATAGTTATAATAGTGTCTCCTCTATCCTCACAAACAGAATACCATAACAGCCTTCCGATCCCTTTCAGTACAACCCTTCTAACTCAAATATAGTGTAGTTTAATTCATCCTAACTGATCATCGCACATCGCGTCACTGGTGACCCTACATCACCTCACAAACGGCCACTACTTCGCTTAACCTGCACTAAATAGCATAATGCATTGTCACCTTCCGCCTGAACCGTGTGTGCAAGCGAGAGCGCGAAACAAGCGATAGAGAAGTGTGATCTGCCTAAGAATTATTGTTGGCTTGTAACGTATCTTTCGTGGATAGCTATTAAGGTAGATTGAAACAATTTTTATCAATGTTTTCTTAGAGCATCGCGTAAAATAAATCGTCCGTTACCGAAGTGAAACTTAATTAGGCGCATGAGGGTAAAATTTGTAAGGAGTAAGCGCGTCATATCTTATCTTACCGTCTCTTACCTTCTCTCACATATGCTTGCCAAACCTGGATCCTCAACAATAAAATCAAGAGAAAAATTTTAACATGTCAAATAGCAATGGAGAGGAGCATATTCAACATCCGCAAGATACAAAAAATAAAAAGTGAACAGATACGAAAAAAGACCAAGATAACTGATGCACTGAAGCGGATCCTAGAGTTAAAATGGACATGGACAGGCCATGTTATGAGATTAAAAGATAAGAGATGGACGAAGCAAACCACCGTATGGCCTGTTCCAGTCGGCAAAAGAAAGGTAGGGCGACCAAAAGCACGCTGGGCAGATGACATTACTAGAATAGCTGGGAAAGAATGGGAAAAAGTTACCAAAAATCGGGCTCATTGGGAACAACTGAAGGAGGCCTATACCCAAAAAGGGACCCTTATCTATCTGTAAATAAAATACTAATGCACACACATAATGTATACAATACTAAACAAGCACTCACGCTTACATCCACACATACCAATACACACACAGACAAAAATAACAAAAAACACTCGTAGTCACTCACACACATAAGCACACAATACACAAGCATACAGTAACGCAAATATACTCGTATACTCGTACTCATTAACACTACATACAGGCTAACCGTTAAATTTAAAAGGAAATATGTGTATATAGTTATACTAGGATAAGTGGTAAATAAAAGGCTTAATTATTATTATTATAAGCGCGTCATTAACGTCACGAAGGATGTGCAGCGTTATTTTTACCTCATATCTTTCGATTGGGTGAATCTATCTCGATGACCCGATTTTTTTTGTCCAGCATCCATGAGAAAAACGTATAAGTCTTAAATTTGCCTTAAGCATGTGAGGGATAAATGGACAAATAACTCAAGATTACACCACGGGTTTCGATGATCGATTTTTATACTTCAGTATCGGAACTCTTCAATTCTAAGAAGCAAATCAACGATACTCGGCAGAATCTTTTATAGGCTATGTGGATATAAGAGGTGCCTGCTGTAAAGTCGGTATAGTCAAGGGATTTTCGTAGTCAAATATGATGATCAATGTAACTCCTCAACGGCTTACAGTAAGGGTGCGATTTGTGGAGAATATCTAACTGTCTAACAAAGAAATTCCACTTCTGACATGTGTATTTTGTGCGCACGAACTTTTTTTTTATCGGGACCCAAAGTTGTGCAGATCAGCTAGTATATCTACGAGGAAAACCATTGGTCAACAACGTAACAGTGTGTAATACACTAAAGTACCCCGATGCACAATAAATGGATACACTCCACTCAAGTATTATCCACTACGGATACCGTTTACAATAGACGAGTGGTTTCTAGTGGATAATAGCAATCATTACGTCCATCTTTTGTCCGTCTGTCTCTAATTGAGCAGCCATGGCAACGTGTAATGATGAAATATAAGAATACTTTGTGATCTCGTCTCATTATTACGGATTTGAGTTCGATATCTATTGACCTCAACAATATTATATCGAGATATTGTATAATAATATCATCTTTTGTGTATTCTTTTGCTATTTTTGCTTATCTTACTGTTCTATTATATATGTATGTATATCTTGTTTAAATTCTCGATCTCTAAAACTAATTAAATTGGAGTGCTCTCACTGCAGTTTTTTTCCAATATGGATATTTAAAAAAAATCAATTTTGAAATGGCTGGACCAATGTTGATGGGACTTTCATATGAAGGTAGCTGGTGTTATTTCAATAACGCAAAGTAATTTTATTTTTTTATCGCGTCCGGAATTAATTTTTCAATTATTCATTGGTATTTGTTTTGAGAAGAATCCGCAACCCACTCAGACTTGTATCTCACTCTTTATCGCCATCATTTTAGAATAACACATAATTTTATGTTATTTAAATAACATCAGTTTGTTTACTTGCCGATTTCAAAATTTATTGAGTATCATTTATAGAACGTTTCCTGGGAGTTTATTATAGTAACTTTTGAGTTTCTTGTCGGTTTCTGCTCAGCAGAGAGAACTTTCCGAACCAGTTGCAAATTTATATCGAAACTCAGACTACTGACGATTCAAAAAACGATTTTTTAGCTTATTTGAATAAATATTATTTTAATTTACCAAATAAATATTTAAAAAAAAATCCACTTGTATTTCCTATTGTCTTTTAAAACTGGTAGCTACATCTAAGATAAGGTCCAAATGGCGTTACAAGAAAACATTGCGCGAAAACCTACATATTNATGTATATATATATATATATATATATATATATATATATTTATTTATTGCTGTCAGATTAGCGCTTGACTGTGATCTCACCTGATGGTAAGTGATGATATAGGCTAAGATGGAAGCGCGCTATTCTGTTAAGAGGCGATATACCCCTTACGGTCTCTACACAGCATCGTACCGGAATACAAATCTCTTTGATTGGCGGTACGTTTTTGCTGTTAGGGTGGTAACTAGCCACGGGCGAAGCCTCCCACCAGTCCAGACTCAGACAAATTAGAAAATACAATTTCCTAAATTCGTCCTAAGGGGATCGAACCCGGGACCTCCGCTAGCAAAGCGAATACTCGCACCACTGCACCAGCGAGGCCGTCAAAATACATAAAGCTGCAGTTTGTCGTTATGGACCATAAAAAAATGCTTAATTCCAGTTTAATCAATGAAAAAAATATAAAACCTAATGGAGAGATTACTCATAGCAGATAGCCGCTGGCAACTGTTTTAAAAGCATCAAAATCATAAAGACAAACGTTGCATCAAAGGAATTACAAAAACGGCAGGACAAGGGGATTACCCATTCTTGGTTTTTTTTTTGTTTATCGGTCGCTTTGTGGTAAAGTTTTCTGTTAGAGTCCTTCATTGCGCTTTACAGTCAATGGCCGTTGGTCCATGGAGGTGTCGATTTAATTTGCAACGTCGTTTCGGATGTGGCATATAAACAGGGGAGGCTTTCCTTTACAACATTCTGTCAAACAGACGAAAACCAAAATCTTTATATATCTGTGTTTATGTATATTGAGTAGAAACTCTATTATCCAGTCCACTAAAATATGAACAGTCCACTAAAATATGAATAGTTATCCCTTAGATTGTCCAGCCGAAATTACGCGGGTCGTATGATCCTACAGTGGCTGTCGGGACTTAAATGTTCATAAAACACCACCAAATGTTAAATGTTAGGATTTTTATGTTTGTTAATAGTTAAACTATACAATGTTATCTTTTGTTTATTAAATTATGACTCTGGTGTATCACCATGTTGCACTAAACTTTGAGATAGTGAAAAAAGTCCTTTTTGTATTGATAGGCTCATATCTTAAAAATTAAAACTTACCTCAAGAGTTGTCATTGTTATTTACATCACTTATATAATCAAAAACACAAATAATTACTAATAAACACTCGCAGTCTGTAAAACATCACAAAAAAATTAAAGACCTTCGACGCGACACAGTAACGGTCACTTTGTACAACATATACAACACAACAAATTAACAAATACACAATATAAACAAATTGTACATACACATGTCCCTTATTATTTTATTTCATGATTAAGGTAGCAGTAGTTTATGAAAAAGAAATATGTATGTGATCCAAAAACATGCATGCATATATAAATAAGACCATAAATAGTGTGTTGAAAAATGTATTTCTTAATAAATGTTGTTTTTATTAAGCACAAAACATACATACATAGCATCATGCCTTATTTCCATTGGGGTAGACAGAGACCACGTCCTTTAACTTGCTACAATCCTTGCATCTATCTCATCCTATCTGTTCGCGACTTTTTGTATATTATTATCGGACTAATTTATTCATGTTTGTAAATATAGATTGTTTTATGGTTCGTAGTAATTGTCGTAAGTTAGGCTTATTTTATGCTATAGTTTCTCATTGTGTTTATCTTTGTGTTAGAATCCCTTTGTTAGTAAGTATATATTGTAATAGGATTATGTTTAATTTAGTTATAGAATTGCAAATAATTTAATAATAAAGATAAGAAGGGTACAGAGTGCGGTCCCAGTGAAGTCGTGTGTAACATCTGGCGGCAGCGACCATAGATCTGCGCGGGGCCACCCTGCCAGGGATAGAGGTTTGAATAGATAACGGCGCCCGCGCAGTCACCTCGATTCTGCATGGACACGCTGTCACCATTCGCAGCTAAGACGCCACACACGACGGTCACAGGAAGCACTCTGGCTCTAGTATAGAATATTAGAAGGCGTTTCAATTAAAACCATTTCTTTACATTTTTGTTTGGCGGTACGTCTTTTCTGGTAGTGTAGTAACTAGCCACTGCCGAAGCCAGTCTAGACTCGGACAAATTAGAAAATACAATTTCCTAAATTCGTCTTATACTGCTATTGAAAGCGGACAAGGTCAAAAAACACCCACTTTCGACGACTTCCAGGGTTCTTCCTACTCCTACTCCTCCTAGACCTAACACGGAGCGAGCGCCTAATCTTCTACGGGAGCTGCACGGTCGTCTGCCACGAGTGCTGTCCAGCTGCCTAGAACCTGCCGCCTACGGGAGCTGCACCGCGGACTAGACAGGGCAGTAGCGATTGAGCCCTTAAGACTCCTCGTGCTGTGTGATCGGTAGACCTACGACCCGCTAGCCGACCTATCTGCTGAAAAGAGTTTTAATTAATGCTACCTACCTACCTACTGTAAACTCATCACCGCATCAACTAAATTAAAATGCGACAAGCTAGCACGGCGAATACTCGCACCACTGCGACAGTGAGGCCGTCAAAATATATAAATATTCCCTACATTCACTCTCCTTTTAATATCACTTTTACATGTTCCATCTTTTGCAACTTTAGATCCCAACTATACAAATACTTTCACCTCTTCCACTTGTTCCCCATCTATCAAAATATTGCCCTTCATTATAAATTCATCCCTTTCTCTTTCAAAAAGCGTAACTTTCGTTTCGTACTAAACATTGTGCTTTTGTTCATAGATTAGATGTATATTGAATGTGGAAATTTCTTACAGAATAATTTTAATACTACATCCATATTTTCGTACATCCTAGCATGTGATCCAACTCTTCTATGAAGTAGAAAATTGTTCGGACCGACTCCTTTGTCCGTTGACCACTCTGAATTTTTTACTATTAAATTCAGTTGCCATTTCAAGTAGCAAGCATTATGGTGCAATTTGTGCTCTCCGTGGGACACTTGACTGTTTATGCGAGTCCGATTGTCTACTTTTACAAAGGTTTTTACATCGCTTAATTTTAACAGGACTTTATATTTATATCTGTTGAGAGGATTACTATAACTCCCTTTAAAGTAAAAAATAAAGATAGACGTATTCTGCTTTTACGATTTACTTTAGGACTTTTAAAGGAGAACAATTCAGTCTTATATAATTTTTGATTTCAGTTTTCGACTGCAAAATCGCCACTTGAAAAAAAGTTTCAATTTGGCAGCAAAATCACCACCTGAAAAAAGTTTCTATATGATACCACAATCCGCACCTGAAAAGTTTGAAATTGACAGCAAAATCCGCATCTGGAAAAGTTTGAATTTGACAACAAAATCCCCATCGGAAAAAAATTTCAATGTGACAGCAAAATCCGCATTTGAAAAAGATTCCATTTGACAGCAAAATCCCCATTCGAAAAAAGTTGTAATTTGACAGTAAAATCCTCACCTGAAAAAGTTTGAAATTGACAGCAACATCCGCATCTGGAAAAGTTTGAAATTGACAGAAAAATCCGCACCTGAAAAAAAGTTTCATTTTGACACCAAACTCCCCATTCGAAAAGTTTCAATTTGACAGCAAAATCCCCATCTGAAATAAGTTTGTATATGACAGCACATTCCCCCACCTGAAAAAGTGTGAAATTGACAGCAATATCCGCATCTAAAAAATGTTTGAAATTGACTGCAAAATCCGCATTTGAAAAAAGTTTCCATTTGACAGCAAATTCCCCATTCAACAAAAGTCGTAGTTTGACAGTAAAATCCTCATCTGAAAAAGTTTGAAATTGACAGGAAAATCCGCATCTGAAAAAAGTTTCATTTTGACACCAAAATCCCCATTGGAAAAAAATTCAATTTGACAGCAAAATCGCCATCTGAAAAAAGTTTGTTTTTGACAGCACAATCCCCCGCCTGAAAAAGTTTGAAATTAACAGCAATATCCGCATCCGCATAGATTAAATATAAATGAATATTATTAAAAACTTAACAGCATTCCTCGATAATAGAAACAGTGAGAAAGGAAAACATGTATTTTTATTTACAACCCTGCAAATCGGGAGCCCACTCCATTGAGCATTTCGACCTGCGATATTTCCTTAACCTACAGGCTGTGCCTAATATGAACTATAAAAACATGCACCTTTATATTTATACAACAATTTGTGTGCTTTTGATAGATATATATGTAATGCTGTAGTCTGTGGAACGCTGGCGCCATCTGTCTATCGGCGTAGGGCAGAGTCAATAGCGACAATCCGGCGCGCGTCTCTCCAGTTCTCAAGTGACGGTCCGTCAGAGCGGTCGACTATTGAAGCTGTTGCGTTCCTAGCTATTATTGTTAATGTTTTGGTTTTAATTGTTATCGGGAACATTAAGTGATTAGACATTATAGTCTGAGTTAATTAATAAAGTGTTTGATTGTCACCAACATTACCCACCAAAGCCCACTGTATGGAGATGGAATTATGGATTCTACTAATAACGCTGTCGGTGGAGAACCCTATGCCCCTATGCTTTATGCTCTCTCTTATTCTTCGACATATACTTTATTGCACACCACAAAAGTGACAAAAGAAAACCACAACGACTGAGAAGCGATAGTTCAGAAAACCTTTTTGTAAATACTTTATTGGACCGCTTATCATTTATTTCAATCCTAAATAGGACTTATTCCAAATTACTGAAAACCTTAGGAAACATTGCAGTAGAAGTATTTTTGTTTGTCGTGTATCAGAATATTACCTTTTTTTCCGCTAGGAAATGCATTTGCGCACCCCCGCCACGAGGCAGTGAAAGTGGGATTCGCCAGCAAGGCCTGCATACCCACTAAAACCCAGCGACACCCTCTTCACCCTGAATTGGGAGTGTCAGAGGCTCCCTTTCGCATTCACCCTGGCACTCCCGGATGAAACCGACTGAGGATGTGCGACGAGGAGACAAAAGGTATTCGTAAAGACACCTCCTACCGCCGTATCGACAGGCGTCAGACTCTTCACGTCGTGCTATCTGATGCAAGTACTTTCCGAAACATTCGTGTCCGGTCAGTACTTGCACCAGCCTAAAGGTAAGTAATCCGTGCCGCCTAGCTAGCCATTGTTTGAGGTGAGGATGAATCGCCTCCACTGTGACCACACCCGTGCTTGGAGACTCGAGATCCTCTTTCCAAGTATGAATCAAGACCCAGTCGGCAAAGGCCCTGGCTCTTTGGACTTCGTCAATTTCAAGACGGTCACTTCCAGACCTTACGGCAACCCTGCACTGGTAGGTTGCCGCCAATGTTTCCGCCTACAATTCCCACGGGGGATCACCCGTCAAGACTATCGCCGCCGTCCAGGATATGGTACGGTACGCTCGTATCCCCCTGACCGCTATTATCCTTTGCACTCTCTGCAAAAAAGATTTATTTTGAACAGTCAGAGAGTTTACCCATATTGATGCGCCGTATAGTGCCTCACTTATCATGACTCCAGCACAAATATTTCTGCAGGGCGATGTCGGTCCTCCTATGTGATGGAGTAACCTACCTAGTGCGGCCGCATACTTCACAAGCCGAGTGGACAGCTGAGCGAAATGCGCCCGAAAAGGCCCAAATATCTAATTTTAGCCTTTACCTCAATCAGCACACCTCCTAAAGACAAAGCCGCTCCACGTGGAGAACCCCTGCTAGATCCGTGGAAGAGCAGATTTTCCGTCTTGGTAGCAGAAATTTCTAGGCCCAAACTATGAATTCTGTCCATGACCAAGTTACTTCCGACTTCGGCAAGCTGAGCAACCTCCTCAAAGTTCTTCCCTTCCCTTATGACGAGGGTGCCGTCCGCATCAGAATATTACCTGTAATTAAAAAGAAACAATCAAGTTGAATGAAATCTATTCGATATAGGTTCATTTTGAATCCAAAAAAGTTAAATATGTCTTAGAAACATCAGATAGATGTTTAGTCCTACTGTTGTATCCTATTTTCTATCAACGTCAATGTGTTTAATGTAATTTACATCAATCTAGTTGCCCTCTCTATAATCGTCGTCTTTCTTTTAGTTACAGTTTAATTGTATTGATTAGCATATTTAGTTTTCAAGGAGTTTATTATAGTAACGAATACATATTTAAAAATTGAAATTCATTTTTATTTTTGTTATCAAATGGTTGATACAGGCAAGATCTTATTTCACGTTACATTAAAAGTTACATATTTTCTAAGATAAATTCAATAAAACTTTCATATGTCGTTATAAAATATTTAAAACACGCTTAATTCCGGTTTTATAAATAAAAATAATGATATTTCCTTAACCTACAGGCTGTCCCTAATATGAACTATAAAATATGTACCTCTATTTGTGTATTTTTATGTATAACATGTTAATGATATAACATCTTTCGATAGGGCAGTGTATACTTTATTGTATACAACAAAAATGACAAATGAAACCTTAGTAAATGTTTGTAGTGGATAATTTTATGTAGTCGTTCAGAAAACCATCACATATTGATTTGGATCAGGTTTTGTAAATACTTTACTGGACCGCTTATCAATTATTTCAATTCTATATAGGAGTTTTGTTACAAAATGAATGAAACACTTTAGAAAACATTATAGGAGAAGCATTTTTGTTAGTAGTGTATCAGAAAATTACCTGAAATTGATAAAAACAATCAGGTTAACTAAAATTTCTATCCGGCTGATTTCTACATAATCTTCTCCGATATGGGTTCATAAAAACAATTTGTAGATGTTTAGTATTAGAATACTATTGTAAGACATTAAATATCATTTAATAATATTAAAAATTAAACCGAATTCCTCCATAAAACTAGACTTACACTAAACTGTGTATCTGTTCCAGAAAATCTTACAGTTAAAGAAACCGTCATAGAAAATCTTACCTAAATAGATATACCAGTAAAACTAACAGACGTTGTCCTGTTAACATTTTCATTTAATACTTTTATAAATGCCTAGAGCATCCTGTATATCAGACAAATTGAAAGCAATGAAGTCGAAAGCGTAAGTTCTCAATCATTCAAGTTAACGACAATCGTGAAGAGGGGGGCTGATCGCACTAACTAAAAGAAAAATGCATGGATACGGCAACCGTAGCTTTTTCTAGAATGTTCTTGAAGGTAAATCTATCCTATGTTATTGTATAAATAAACGATTTATTGTATTTAAAGATGATTTTTTTATATAAATACACACACACATATATGTATATATGTGGAGTCTAATTTTAAAAACCCTTTCTCCTATAAGTGAAGACGGCTTTCAGAAGGACAATAATAAACTTATTTGCACTATTCGACATTGAAATTTATTAACATGAGAAATGTTTAGGTTATTAATGTGATAATGTAAGAGGTTATTTATTAATAAAATTAAATCTTCTTTGATTAAGTTTCAGGTTATATGCTCACTGTCAACGGTATATGTCTATCGCAAACGAAAACTGAGTAGAGAGAGGGAAGTGTCTGTTCGAATAACGGCTAGCGCTGTTGGCGCTGTGTTAGAGTGAGAGAGGAGGAGCCTGCTTAACGCTGACTTATACTTGAGAGAAAGAGATGCCAATAGGACGTAACGCACATTCAAGAAGTTATCGTCTACTAACAGAATTTTGGCCCCAGCCTTTTGGGCAGGATATACTATAAGGCACAAGTGTATGTGTGCCAAACATAAGTGCACTTTTTATTACTTCACTTTGCAATCTTATGTGACGGCAATCAGACATGAGCGGAGTAATATCAGACGCGAGACCGAAGGCGTAACTTGCTCTCCTAGGCACATGGTTGGAGCACACCGCCTATTACAAAACACAAGGCAAATTCTGAGGATTTCTTTTCAGAAATTGCATTAATAGTTTTGAATTCACCCAAGCCGGGGTGAAGTCCATTATACCTATCGATTTATAAAAGAATGTATCATTTTTATAAACGTCAAATGCAAAATGTATTTTTTTTAAATGTATCATATCCAAACTAGTATACTCTTCGTACATCACCGTCTTATACGTAGCAATAACAACTTAATAGTGTAAGAGCATGTGAATTGTCGACAGAGCCGCCTAATGACGACTCTTAAACAATTTAGCTCACTTTTATGTCAATGTTTTT
Source organism: Elymnias hypermnestra (assembly GCA_015832385.1). NCBI lineage: Eukaryota > Metazoa > Arthropoda > Insecta > Lepidoptera > Nymphalidae > Elymnias > Elymnias hypermnestra. The sequence goes on from JACTOM010000907.1 coordinate 2,157,794, forward strand.
CCCCTGATTGTTGTTGCTTCTTGGAAAGCAACGTAAACACCTAAATGCGAATGTATATCGCTCATAATAGATAGAAAAAGACGGTAGGATATATTGCTTTATTGGGTATAAAAGAAGATAACTTTAAGACAGTTATAAACATTGTTAGATAGATTAATTCATAATATGGAAAACCCCAAAGAAATTAAAGGCTGTTTTATTGCAAAAAAAAATCTCTTAACAAAGTAGTTTTGGTCATAGGAAACATTAAATAAATGGGACGAAATTAAGATATAAAAGTAAGTTAAAACAAAAAATGTGTACAATTACAAAAACTATATCTGTTACTAAGGTTAAGTATAAAAATTGATGCATACATATTAAGAGATGAAGAACACAAATACAGTAAAGATTATTCTAATCTATACGGTAAAGTAGGAGGTAAAGTATCTATTAACGTCCCACTACTGGACTTAGGCTTCGTTATTCATAGAAGAGAGGATTTTAGAGCACATACCCCAGAATTACTCCCACCTCCCATCGTTGGCTTCTCTTTGAAAAGAGAAATTTTGCGGTGTCTGTCCAGGGTTTGAACCAGTGATTTGTCAAAACGAAAATCCACGCGTCTTACCACTGGACCATCATGCCTCTTATTCTAATATGCAAATATATTAAATAAAAATAAAACAAACTATATATATTACACACAAGTGTCTACGTAGTCCTTTTTAAACTTTAAAACTTCCTCAATGATCACGAAGTCTTCAATGTTGAAGCAAAGAAAGAAAACATTATTCCGAGCTTTAAAAAGATATAACTTTTGCTGATTAGTTAAAAATAATAATAGATTAATCAATGAATTAAACTCCAAATCAAAATAATTTTCCCAAATTGTGACGGAAGTGAAAACTACGCAGGTGAGACAGCGGAGCTAGTTGTTAATAGTTTCGAAATCATTTTTTATTCTGGACATTGATTTATTTATCACACAAAAGCTATATTAATATCTGATAAAGATTCTGTCGCCCTTTCAACATTGGCCTTTGTTAAATTCTACGTGTAAACGAATTGAAAGGCTTTGTAGTGTTGTGGTCAGTTCACGTCATTTTACTGTGAAATTCTATAGATTGCCACAGCCATGTATTCCTGTTAATGTATGGTGTTTTCCACTTTCTTCTATATATAATTATTTGTTTTTATGTGTACTATTTATAGAGGCATTTGAGACGTCATGTCATGGCGTTGCGTCGCCACGTCCGCTTTCTTTCGACTCCGTTTGGCAATCTACCGTCTCTCCCACTGCATTTACTTATAGCGTATAGTATTCTGTTTATTGCGGCACATATATCCTATTCCTTTCTTAAAACATTATAATTTTGACATCTGCCAGGCGTCCAGGGAATTTCGGAAAGTTCCTGCACCAAATTAGCCGGCCTGGGGACCTCAGCGTCTCCTCCTGGTGGCGTTGATTGTCGGCGACCTCTCGTTGGGGAGCATTGTAGGCGCGATGCTCTCCAGTGAGAGATTGTGGGCGGAAGTGGCCATCTTTTGCGAGACAGTATTTTCGCTGAAGGAAGCCCACGAGAGAGAGAAAGAGAGCAGTGGATGCTCCCCTCATCGCCGAAGGAGGCGGAATATAAGGCGGCGCATATTTGCGCATCTCCTTCCGCCTCCGCGAATCCTCCGTCGGACTCATCCGGGTTACCGGGGCAGAATGCGAAAGCTGAACACCTGGTGCCTCACTAATGGATGAAGAGGGTTCCGCTGGATTTTAGTGGGTATTGCGAGATCTTCCATCGCCGAGTTCCACACTCCTGACTGGTCATCGGTCAGGGTTAGTGCGTAAATAGCATTTCCCAGCGACAAAAAAAAGGCGTCCAGGGAATGACATCAGGAATCAGCAGCTGATCCACTGGTATTGCACTCACAGGTGAAGAGGGTTCTGCCGGGTTTCAATGGGTATTGCGAGGTCTTCTCAATCGCCGCCACATTCCTAACCCATGGACCGTGATTTGTGCAAAAATGCAATTCCAAGCTAAAAATAGGTGTACTGTGACGGATGTTTTTTATTCCTGACAAGTAAGAGCATGGCTGTAATCTGACCTGATGGTAAGTAATGATACAGCCTAAGATGAAAGCATCCTAACATAGTGAGAGGTAATTTACTACTATATGGGTTCTCTTTAATAGCAAAGCGAGTCACCGTTAAATGTGTACCAGTTATAGCAACATTTTTCTGTGTTGTCTACTGGACAAATTATATAATGACAAACATTATAATATAAAACTTTAATTAATCTAATACCTCAAACATGATATTTTTCAACATAATGCGTTTTTATTTGGAGATTGATAAACTAAATATCCAATTCCAATACCATTTCTAATGCTAGTGTTTTCGGAGTACTAAATTCTCTTTCGAAGAGTTTAAAACAAGCATTAATCTTACAAATATCACGTAAGATATACAAATTCATAATACTTTATAAGGATTATTCTATAAAAGAGAAAGTTTAGTATCAAATACAAAATCATTAACAAAACAACATAAAGTTAACTGTTTAATCCGAATTGTTATTGACATTCAACCCGCAAACCGTTCTGACGTGACTTTGTGAACAAACAACATCAATTCGTTTTATCCCACATAAATCAATTGCGAAAATGAAACACTTTGAGAGATTAAAAAGCATCAAGATTTTTGGCAAAAATAACAACGACTTTCAACAAAAGCGTAAAAGGGAACAAAATATACTCATCCGTTATAAAATCGTTCTCACGCTTTTGTTTATCTGTGGCTTCAATTTCAAAGTTTTCAAACTCTGTAACAAGTTTAAAATCTTGTCTTTAATCTATATCGTCTCACTTATCTTAACAATAACATTGTCAACTATATATTGTTGCATTGAATACAATTCTTTGCAAATTTGGTCCTCAACAGAATATATCTTTTCAGTTGCTGTATTAATCATTTACAATAGTAAACTCAGCAAGTTCTCTTTTAAGTTATTTAAAATTGACACTTGTCTGCGAATCAATCATAGCTACTACTCTAAAGCTAATACTAAAATCTTCATCGTTATACTCATTCTGTGTTTAGTTCGCTTCAGTTTCACTTTTAGTCACTGCTGGAACCATGTTTGTCACAAAAACTTTACACTTTTCATTATCAGTCAGTTTGCTTCCTTCGCTTTGGATGTCAATAGAATATGGCGTTTCATTCTCCTCGAAACAATAAGATATCGTCTTCTATTTCTACGCCAAAGAATGGAAGAAGAACCGGAATCCGTCTACTATATTTATGCAAATGGACACAAAACTGTTAAGGAGAAAAAAATGCCTTTTTGTATTAATTTATACAGAAATATTGCAGAAATCGCTGACCTGGTATCACCAGAGATACATGCATCCGTAAGCACTATTAACTTATATAATTATTGTTGCCTTGCATTATAGTTCTCTTTATAATTTCATGTTACTCTAAATATAATTGTCCCGTTTTAGTTATTATAACATGTTTATCCTTTTATTGTAATACTTTTATAATATATTTAATTTTTAAAATAATTGTATCCTTAGATATAGTATCACGTGAGCTACTGGTTGATGTGATAGTTCTGTCTCAACTCGTGCAATCAGAAATATAAGCATCTACATAAATTTTCACGTCAAGATTTTCTTCTGTATCATATTTTTTGCATTTCATGCTGTTTATTTATCTACAATATGTTATTGTGCCATTTTGTCATGATTGTTCGCATAATTTCCACTTGCTGTTATTTGATATACAACTTAATTCGTCGCAATTTGTAATCCCTTACATTGCCGCCAAGTTCACTTAATACGATAGTTCTGTCTCAACTCGGGCAATCAGAAATATAACCATCTTCTTCATTTTAAGTCATAATGTGTATTATCTTTTTCGCTTCTCGGTAACTATTGTAACAAAATATGAGTAGATACAAAGTAACCGTTACTAACGTGCGTGCGTGTGTCGCGTCGAAGGTCGTTAAGTTTTTCGTGATGTTTTACAGACTGTGTGTGTTTATTAGTGATTATTTGTGTTTTACGTTTTATAACAATGAAAACTCTTGAGGTTAGTTTAAATTTTTATGATATGAGCCTATAAATACAAGACGGACCTTTTTCTCTATCTCAAAGTTTAGCCCAACATGAAGCTACACCAAAATCTCAATTTAATCATTAAAAGATGACATTGTACAGCTTAACTATTAGCATAGATAAAAATCATAACATTTGGTAGTCTTTCATGAACATTTAAGTCCCAAGAGCCACTTTAGTGTCATTCGAACCGCGGGAAAACCGACGCAAAAAAATCCGCACGGGGTGGGGCAGGCCACAGTTATGTCCGTTAAAAAGCTCGGGCAAATTACAAAGGCCAATACAATAATAAAGCATTCGATATATAATTTATATAGATATAAATTATATATCGAATGCTTTATTATTGTTTTAGTGTGATAGCTTCCTTTAGCTTCTTCCCCTATATAAGATGTCGAGGTATTCCTAAGCATAACATGTGATACTTTTCTGATGCCACCAACCCATCCAATGGCATGTGCTTTTTGTATTTTGGTGTAGTGAGGTCAAATGCATTATTTGATTTATAAATTTAATGTTTTCTTTTTAACTAACTAATATTTTAAAATTACTTCAATTTACTACGATTGTTCGAATTTTGTTTCAGATGTTTGTCAATATTGTCTGTACGATACCAAAGCTGATTACAAATTTTTTCCACATTTTACTGGTCCAAGAAGGTCGGGTAAGTATAATACATAAATTATCTATGACAGAAAACAATCCATCTGTATAAATTATTTATTAATATGATAATTTATTGAAGCTGTGTCTACCTGTGGTATTTAAAGTACCCATAAATTAGGAAACATACTCTTCTGGACACATCTAATGGCCCACTTTAGAGTTTAAGATTCGATGGCCCTTACCGAAATATTATTGCTAGATTGAACAAAAACTATTGATGCAGTTTTAAACCTAGTACTTTTTACCATCTTTTTCGATAGTACGTAATAGCACACGACATGGAGCTACGCCTAACAAGTCGGGTATGCGCCTTGATGAAGGCACTTGATTATTGAATAAAAAACATGTTCAATTCAATAAAGGTCTAATTTAATAACGCGTGTATGGCATCTCTATGGCACTCATCTATGGCAGTTTTCAATCCCTGCATTGTCTGGGCAACTGGCTGACGAGCCCTAACAAGTCTTTTTAGCTCGTCCCACATGTGCTCAATGGGGTTCATGTCTGGTCTTCTGGCTGGCCAGTCCATAACTGTGATGTTCACACCCCGAAGATATTCCCTGACGATGCCGGCCGTATGGGCTCTTGCATTATCATGCATAAAAAGGAAATTTGGGCCCACATA
>JACTOM010000907.1:2165264-2215712 GCA_015832385.1 Elymnias hypermnestra
AGTGGATTAAAACTGAGTGACAGAGTGAGAAATAGTGTGATAAGAGAACGTTGTGGTATAAAAGAAGACGTAGTGACTAAAATTGAAAAAGGTATGCTTAGATGGTTTGGGCATGTAGAGAGAATGAATGAAAGGAGACTGATAAAAACGATTTATGAGTCAAGAGTGAATGCGAAAGTTGGAAGGGGAAGACCGAGGCGAACGTTCCTGGACCAAATCCAGGACATTTTAAATAACGGCCAGGTCAAGAGTACTCAAAACCGACGAACTTGTATGAAAGGTTTAATGAGAATGAAAGAAGCGAAGGAGATATGCAAGGATCGTGGCAAGTGAAAGGATGTTGTCTCTGCCTACCCCTAAGGGAATGATGCTATGTATGTATGTATGTAAATCTAGTTGCAAGTTGAAATTAACGTCACGCTTACTAGGATTGGTAGGTAAGACTTTGATTCTCATCTTGGTGGTACGAATATCTTTTTTTCGCTGGGATATACTTTAAGGCACAAACTTTGATCCCATGGGTCAGGAATGTGGCACTCAGCGAGGTAAGAGTCCCGCAATGCCCTCTTAAATCCAGCAGACCCCTCTCTACTAATGGGTGAGGCACCAGAAATTTAACTCTCATTCGTCATTCGGTCTCAAAAGAATCCAACTGAAAATTACCTGATGGTAAACGATGATATAGCCTCAGATGGTATCTCAGTCAGTAAGCATCGTACCGATATGCAAAATATCCTACTAACCAGTAGAATGGTAGCTAGCCTAGACTTACGAGTACATAGATTGTAAAATACAATGGCTTTGGTTATAGATTGTTTACGTTATAATAGTTACGTTTATTCACATTCATCATAAGGTAAATACTTAATTATTATACTCGAAGATGAATAAAATACAATTTAATATAGATTAATGACACAAGTAGAATATTAATGGTGAACTAAGAATATAATATGCTAACTGATTCACGCAATTCCGCAACTGCACCTCATAAGGGAGATGGAGAGTGAACTAATTTGGTTAGCGTAAAAGACGTTACAATGAGCCTACTATAAAAGATAGACGTATATTGTGGTAGACTTTTTTTAGAACTTTTAAAAGGGAACAATTTTGTGCTACATGATTTTAACGAAATTTTAACAGTTTACTCAGCGCACGCAGCGAAAGCTGTGAAAAAGAAAAAGACCCCAATTTTGAAATATTCTTCATTGGTGCACCGCTTCTATTGGTTTAATCGTGATGATACAGCCTGTAGCCTTCCTCGATAAATGGCTTGTTTAGTATAGAAAGATTGTTTTAAATCGGACTAAATTATAAGTAAGTAAGTAGTAGCCTATTAACGTCCCACTGCTGGTAACAGGCCTCCTCACTCATACGAGAGAGGGTTATTAGACCATAGACCCACCACGCTGCTCCACTGCGGGTTGGCAGGCATAGTACACAAGTGCACTCTCTATTTCTTCACTCTCATAGAGCGATGTGACGGAAAATCCGACACGATCGGAGAGAGATCAGGTGCAGGACCGACGGCTTAATGTGCTCTCCGAGGCACGGGGGTGCATCACACCGCCAACTTCCCAACTTCGGGCAAATATTGAGAAAATCTTAATAGAAAACTCAATACTGATTTTTGAATTGGCCCGAACCAAGACTCGAACCCAGGACTTCATGTCTGTAGTCGAACATGCTAACCGCTAGACCAATGAGGCAGTTAAATTATTATATAATATAAGGTTTAAAACTAAATTATAATAACGATATTTTTGCTAATTTCTTCGTGGCAGAATCAACTTTCCGAATCAATGGTTAATTCATCACAAACTGAAAAACTAATGACGCTGGATAAAGCATAATCTTCAGAAGCATACCTTCATAAACAAAGCATGATTCTTAGACAATCATTAGTCTTGTGTATCAAGGGGCGCGACGAAGCTTAAACATTTGTTAATGATTCTTACTTGTACTGTCACATGTTCTAACAAAGATTTATCTTTAACTTATTAAGATTGTCATTAAGGGATATCTATATAAAATGGCATTTTCTCTGCTCTCTGGCTTTCATATAGTATTATTCCAATGTCTCTTAAGTTACCCATATAATTATATGTCGTAAACAATCACAATGCTTAAAGTATGCGTTTGACTAACTCCTCAATTATCGGTTTATACGTAACCATTAAAGATAGATAAATGACATTGTAGATTTTTTTGCTGATCAGTAAAAGGGGAATGCTCCCACCAAACATTATTTTGTTTTACTTTGAAGGGATTAGGCGTTCTCGAAGAAAGCTTTCATCCACCTTTATTTTTCTAAAGATGACAATAAATATCGTTATATTATGTTACATATATACATAGTGTCGCGCCTCAATCCCATAGTGGTAGGCAGAGACAACGTACTTCCACTTGCCACGACCCTTGCCCGTCTCCTTCGCTTCTTTCATTCTCATTAAACCTTTCATACAAGTTCGTCGGTTTAGAGAACTCTTGACCTGGCCCTTATTTAAAATGTCCTGGATTTGAACCAGGAACGTTCGCCTTGGTCTTTCTCTGGCAACTTTCGCATTCACTCTTGACCCATAAATCCTTTTTTTTAGTCTCCTTTCACTCATTCTCTCTACATGCCCAAACCATCTAAGCATACCTTTCTCAATTTTAGTCACTACGTCTTCTTTTATACCACAACGTTCTCTTATCACACTATTTCTTACTCTGTCACTCAGTTTTAATCCACTCATGCTTCTGAACGCTCTCATTTCTACCGCATTTATTGTACCTATATGATTCATCTGGCATACCATACTTACACTACCATACATATATATGCACTGCCAGTGTAGCCCTTTGAGACGATATCCGGCTATTCATAAAGGCGTGTGGAGCATCATTAACCATATTCTCTGCATTCACTCTCCTTTCATTGCCACTTTCACATGTTCCATCTTTTGTAAATTTTGATTCCAAGTATACAAATTCTTTCACCTCTTCCACTTGTTCCCCATCTAGCTAAATATTGCCATTTATCATAGATTTATCTTCGTCAAAAAGCATAACTTTTGTTTTGTTTACATTCACTATTACCATGTTAACTAATCTATATAAAATCTTATCAAATGGATATAGCAATTCTTGAAGATTGATCTATTGGTTTAAACCCTTTAATATCTTTAATACTTTTGGAATGACGAAGAGACAGAATGATACGGTTTAAGATTTTGTTTTACAATATTTTATCTAAGGCCTATCAAGTCATAATCTGTTTGTAATCTCTATACCGGCTAAAACGATTTTGAAGTGACTTTCAGTAGTAAATAACGGTTAATATAAGATCACTTCTATCCCAAGTTTTTCTTGATTACAGGTAATACTAGGCATAATTTTTATATATAAAGTAATCCATGACAAAGTGCTTAACTACTTAACCGATTTTGCTTATTTCTTCTCGAGTTTTTCTAACTTTGGACATAGTTGGATTTAATTTTATCATAATTTTTTTTCTTTTATTGCATTTTAAGAAACTAGAGATAATTTAGTGTAAGGTCTGCTGTCAATTAAATGACAAAAGTATCTAATAAATGATTCCTTTCAGACCCACATTGAAATGTAGTACAGACGAAGTTACGCATGTCAGCTAGTATTATAATAAATGGTATATGAAACCATACATAAAGTACAGTATTTAGCCTAAATTTTATAGCCATTCGGCTATTAACTGTTACGATTTCAGCTTACAACTATCAAAGTTATGAAGACATTACACAAAGGCAGGTGATACCACGTTATGGTTATCGTAAAATGGGTTATAGTTTCCGTTATGGCGGCATCGTTTTATGTTAACAAAGATAAATTATGTGTGGATTATTTATAATAGTTTTTGTCTATTACTTATTATCTTTTCAATCTTTATCTATCTTTAGATATAATACTTCTGTATCTGGGTTTGAATAGACTAAACTCTTCCTAAAAGGCTGGATTTGTAATGATGGATGATGTGTTTTCAGTTGGATTCAGGAAAGGAAGGATTACATCTGATAGTTAGTGATGACGCAGTTTAAGATGGAAGACAATCTGATAACAAGCTATTTAACTCTGATTTTGTCACAGCATCTTACCGGAACACATTTCTTTGCTTGACGGTACGTCTTTTCTGGTAGGGTAGTAACTAGCCACGGCCGTACCCTCCCACCATTCGGATTTTCTCATAGATCCACGGAATCGGGAACAACACGAGTGTCAGCCCTAGGCGAAACTCTTTTATGAATAAAATTGAGATCTGATGTAAACGCCAAAATAACGTCATTTCACAAAGCCTCCCCAATATTTTTTTTATGATTAATCATATAAAAATTGTCGGTTAACTCACTTAATGCTAAGTGGTGATAGCCTAAGTTTATAATGTATTAATCTGGCAAGAGATAATTTAAAGTGTAATGGATTTTAACTAAAAAAGTGCGGACAGGTTGAGTACGTCGTTTTAGTGCTTAAAGGATAACGCTATTTCTGATCTTGTTTGGTGGTAAGTGGTGATACAGTCTATGTAATGGAATGGAAGCGCAATGATCTGGTAAGAGACAATTTCTTTCTGGTTTTGACCCGATATAGCACCAGAATGCAAATATTGTGCTTGTAGGCAGGTCTNGAAGTTGGGAAGTTGGCGGTGTGATCCACCCCCGTGCCTCGGAGAGCACGTTAAGCCGTCGGTCCTGCGCCTGATCTCTCTCCAGTCGTGTTCGATTCCCGTCATATCGGACTATGAGAGTGAAGGAATAGAGAGTGCACTTGTGTACTATGCCTGCCAATCCGCAGCAAAGCAGTGTGGTGGGTCTATGCTCTAAAAACCCTCGCTCCTCGGAGTGAGGAGGCCTGTGCCCAGCAGTGGGACGTTAAAGGGCTGCTACTTACTTACTACTTTTATGCCATATTTTAGAGTGAAGAAGGTTCAGAAATCATTTGTCGGGTTGGGCTTACGCATTTTTAATAAGATACACGAATCACTTTTGGGTTTGCCTCCACATAGTTTACGTGACAAAGATGATTGGACTTGATTCCAGTTGCACATGAAAGTTAACACACTGTAACAGACAAAACAAACTCTTTTGAATATGAAAGTGTAGCCGTTGAGTTTCTTGCCGGTTTCTTCTCATCGGAATCAACTTTCCGAGCCGATGGTAAATTTGTTACAAACGGACAGACATCTGACGATTCAAAAGTGGGTTTCGAACCTAGTTGAATAAAGAATATTTTGATTTTGAATTTGAGTATTGGATCCGAAAACTCTGCTAGCGAAGCAAGTCCACATATCATTGCGTCAGATATGACAGACAAATAGACATTTTATTTTATGTCAAAAACTATACAGATGATTAGGGAAATCGTACTAATAAAGTAATGATATCTTTACCGAGGTTTTTGTATATTCTAACTGTATTTTATAAACTATATGTCATAGCTGTCAAATCGTGATACTTAGAGAAATATATCCTTAATACAGCAATGACTGTCTTATTGGTCTAGTGGTTAGCATGTTGGACTACAGACATGAGGTCCTGGGATCAAGTCCTGGGTAGGGCCAATTCAAAATCGATATTGAGTTTTCTATTAAGATTTTCTCAATGTTTACTCGAAGTTGGGAAGTTGGCGGTGTGATCCACCCTCGTGCCTCGGAAAGCACGTTAAGCCGTCGATCCTGCGCCTGATATCTCTCCGGTCGTGTCAGGATTGCCGTCACATCGGACTATGAGAGTGAAGGAATAGAGAGTGCACGTGTCTGCCTGCCAATATGCAGTGGAGCAGCGTGGTGGGTCTATGCTCTAAAAACCCTCGCTCCTCGGAGTGAGGAGGCCTGTCCCCAGCAGTGGGACGTTAATGGGCTGCCACTTACTTACAGTAATCAATAATTTATCATAGAAACTTACAAAATTAGGATTTTATACTTAACTCTCTATAGGAAATGTCGCAATGCAACAGCAGGTAGCTGGTTTAGGTACTTGCATAATTAATCAAGTACGAAACTTTGGATAACAAGTATTCGTATTACTCCGTATTTCAATTCAGTCAAGCTGTGATATTCTCAAATGGGACTAATCACTTAATGCAGGTGAAGTTTCCTCTGAAATATCGAGAAGTTCGAAAGAGGTTGCATATTAACTAGATACTACTATTGTTTCTCGAACACAAATCGCTTATTTATTTATTTACAAGCTCTTCCTTGCAGTAATCGTTTTTTTTCGCTGGAAAATGCTTTACGCACGCTGGATGAAGTGTAAACTCACATCCGGGAGTGTGGGACTCGCTGGTCGTACCAGGATACCCACTAAAATCCAGCGGATCCCTCTTCATCCAGGTGTTGTGGTCCAGATGTCCGCTGACGTATTCAGCTCTGGCGCCCTGGATGAATCCGACTTAAGGGTTTAGTTTAGTTGAGGGAGAGCAGGCGGGCAAAATTACGCCTACTCGCGCCCCCTCTCCTCCGGCGTAGGGGAGTAGCGTCTACCATAACCTCCCTTTGCCTGTTTAGTGACTCCTTCTGCAAGATGACAGCCTCTCAGAAGGACGTCACTGCTCTCCATCCGGACTCATCGCTAATCATAGCGCCCACAATGCCGGGGAGTGAGAGGTAACTGCCAATGAGCGATGTCAAGGTGAGACGCTGGGGTCCACAAGCCTGACAATTTGCTACTGTGTGGTGCACGGTGTCGACGGCCGCCCACAAATTCGGCAAGCAGGCGCCTCTTCGCAGCCTATAATCTGGTGCAGATACTTGCCGAAGCCACCATGTCCAGTTAACACCTGCAACAACCAGTAGGTTAGCGTGTACGGTACGCTGGCAAACCAATCTTCCAAGAATGGACGCACCGCTGCAATGGTGGCCACACCTGCAGATGGAGACCCGAGGCCCTCCTTCCACCTTTCAATCGAGGTCCTTTCGGATAGGATCCTGATTCTCTGTTTTCCCATTCAATAAAAATTGAATGGGAAAACTCAAACGCGTGATTAGCGTCACGAAGATGTGCAGCGGTTTTTACGCTAATTCATTTGAAGATTAGGCAATTTAATATTTACAGATAACCTGTGACATTTTATTTTGCCACTCGTCATTTAATAATTTAATATACTATTTAGCAAAAGATATAAAATAATATACTCTTTTCTAAATTTTAAATTCAAAAACAAAATTTAATTAACAATTTCTAATATTGACAAAAACCATGTGACACTTTTATTTACAATGCGTCATTTGAGATTTCAATAAATTCTTTGTTGAATACAAATTTTTCGACACTTAATATTTATGACAATTAAATATCTTCCTTTTGACCTTCCTCTAAATCTCGGAAATCTAAAGTTTTAGATTTTGTATAAAAAGACTTAATCATTAGCTTGCTAGAGAAGTTTCACTTCTGACATGTGATTTTCTAGAGAAAAATGTCACTAGGCTAACTGTACAAATAAGATTTGCTTTCTATTAGCTTTTTATAGTACAATTAAGGATTCCAAACGGTAGATGAATATTCCACGATAGCCCTTATTTATAAACAAGGAGAAATATTATATCACGTTAGAAATCTTTGGTTATTCTCAAAATAATACATAAGCATACGACATCCTTTACAAGTTAAAAATATGAAGAATGTTCAAATAGTTGGGGCTCCAATAAAATATTCTTTCCATAATCTCGAAGGTACACGTGCGACGGTGTTTGACTTCACTCCACTCCAGAACAACGGGTCCAATATTTCTGAGAGCTTACTCAAACTNACACGTGTGTACTATGCCTGCCAATCCGCAGCAGCTCTGGAGCAGCGTGTTGATTCTATGCTCTAAAATTCCTCGCTCCTCGGAGTGAGGAGGCCTGTGCCCAGCAGTGGGACGTTAATGGGCTGCCATCTACTTACAGTAATCAATAATTTATCATAGAAACTTACAAAATTAGGATTTTATACTTAACTCTCTATAGGAAATGTCGCAATGCAACAGCAGGTAGCTGGTTTAGGTACTTGCATAATTAATCAAGTACGAAACTTTGGATAACAAGTATTCGTATTACTCCGTATTTCAATTCAGTCAAGCTGTCATATTCTCAAATGGGACTAATCACTTAATGCAGGTGAAGTTTCCTCTGAAATATCGAGAAGTTCGAAAGAGGTTGCATATTAACTAGATACTACTATTGTTTCTCGAACACAAATCGCTTATTTATTTATTTACAAGCTCTTCCTTGCAGTAATCGTTTTTTTTCGCTGGAAAATGCTTTACGCACGCTGGATGAAGTGTAAACTCACATCCGGGACTGTGGGACTCGCTGGTCGTACCAGGATACCCACTAAAACCCAGCGGAACCCTCTTCATCCAGATGTTGGGGTCCAAATGTCCGCTGATACATTCAGGTTTAGTTTAGTTGAAGGAGAGCAGGCAAGCAAAATTATGCCTACTAGCGCCCCCCTCCTCGGGCGAGAGGGAGTAGCGTCTATCATAGCCTCCCTTTGCCTGTTTAGTGACTCCTTCTGCAAGATGACAGCCTCGTAGAAAGACGTCACTGCTCTCCATCCTGACTCATCGCCAATCATAGCGCCCACAATGCTGGGGAGTGAGAGGTCACTGCCAATCAGCGATGTCAAGATGAGACACAGGGGTCCCCAAGCCTGACAATTTGCTACTGTGTGGTGCACAGTGTCGACGGCCGCCCCACAAATACGGCAAGCAGGCACCTCTTCGCAGCCAACAATCTGGTGCAGATACTTAGCGAAGCAACCATGTCCAGTTAACACCTTTTTTTTTGGTAAGACGGGAAAAATAACCTCATAGGATACCGCAACGCCGCGGACGTCCCGGTTATGCCGGACTCTTATCGGCTAAAAACGACCCGCCATCCTACGCACTGTCACAATGGCGACGCGACAGGTTAGCTATAGAGTAAAACTGAGCACGCCGCCGTGACTCCCCGTGAGGGGCCCCTACCTTGATCCTAAGGATCGAGCTACCTATGGGGCAGCGCGAAGGCGCGCCGCCCGACAACCTACGGAGCCTCGCTACGTGGGACGACGGCCTCCGCGGTCCGCCGTCCCAGAGGCTAGTGCTAAGGGGGAAGACGGCGATCGTGAGCCGCACGTCGTCTCCCCGGACGCCTACGACGGAGGGCATGGGCGGCGAGATCCGCCTCCCGACGCCGCTCCGCGGCCTCTTTCAGCGACATCACCTCGTCGCTAAATGTCCAGTTAACACCTGCACCAACCTGTAGGTTAGCGTACCGTGCCCCCTGGCAAGCCAATTTTCCAAGAATGGACGTACCGCTGCAACGGTGACCACACCTGCAGATGGAGACCCGAGGTCCTCCTCTCACCTTTCAATCAGGGTCCTGTCGGATAGGATCCTAATTCTCTGGACCTCTTCAGCATCAGGCCGTTCGCCTCTATTCCTTGCAGCCGACCATGATAGGTAGCCGCCAGAACCTCCGCCCTGAGCTCCTAGGGGATAGTAAGTAACGATTAATATCATGTTTATTTATTAAGTTTATTTATAAACATAAAACTAGCAATTACATCGGTAAAGTTTCCACTAATATGTATAATAAGTAAAGTTTGCGAAATTGTTAAGTGGCAAATCTTTGCTTTTTTATTGAATGGGAAAACTTAAACGCGTGATTAGCGTCACGAAGATGTGCAGCGCTTTTTACGCTAATTCATTTGAAGGTTAGGTAATTTAATATTTACAGATAACCTGTGGCATTTTATTTTGCCACTCGTCATTTAATAATTTAATATACTATTTATCAAAAGGTATAAAATAATACACTCTTTTCTAAATTTTAAATTCAAAAAGAAAATTAAATTAACAATTTCTAATATTGACAAAAACCACGTGACATTTTTATTTACAATTCGTCATTTGAGATTTCAATAACTTATTTGTTGAATACAAATTTTTCGACACTTTTATGACAATTAAATATTTTCCATTTTCCCCTCCCTCTAAGTCTCGGAAATCTAAAGTTATAGATTTTGTATAAATATAAACAAGACTTAATCATTAGCTTGCTAGAGAAGTTTCACTTCTGACATGTGATTTTGTAGAGAAAAATGTCACTAGGCTAACTGTATAAATAAGATTTGCTTTCTATTAGCTTTTTATAGTACAATTAAGGATTCCAAACGGTAGATGAACATTCCACGATAGCTCTTATTTATATACAAGGAGAAATATTATATCACGTTAGAAATCTTTGGCTATTCTCAAAATAATACATAACCATACGATATCCTTTACAAGTAAAAAAAATGAAGAATGTTCAAATAGTTGGGGCTCCAATAAAATATTCTTTCCATAATCTCGAAGGTACACGTGCGACGGTGTTTGACTTCACTCCACTCCAGAACAACGGGTCCAATATTTCTGAGAGCTTACTCCAAAGTATGTAACACTAACAAACATTGCAATCCATGAATAGTATTACAATATCAACTACGAAGAACATAGCAAAGCTTTTAGTTACAAATTGGGTATAAGGTTATAGATTTTATATATTTCCAATAAAAGACAAAAAGGTATGCAGCTTCCTCCTCCTCACTTACAGGATAGAAGGTCTTTAAAGCATAGACCCACCACATTGATCCACTGGACAAAAAGGCATTAGAGAGGGACAGTAAAACCGCAGCAGAAGCTACATCTTTCTGATTAAAGAAGCCTGGGGGTTAGAAGATGTGCTTTTGCGTCTTCTGCCCATTAGATTGTTTGTGATAAGTGATGTCCAGAGTCCCAGAGTGTCCCAGAATATTCTCATGAAGTCTCTGGTACCCTAGTTCAGGATGCGAGGGGTACTGCTGGGCTTTAACGAGTGTTCTATTCTGCGAAAAGTCCTACACTCCTTGATAAAGGTGTAACCTTCAGTGTAGACCTTGACAATATATTTACTTCTAGTAATTTGACTAGTGTAACTAGAGCTTAGAGTTACTGAAACAAAAGGATATTTTAAAGTTAAGAACATTGAAGTTTAATTAAAT
This sequence comes from Elymnias hypermnestra, assembly GCA_015832385.1. Classification (NCBI taxonomy): domain Eukaryota; kingdom Metazoa; phylum Arthropoda; class Insecta; order Lepidoptera; family Nymphalidae; genus Elymnias; species Elymnias hypermnestra. The sequence goes on from JACTOM010000907.1 coordinate 2,176,262, forward strand.
GAATTTCCTGCTCCTCAAAACTCATAATCATTAAAGAGGGCTGTAAATCCAGGCATCCTGACGTATCCACAGCCCGTTAACGGTGGTACCATATCCAATTAAGCAGATTGCCCGCCAGCGGCGTTAAACCAACGTTAAATAGTGAATCGGACAGTTTATAGGTTTGCCTTTGTGATTGCCGTTTATTTGCGAGTATTCAAAATTACATTACACCTACAGTTGGAAATGCAGAACTATGATGGCATAATTGTATGCAACAGTCTTTTAAAATCCGTCTACTAGGCACAGGCTACATTAATAGTCAATATACCCAATAGTCTATAAAATAAGGCAATTAGCAGCCCATTAACGTCTCAATGCTGGGCACAGGCTTTCTCACTCATAGAGGAGAGGGTTTTTAGAGCACAGCCACACCACGTTGCTCCACTGCGGTTTGACCAGCATAGTGCATGCACTCTCTATTCCTTCACTCTCACAGTGGGATGTGACGGCAATCTGACATGACCGGAGAGAGATCAGATAGGACCAACAGCTTAATGTGCTCTCCGAAGGATGGAGGAAGAGCTCACCGCCAACTTCACAACACTTGGCTAATACTAGGAATTTCTTAACAGAAGACTCAATATCCATTTTTATATCGTTCGACCATAGGACTCCATCCCAGGACCTCAAGCCTATAGTCTATCATCTATACTTATATATAAAGCTGAAGCGATTTTGTGTTTGAACGCGTTAATCTCAGGGACTACTGGTCCGATTTGAAAAATTTGTTCAGTATTAGATAGCCCATTTATCTAGAAAGGATATAGGATATGTATCATCACGCTAAGACCGATGGGATTGGTGCACTAATGACGAATATTTCAAAATCGGCGCTTCATCTTTTTGAGCTCTTCCGCTGCGCTCGCTGCGTAAACGGTTAAAGTTTCACAAAAATCATTATATGACAGAATTGTTTCCCTTTAAAAGTCCTCCTAAAAATAAGTCTTCTATATTATATATCTTTTAAGGTTGGCTCACAATAACCTTCGATATGTTTATTGAATGTTTTTTCGCTCATACGCATCAGCTAGTTTCGTCAGTAGCATAGCATCTTAAATGTGATAATACTTTATGAAATTTTGTTTTCAATTTACATGATAGATTATTATAAAGATCTTCTCCATGTATTATATTGTATTTGTCGTAGTTTCTATGTAAAAATTTATATTTGAATGTACAGTTTTAGGCACGAATTATAGAAAATTATATATATTTTTTAAAAGTATTATTTATATATAGATCTCCAGTGCAAAAAAAATAAAATACACCTAAATACAGCATTCTTAGAACTGTATATATCGTAAATGTATTACAAAATCGTGTGTACCACTTGATAAGTAGGTACTAATATCCTCTCCACATCGTAGAGCATGCTAGTAACGTCACTTGAATCCGGTTTAGGAGATAAATCACTTTATTCAAGCACATACATTTGTCAAGACGACGTGCGAACCGCTCTCGTGATTGTGGAGTGCATGATTCACGATTCGCTATAAAATACGTACAAATCCTATCTTAAAAGAAGATATTTTGTTTAATTTAAAAACCTATTTCCTTTAAGATGGTAAATTACCTCTTCTCTTGTATACTCTTCTATCTTAGACTAAATCATCAGGCGAGAGAACGATCTTAAATGCGGCTGCACCTTCGCTTTTTAAATCACTGATATCTTCTAAAATATCAATTTTAACGAAATGTTGTTAAGGGTAGTTTTAATCAACATGAAATATACAATGTATGTAATGTATTTAATTTGATAAACAATTATACTGTATTGCATAAAATAGCTTAAGAAATAACACATGTTTTATCTATTGTTTTAAGATGTAAAATTCCGTAAAACATTAATTTGATATATCTCGTAAGGTTTTACCTAACGTTTGCAATTTAAAAGCACAAAATATATTACGACATCACATTACAGCTCTTTGAGTTTTTTAGATTTTCCTTACTATGATATGTATGTGTTATAAATATAACCGTTTCTCTTGAATCACTTTATTTACTGCAGAAAACTGCATTAAAATTCGTTAAATAGTTTAAAATATCTAAGCGAACAAACAATGGAAGAAACTTCCCTTGAAGCCACCATCGAAACGACTTTCGTTGTAGTAAAATCACGTGAAAAAAGCCGATAGTAAATTAGAACGATCATATATATATATTGTATTATTGAATTTAGATAATAAAGCTTTATAATGGTGAATTATTTTGTATTATTAGTATTTATTCAAGACAGAAAATACAATTAAATCTCTCGCTTAAATATAATAATATAGATGTAGCTCATAACGAAATTTCACTCGAGTAAACTACCGGCGAAAACAAATCTCAAACATTACAATCTACCCCCGTTCAAAGCACAAGATACATCACAATAAACTCCCCCACCATCCCCCAATCACCATTAAAACTTGCTTGTTTGACGACAAGATAAAACGACGCATTTAGAAACGTCTTTACAACTCATCGTCTGCCTTGAATCTGCTAATGAGTTGGGATCTTAGACATTGTGAATAATTTTGGGGAAATTTGTTTTCCTTGGCACATTATATATATCCACAAATTCGAGTTATATATATGTATAAAACACAAAACAGGTTATATCGGATTGTAAGCTGTGAGACGTACCACACAGTGGTACTTTGCTAGGTTTGAAGACCACAGCGCCACATCTTGAAATCTTTGATTGGGAATGACTTCCTCACTTCACAACATAGTGGGCTCTATACGTGGTGTGATAAATTAGATTGGAGAGCAGTGGCTTTCTTCTGCGAGGCGGACATCCTGGAAAATGAGGAACTAGACAGACAGATAGAGGTTATGGCAGGTCTACCTCGTCTCATCGGAAGAAGGGAGCGCTAGGAGGTGCTGTTTTACTCGTCTACTGACTGAACTATACCCTTAAGTCATTTTCCTCTGGGGGCGTTAGAGCTGAATGAGTCCGTTGGGTTTTATTTATTTATTCGTTGGTGCACAAAATTATGTATACAAAGTACACCTTATCCCTTATGAGAGATCCTTTCCGGGCACCCTAATTTGTTAGTGGGTATCCTGGTACATCATCCCTCTAATCCATTTACCAGCGAAAAAAGGCTGTGAAACCCACTGATTCATTAGAAAGCTAAGATGGTTCACCACTTCGCTGGAGCTATAGTGCAAGCATTCGCTTTGCTAGCAGAGTTCCTGGGTTCTATTACAACAGGATAAATTGAGGAAATTGCATTTGATAATTTGTTTAACTTTGGATTAGTAGGAGGTTTCCCTTGTGACTAACCTACCAGCAATGACGTCCTGCCAAACATAAAATATGGGTACAGTGTTTACAATATTTAACAAATACGACAGATTCCATCAAATAACTTTTGATTTCTAATGGGAAAAGTTTCTTCACTTAATTTCCCTGAGTGTTGTAGACCAGAAGATCTGTATCGTATATTAATGGAATGTGTTCGAAACGCTCCAGAGCGACATGAGATTATGTCTCAGTTTCCTTCACTTTTGTAGGTTGGTGTTGTTGCAGCAACAGCGCCCAGGCTCATCACCTTGGCCAAGGTACTGTTACAGCTATATAATTAACAAAATTTTCACAAAAAAGAACCGCCTTCAAGACAAACTTACAAATATTTTAATTTTCTCTAGAAAGTAAGTAAGTATATTTGGAGTCTGCGTCAGCTAAGGTCGTCTTCCCCGTGTGTCCACTTGGCAGCTCCCGCGTCTCTCCCAAATGTAGCTATGTAGGCACCTCGGCTGACACCGACTCCAAATATAAGAATACGTAGAACACTATAAAAGAATACGCAATTATTTCTTACTTTTTAGAGCAAATTAATATATCTGTAAGTTTGTTTTGAAGGCGGTTCTTTTTTGTTAAAATTTATATTTTTTAGTTTTTAGTAAATCCGTAGTAAACTAACAAATTTGTCTCAATATGTGTACACCTAAAAACGTGTTGCAATGCAGCAACAAACGTAAGCTCATTGCTATTTGATAACAGACACTTATATTTTCTGCCATAAACCGCACCCTTACTGTAAGCCGTTGAGGAGATCCATTGATCTTCATATTTCACTACAACTAGCACTTGACCATACTGAAGTTACGGTAGGCAACTCAAATATCTGGATAGCCTATAGAAGATTCTGCCGAGTATCGTTCATTTACTCCTAAGAATTGAAGAGTTCCGTCACTTTATCATGGATTCCATCATCAAAACCTTACCAAACTATCACAAAACAACCCTTGAAGTATATCCTTTCTAATAAAAAAGAATCGTCGAAATCGGTTGGCATGATTAATGCCCAGTTTTCGCATGCCATCATCAGAACTAGATTTAAAACAAATGGGACCCTATGACGAGCACCACCTATCATTTTTAAAAAATTATCAAGATCGGTCCACTCAGTTGGGAGATATGAGGTAAAAAACAGAAAAAATAAATCCAGACGAAATGATAACCTCCTCCTTTTTTTGAAGTCGGTTAAAAAAGGACTCCGAAGTACGAAATATTTTTATTTATATTTAATTGCTTAGTGGTATTTTCATGTTGCCTTACATAAATGGAAGAATTTACAGAGCGTTTTAGTCCTTTGTCAAAGCTCCTTGAAAATAAGATTTAAAAAAAATAGGTATTTCCCTCTTACCAGTTTAGGACCAGTCCATCTTTGAATGTATTATTACGTACCACCAAGTGAGATTATAGTCTAACGCTAGCGTGTATATACGCGTATATGTAGAGAAAGTGAAATTTCTTTTAAATTATCCATCCATTCCTCCATAGCCTCCTTGGTCTAGTGGTTAGCGTGTTCGACTACAGACATGAGGTCCTGGGTTCGAGTCCCAGGTCGGGCCAATTCAAAAAATCAATATTGAGTTTTCTATTAAGATTTTCTCAATATTTTCCCTAAGTTGGGAAGTTGGCGGATCCACCCCCGTGCCTCGGAGAGCACGTTAAGCCGTCGGTCCTGCGCCTGATCTCTCTTCGGTCGTTTCGGATTGCCGTCACGTCGGACTATGAGAGTGAAGGAATAGAGAGTACACTTTGTGTACTATGCCTGCCAATACGCAGTGGAGCAGCGTGGTGGGTCTATGCTCTAAAATCCCTTTCTCAAATGAGCGAGGAGGCCTGTGCCCAGCAATGGGACGTTAGTGGGCTGCTACTTACTTACCTCCATAGCTCCTTCTAGTCATGAGTAAAGAACCAACAGACACTGATACATACACATACGTGCCTTGCTACCGTCTCATAAGATGATTCACTAAAAATACGTGTATTCTGTATAGACAGAGTCACAGACAGAAGGTAACTCATTTTATAAGTCATAATAAATTTGCTACAGTATTCCTCATCAAGTAACAATTTTATTTAACTGCTTGTATTAAAACAGACGAAACTCGTTAGCACTCAACAGTGTAATCTGTCGTAAAGTTAACATCACACAGCCACTAATCCGACGCGTGTACGCATCAACTCGTTAAACGCGTTAAATGTTGAATGTTTTAACGTTAGGTGTTAACCTTATCAGTTAGCGCGGGTTGTCGTTGGAAATTAACGCGAAATATGTCGTTTTTGATAAAAAACACACATCATAAGTGAAACTAAGTCAGAATCTGCATCTCGTCAGTACAACACACAGTCTACATATTAATATAACACTGTAAATAAAGTCTTAAGATCGCTAGGCCGTGTGTAATAGTCTGTGGAACGCTGGCGCCATCTTTGTATCGGCGTGGGGACAGAGTCAATAAGTGGCAGTCCGGCCCGTCTCTCGGCAGTTCTCGAGCGGCGGTCGGCCGGAGTGGTCGATTGTTGATACTGTCGCGTTCCTAGCTATTATTGTTAATGAGTTTATGTAAATTGATATCGGGAACATTAAGTGATTGAACATTATAATCCGAGTTAATTAACAAAGTGTTTAATTGCACCAACATTACCCACGAACGCCCACAGAATAAGAAATGAAATAATGGATCTAATTAATAACGATGTCGGCGGAGAACCCTACGCCCCTGTGCTTTATGCTTCTCCGTTCTCTCTCTTATTCTCCGACATACATATCTTTTTGTTACATAATTTTAAAGTCACTTCTTTTGTATATAAACTTGTAACTCAGAACAGAGTGACCCTCTAACAAAACCTGTGTTATACTTAAAAGAGGGTCTCAACCACATGAAATGTATAGCAAGTAAGTTTATAAAAATAAAATTTTTTGTATTTGTATTTGTATTTGAAACTTCTTGAGGTTGGGTTAATATTGCGTTACTCGTTACGAGAGGTACGGCCTTTCTTTCGCAATGGTCCTGGAACGTTCGCCTTGGTCTTCCCCTCCCAACTTTTTCACTTTTTCAATCAATAAATCCTTTTTAGTCAATCAAAGTCAAAGGTGTCAATAATACTAGCATCTGTCTTGGTTTCCGGGAACGGTCTCCAAACACCTTGTATTCCTAAAACGTGGATATTTATTTAAAGAAATTTTCAATAGTCTAAATTAGTCAGTCATTATCAGCATCAGGATTTATTCATAAACTATCACTAAGATTAATAAACTACATAAATATGGTATGGTTTCTAAGGATCATTTTAAGTAAGTAAGTAAGAAGCAACCCATTAACGTCCCACTGCTGGGCACAGGCATCCTCACTCATATGAGAGAGGGTTTTTAGAGCATAGACTCACCACCACGCTGCTCCACTGCGGATTGGTAGGCATCGTACTCAAGTGCACTCTCTATTCCTTGACTCTTATAGTCCGATGTGACGGGAATCCGATTCGACCGGACAAAGATCAGGCGCAGGACCGACGGCTTAACGTGCTCTCCGAGGCACGGGGGTGTAGCACACCGCCAACTTCCCAACTTCGGGCAAATATTGAGAAAATCTCAATAGAAAACTCAATATCGATTTCGAATTGGCTCGACCCGGGACTCGAATCCAGGACCTCATGTCTGTAGTCGAGGCAGTAAGTTTAATTACATAAAAGGCATTTCAAGTATAATTACATAAAATACATTAACCTAGTCGAACCGAAGTCGGGGATTTGTAACCTCCCATATATAAGATTTGATTTTAATAACTTGAGTATTAGAAGAGCTGCTTTATTCATATGTTTCGTAATCCTAAAAACCTTTTCATTAAAATCATGATCGATTTTTTCTTTGTCCCATCATCATCAAAGGTGTCATTAGTATTACATCTGTCTTCGTTTTCGGGAGCGGTCTCCTAACACCTTGTTATGTATATGCTGAACTAATTTAAAATCTTGCACATACTTAGCTTTGTCATTCTGTCAATGAAGTCATTCCGAATATAGTCAGTTGTAATTGTTTTGCTATATTTCCACATTCGTCGCTTCAACCGATGGACGTCCACTGTTGGACATAGGTCTCATGAAATGACGCCCACTAGGCCCGATCTTGCGCCGCCTGGCTCCAGCGGCTACCGGCGACCCTCCTTATATCGTAGGTCCACCTTGTGGGAGGTTTTCCTTCACTGCGTCGTCCGGTGCGGTGTCGCCATTCCAGCACCTTCTGGCCCTAACGCCCATCGGTTCGTCGGACTATGTGCCCCGCTCGTTGCCACTTCAGGTTCGCGATTCGTAGGGCTATGTCGGTGACTTTAGTTCTGTTACGGATGTCCTCATTTCTGATTTGATCACGTAGAGAAACTCCAAGCATAGCCCTTTCCATCGCACTTTGAGTGACTCTGACCTTTCTTATAAGGCCTATAGTCACCACTCCTCGGAACCGTAGGACATCATGAGCAAGATATATAATGAGAGTGAACGCGAGTTTTATTGCATATTCTTTCCAATGTAATATTAGATTCGTTACGGATTCCTTAACTGATTTTTATATTTTCTTTTTACAATATTGGGTGCGATTTTGTCACACTTGAGGCATAGGATAGTTTTTATTTATATTTCTAATCAAAAAATGTTTTATATGCCAACGATTTTGTCGTCAACTATGTTTTAAAAATGGATGGCACGATATTCCAAGTTCCACGCTTAAATGTTTACAGACAAAGTGGCGCGACTCAACTAGTATTATATATTATTAACAAATCCTTATAACATATTAGAAAAGTAAGACATTACACTGATGTTGAAACTGACAAAATGGTGTATTTCGGTTCTTTGGTTCGGTGACTTTGGTTCTGCTACGGATCTCCTCATTTCTGATTAAATCGCGTAGAGTAACTCCGAGTATAGCCCTCTTCATCGCACGCTTACTCTGAGCTTTCAAATGAACCCCATAGTCAGCGACCACGTTTCCAATTTCCACATTATCACAGTGATATCTTTCAGACCTAGGCCTCGTTATCCGTAACCAACTAAACCACAAGTCAATTAATTATACTTAAGGACTATTGATGTAAAAATGTATGATGTCGTTTAATATATTTTAACAACGTCACACTGAGTTAAATTCAAACATAAAAAGGTACATTTTGATGGGGTCAAAGGGACATTTCCCTTTGAATAGGTCACGCATCCCCGTCTCTGTGAAATTATTAAAATTTAATAATTCCCTTTCTCTCTGTCAAATGAGCACAATTTATAATCAAGCGACGGTATCATTATATTTTGCTGTGACACTGTCAAAGATTTTCTCTCCATCAAAGGGCGATAATCAAAAAACAAGTTTTTCCTTCCGACGAATTAAATTTGCTGATAGCAACTGAGCGGCTGAACGCTTCCGCTGTCTGTTACCTTAAATCTTTTACTATTATATAACGAATATCTCAGCAATGGGTAGAGTGATTCAAGAGGAAGAATTATATGTATAATACATATATATTATAGAAAAAAGAAGCTGAAAAATTCAAAGACTTGTGACGTAACATATTTTTGTGCGTTTAAATCGCAAACGCTGGCTAAACCTTAGGAGATAGATCAAATTAATGTGCTACGGAATTGTATATCTCAGAAACGTTGATACAAAAATCAGATATTTATCTTTAAAAGATAACTTATAGAAAAGTGTATGTCATTTACCCGAGCTATTTTACGAAATACAGCGTTATTTATTATTTAATTAAATACATTACATATATTGTATATGTCATGTAGATGATAACTTCTTTTAACAGCGTTACATTAAAATGGAAACCTTAGAAGATATCAGGGACTTAAATAGCGAAGACAGATCAAATAGATGTCACATTTAAATATACTCAGACGCATTTGCATACATACAAATCAGATACAAATTAGAAAATGCAATTTACAAAATTCGCCCTACCCGGGATCGAACCCTTAACCTTATACGTTACATATAGTTTATTTAGCCACCACGCAATCATCAGATTTATATGGTAATCGAGCACATCACTTATACGCAAAAGTTTCCCTCCCCCCCCCCCCACACACTCGGCTACCACCGCTTCACACATAATACACCCTATTAATATTGCAATGCAGCAAAAAACGGAAGCTCATTACCATTTAATTACAGACAATTATATATTCTGCCACAAACCGCAACCTTACTGTAAGCCGTTGAGGAGTTCCATTGATCATCATATTTAACTAGGACAATCACTTGACCATACCAACGTTACGGTAGGTGACTCAAATATCTGGAGATCTTATAAAAGGTTCTGCCGAGTATTGTTCATTTGCTCCTAAGAATTGAAGAGTTCCGTTACTTTGTCATGGATTCTATGACCAAAATCTAACCAAACTATCATCAAGCAACCCTTAAAGTACATCCTTTCCAATAAAATTCATCGAAATCGGTTGGCGTGATCTGGAGTTATTCGTACATTTGTCGCGAACATGCTTAACGCAAATTTATGACTTATCCGGTTTTCTCATGGATCTGAACTAAAAAAATGGAAGCCTACGACAAGCACCACCTTTCATATAAAAAAGAATCATCAAGATCCAGTCAGAAGGTAAGGTAACAATAACGAATTGATAAGTAAGTAAAAAAGTAGCAGCCCATTAGCGGCCCACTGCTGGGCACAGCCCTCCTCATTCATAGGAGAGAGGGTTTTTAGAACATAGACCCACCACGATGCTCTCCTGCGGATTGGCAGCATCGTGGTGGGTCTATGCTCTAAAAACCCTTGCTCCTCGGAGTGAGGAGGCCTGTGCCCATCAGTGGGACGTTAATGGGCTGCTACTTACTTACTTAATAGAAAACTCAATATCCCAGGACCCCATGTCTGTAGTCGAACATGCTAACCACTAGACCAATGAGGCATTCCGAATTGATAACCTCCTTTTTTTGAAGTTGGTTTAAAAATATAAAATAACAATAGTTCTTTTTAATCCCGACATGTCGATAAGGGCTATTGATATTCCCTCAGCATTCTCTAGTATCCCTTACATACCAATAACACGTAATAAGACAAATGGGAAATGTGATATTTTAAAGGAAAACATGAAGAAAAATGGACACGGGAAGACCTTTAAAACCTTAGGGGGAGCAATTTAATTTTCTAAGGACATTCTATTGAGTGAAATCCCAAACATACTGGACGTGATATAACAATAGCTTTGATGTAATCCAATACAAGAGGTTGTTTTTTATGAAGTAAATTGGCTTCGTTTCTATTTTATTATATTTCTTAAAGATGGTTGTCAATTTGGGGCATAAAGAATTTGAAAGTGACTCTAGTATTCAGTTACAGTGCTCTCAGGTTGAAATATTTTGAAAACTGGATTCTATTGCTTATGTAAGTTGAGATTAGTGGTATGCTTCGTTTATTACCACGTGATCTGGAAAAAAACTGCTAACAACATAGTACATATATACATACATAGCATTACGCCTCATTCCCATAGGGGTAGGCAGAGACAACATCCTTCCACTTGCCACGATCCTTGCATATCTCCTTCGCTTCTTTCATTTTCATTAAACCTTTCATACAAGTTCCTCGGTTTAAAGTACTCTTGACTTGGCCCTTATTTAAAATGTCCTGGATTTGATCCAGGAACTACCAGGCTCGCCTTGGTCTTCCTCTTCCAACTTTCGCATTCACTGTTGACTCATAAATCCTTTTTGTCAGTCTCCTTTCATTTGTTCTCTCTACATGCCCAAACCATCTAAGCATACCTTTCCCAATTTTAGTCACTACATCTTCTTTTAAACCACAACGTTCTCTTATCACACTATTTCTTACTCTGGCACTCAGTTTTAATCCACTCATACTTCTCAACTATCTCATCTCTACCGCATTTATTTTACTTATGTGATTCGTCTGCCATACCCAACTTTCATTACCATACATAAGTGATGGCGCCAACACTTCTACATGCACAGCCAGTCTGGCCCTTTGAGACACCATCTGGCTATTCATAAAGGCGCGCAGAACATCATTTACCGTACTCCCTGCATTCACTCTCCTTTCAATATCACTTTCACATGTTCCATCTTTTGTAAATTTAGATCCCAAGTATAGAAATTCTTTTACCTCTTCCACTTGTTCCACATCTACCAAAATATTTCCATTCATCATAGATTCATCTCTTTCAAAAAGCATAACTTTCGTTTTGTTTACATTCACTTTCATTCCTTTCCCTTTCAAAGCTTCCTTCATAATATTCAGCATCTCCTGTAGCTCATTAGTGGATGACGCAAGTATTACTTGATCATCGGCGTAGAGTAAATATTTGATGAGTAATTCATTCATTCTTAGGCCATACTTACTTTGTTTAAAATCTGTCAAACAGTTCATCCATGAATAGGTTGAACAGCCATGATGACGCAACACCAGAACCCTCATAGAGAGACTTCAATTCTTCCGATCATAGGCCTTTTCTAAATCTACGAAAGCGCAATAAACTTTTTTTAGTCTTCACTACTTAGTCATTGACTGTAATCCCACTTGATGATAATCAGGAGCTATTTATCTATGATGGAAAGTATTTTTTGACCGGAATACATCTTTAAATAGAGACGCAATTTAAAAAAAAAACAGTTTGGTGTTGTATCTACGTATGTATCAATTCCATCTGAAATTCAATTACAGCACTGGATAGCTAAAGATTCAAAGATTTTTTTACACTTATTAAGGTCTGTAACACATCGCACTGTTGCGTATCAAGATTGCATTTAGCATAACATTGGACTCGGTGAAGCTACGACGTTCATTCAAGCTTCAATCTTCAAAATCTATCGATTAAATATAAAATATTAGTATAAGATTGTGATTGTGAATATAATAAGGTGTTGAAATCAAAAAGTATATAATGTCGGCCTCTATGCGCCTTAAACTCAAATACAGTGAACATGCATCTTAAAAGCATTTAAATGTACGGTTTTTGTAAATTGTACGGACCAAGATTTCTCTCGAGGACTAGTAGTAGTAGTAGTAGTAGTAGTAGTAGTAGTAGTAGTAGTAGTAGTAGTTCAGCGTGTGCAGAACGCTTGCATGCGTTTTTGCTTCGCCGTACCACCGGTATCATATTACACCATATCTAAACGAGCACAAATCGTTAAATATGAAAGCTCGAAGGAAAATGCATCTTTTTTTCGCTTAGAAATGATTTTACGCACCCCGACGTGGGAAAAGTCGGGAGTGTGGGACTCACTGATGAGACAGACTACCCACTAAAACCCAGCGGTCCCACATCACCCTAATGTGGGACACCAGCGGCTCGCTTGCGCAATCCAATATGGTGTCCCGGATGAAGCCGAATCAAGACTGTGGGACGAGGCGCGCAAATCCACGCCTTCTACCGCCCAATCTTCGGCGGCGTATAGCAGGGGCATCAGGAGCAACCTCCCGCTCCCTCTCATTTGCCTACGATTACATACTCTGAAAGGACTCTGATAACAAAATGGAGGGAGGATCTCGAGAAGGAAATTGCATCTGCCGGGTTTGCTATTTGGGGTTATCAAGTGGAATAAGCCAATATATCGATCTAAAAAGCTTGACTGGATAGTTGATGTAAACTCAGATCGGCCGTTTCATTACGACAGCTAAGAGTCCCGCGTCATTCCACTGCAGCTTTCAGAGGTTTCTTTAGGTACGCCGCATCTCGTTGTTGGAACAATATCGTTTTTAAATAAAATAAAAATATTGTTGTTGCAGAACCAGGCTACCAATGAAAGCTTAAGAGTCGACATATCGATTCTCTAGGCTTATTCTACTGTTGTAAACTTCTATTTTTTAATATATATATTTTAATGTGTTAATGTCTTAGCTGTAATAATGAATTTCCTGTAGTTTTATATTAATTATACAGTGATGTCACCAAAAGGCTGCAGCTGAAAATCTGCGCCAGCTGTCTTACCTACAAATGGCATAGCCTGAGCTGTTGGCCTATTCGTCATAGCGTAAGGTTTACTACTGTTAGTATATATATATAGTATTTGTAAGCCACATTTCTAGATTACGACGAATAAATGAGTTTTCTTTCTTTCAAATGTTACCATTAAAACACTTTATGGCCACAAGTCAAGCAGTGCCGGGAACGAAATAGTGGTTAAGTGGATCAACGACGGTTTCAGTATATCAGTTTAGTTGATATATTTCCTGAACCCGTGTAATGAAACAACTGCCACCAAAAAGCATGTAAACTGGAAGGACTCTGACATTCATATATAATAATCTAAACTAATATTATAAAGAGAAAACGTTTGTGTGTGTGTATGCATGTTTGTAACGTTGTCATACAAAAACTACTAAAACGATTTCAAAAAATTTTTCACCATTAGAAAGCTGAATTTTCGCTGAGCGTTATAGGCTAAAGCACTTTCTTAAAAAAATAGGGATCCCTACGAAAAATGCATTAATGTAACCCAAGGTGTGAAACAAAAAATCTGTTATCGTGGAAAATATTGATGATAGACCAAAAAAATGTTTTTCAATCGGTATTATTGACACATTATTGACATTAAACCTTATCCTATAAAATAATTTATTAAAGACCGTGAAGACCAAGGCGATCATTCCTGGACCAAATCCAGGACATTTTAAATAAGGGCCAGGTCACGAGTACTCTAAACCGTTGAACTTGTATGAAGGGTTTAATGAGTATGAAAGAAGCGAAGGAGATATTCAAGGATCGTGGCAAGTAGAAGGACGTGGTCTCTGCCTACCCCTATGGGAATGTATGTATGTAACTATGGTAAAGGTTTTTAATATCAAAATATAACAGAACAAAGAATCGGTTTCCTCATACCTCCACGACATAGAACACTACTTGTATAATAATTAATTTGGCTTACAATTGCAGATACATTAATACTAATGTAAAAATTACGACAGATAATATAAATAATAGATGATATGCTCTCTCTAGTATAAAATGTAACCAATATTACTTCCTGTAACATCAGCTATCCTCCAATGATAGTAGCATCAAAATCTTCGCAGAAGTTAAGTAAATAATTACGATTTAACAAAGTGCCTGTGAACAGTGCCTTTCTCAGAGGTGGGTCTCTCTGTCATATGATTTAGGAAGCCTACGCCCAGCAGTGGGATGTTAATGGGCTCCAATTTACCTTTTTATATTATCACTCCCGGAAAAGAGAGCTAATTCTCATTCAATAATTACAAAATATACATCCCAGCGTGTCTGATGAAGTTTTCTCTCCAAAAAAATGTAATAATTTGTCTTTAAACAGACAGATAGATATATAGTATCGCGAAATTTCGTATGTGTATGTATTTTAGAAATTGAAAACATATTTATGTGCATTATACATGATTCAAAGAATGTCTATCTAATATACACATATCTGGAATACAAGAAATAGCGATTGTCTAAACCCCTTCAAGCCAATTCAATCATAGCAATGAACAATACACGTATTTTGCAGCCTGTCACTATTTAAACATATTTAAATACCTCCAAAAATAAATCAGTCAACCTTAATCCTTAAAAATAAGGTTAAAAATTGCTTTAAAATATATTGTACAACTGCAAATATATGTCTGTAAAAGAAGGAATTACCATTTATTATGAATTAACCTGCAAAATATTAATTGACCCTTAATATTTAGAACATAAGTTGTAAAATTGAATGATAATTAGTTATGTAGCGGTAAAAATAAATTGGTGTTAGAACAATTAACCCTGCAAATTCTACTCGTCCCAAATGGATTGGTTTACTTGGATCGAAGTGGCTGTGAATTGTTCTTGTATATATTAAGTACTGATAACAATTGAAACTATAAGAGCATGAACGGCCTATATACAAAACTTGATATTCCTCGCTGTGTAACACGCGTGGTTTTCAATCCCGTGGGAATTTGATTCAACCTGTTATTTTTATAAACAGTCGAACTTGGAAAAGAACAAGATCTTTCGCATTTAAAAGAGTTTCTCCTCTTTATAGAGGAACAGAGATGTATATTAATTATAGAGGTATCAGAGTACCACAGGGGAGAATGAAAGGAAATTGCATGCAGCGGAGATGCGAATGTTGAGATGGATGTGTGGAGTGACAAAATTGGATAAGATTAGGAATTAGTATATTAGAGGAAGTGTGAAAGTAGCATCAGTGAACGAGAAGTTAAGGAGGGAAAGGCTATCCTGGTATGGAAGGGGGGATAGCCATGTATGCAAGAGGGTCCTAAATATGATGGTAAGCGGCAGGGCCGGGAGAGGGCGACCAAAAAAAGTGTGGATGAATTGTGTGAAAGAGGATATGTGTATTAAGGGTGTGAATGTAGAAATAACAGCGGATAGAGTGAAGTGGCGAAAGGAAACATGCTGTGCCGACCCCACCTAGTGGGATAAGGGTAAGAAAAACAAACAATAGAGGTACAGAGATCCTCATACTCACTTATAGAGGTTATATAGATGATACAATAAATAAATATATGTATGTATTATAAAAGGTGTTAGGAGACTGCTTTCGAAAACGAAGACAGACGATAATACCTTTGATGATGAGACAGAAAAAAATGGATCCTGATTTTAAAAAATCATATTTTTTCAACTTTTATTACCATTATTTTTGCTCCGTCGTGTTAATACAGCTAAATGGAACGATAATTTTATAAAAAATACATTACATACAAAAAACAACAACAATTAAAACATACAAAAAACAACAACAATTAAAAAGCTGACGCCCTGGTCAACGACCGCACGTAGCCGCTGCCAGCATGCCTTGTACAAGGAAGGACTAAATTGAGGGTAAGTGTAGTAAGTAAGTTTTTTTCACTTTCGCTCAATTTAATCGTTAGTTTTTGCAAAAGTGCAAAAAACCGTCGCGCTGCATTGTTGATTGCACGGGTCAACGCACTTGCGCTCAATTTAATCGTTAGTTTAAAACGGACACCGTCAGCGGCCGCTTACGGTAGTTGACCCGAACGTCAGCTGTTTGTTTCATTGTTGGTTTTTTTTGTAATGTATTTTTTAACAAATTATCGTTCCATGTAGCTGTACATGTATGATGGAATGTAAATAATGCTAATATAACGTTTCAAGAATATGTATATTTTTTAAATCACGATCCATTTTTCCGTCCTATCATCAAAGGTGTTATTAAAACTATGATCTGTCTTCGTTTTCGGGAGTAGTCTCCTAACACCTTGTATGATATATATGTTACAGAATGTAAAACATACTATTGCAAAAAAATCCGTACACATTTTCTCAACTTAAATCGGGTCCCCTCAAATTTTACAAATAGTATATAGAACATCTGTCATTGTGAAATTTAACAACCTCATAAATATCTACAGATAGTAAACTGTCCCTTATATAGGTATCGATAATTACTAGTCTCAGTTATAGAGGTTTATCTATCTAAGGATCCACGATTCTCGCCTATATAGGTATCTATCTCTCTTTTATAGAGGTTTAAAGATATAATTTAATATATTCTTTATTGTACACCACAAATATAAAACAAGTAACGCTGAATCAAACTTAAAAGGCGACCTTTTTTGCTCCTTAGCGATTTCTATTAGGCAATCATAGGGTTAAAGATACTATGTGAGGTAAAAAGGGTAGATGCACATACACAAATAAATAAAACACAGAACAAATAGATGTCATTTTACCTGTATCTTGAAGAAATCCAATGATATACATTCTCTTATTCTCAGGTATAACTTATTTCATAATATTATGGCCCAAACTGCACAGGAGTCATCATAAAATCTTGTTTTATGAGGGATGACTATTATCTCTTAAAGAGGTTCCTCTTTATTCAGGTTTGACTGTTTATATCTATATTATAAGACGTTTGTAGGCTTACCAGCTCATTGTGATTAAATGATAGTGTAAATAACACTTTTTCTTTCAATTTAATCACAAGTTCGTTGTGATTTTCCAAAGAGTTTTCTTCTATTACACTACTTATAAAAGCACATAAGAAAACGTAATGAAAACTTCTCCAGATCTCCAAATAAAAACTATATTGAGACAATGAAAAGAAAGTGCCGCGGTAAGAGACGCTATAATTTCCACTTGGCTTTTTACCCGACTTTGTCTTCTAATATATTTCAGCCATTTAGGTAGTACTTAGAATCTTCTAAAATGCATATAAATATATGTTAAATATCTATGATACATACGCATATGAAATTTCGCGATACTATCTATCTATATGTCTGTTTAAAGGGAAAGTATTATAATAGTATATAAGTATTACAATATTTTTTTGGTGAGGAAAACTTCTTCAGGTACGCTGAGAACTATATTTTGTGAATATTGAATGAGATTGAGTCGTCACGCTTCGCTTTTATGTTCCGAGAGTCATATAAATAGGTAATTAGCAGCCCATTATCATCGCACTGATGGGCATAAACTTCCTAAATCTTATGACAGAGGGTTTTAGAGTAAAGATCTAATACGCTACTCTATTGCGAGTCTGTTTATTCTGGATTATTTACTAAGAGTCATATTTTCTGCTGTATATTTTTTTTTCGTATTATGCAAGGTATTAGAAGGATACTTCCAAAAATGAAGACAGACGACAGTATTAATGACACCTTTGGTAATGGAATGGAAAAAAAACCAATTCTAATTAAAAAAAACCTATTTTTAAAACTTTTTTTTAGATTAATCACCCTCTATTATTTTAGTTCAACTGAATAAAATGATAGTTTCATAAAAAAATTTATAACTTTACTAAGAAAAACCAGCAATAAAACACAAAATCAAAATCAGCTGGTGCTCACACGCACGGGTCAATGATCTGAATAACGCGCGCTGCGCCGCTAGGTTCTGGCGCGACTGGTCGTTGACCCGAGCTGAGACGTCAGCTGTTTTTAATTTTGTGTTTTATTGTTTGTTTCTTTTAGTAATTCGTTTTTTATAAAACTGATGCTTCATTTAGCTGTACTAACGTGATGGAGCATAAATAATGCAAATAAAACGCTTCAATAATATGATTCTATCATCGTTCTATCATCTTCTATAAGACATAATTAGGATTTTATATTTGACTTTTTATACGTAGGTGCCGTGGATATAAGCGATAGAAATTCATGAAATAATGTTATAAATTGTGATATAAAAGGTAAAATTAATCAAGAATCCATGAACAAACAAACATTCGACTTATTCAACTATAGTTATAGATAATGAAACATTGAAATCCGGATATTACCAGCTCGAACCGGAGTGAGCTTTAATATTACGCCCTTAGATAAAAGAAGTCGGGAGAATGGCTCATTTTTGCTTAAATTGTCTCCTTTCTTAGTGTTTTCATTTCCACTATTGACTTTATGTAGTTGTTTGTGTATCAAAAGCATAAAACTCTGTTTTCATTTTAGATTAAATGTCTAAATGAAATAGTTATAATCCACATTTCTATGTCTGCTATTTTTTTTAAACCATTTCATAAACATGTAGAGAATTCATCCAAGTTTAAGAAACTCATCGTCGATTTTTTGTGTGACTATTGGTTTCTGAAATATCGGTAAGAAAATGATTCATTTCCATTCAAAGACATGTAGCTCAGTGAGAAATGGTGTCATCGTGACCAAACAACAACCTATCTAATCCATGAAGTAGTTAAATTAGACAAAAAGCTTTCAAGCCCGTATACCGAAAATATTGCGACAAATTTTTTGTCACCAGATTCATTAAGATACATGATACTTGGACTATTATTCCAAAAATTAAGACCTCAATCATACAACTGCTCTTTTTACACTAATATGATTATTTTTACTAAAGCTATAGCCATTTGTATGCCCAAATCTCAATACCTGTTATTAATCTCTATTTAATGTATCTTTAATAGGCGCGAAATACATCAGCAATACTGTTGTGTTTCGCTTTGCAATGATTATAATTTGTTTTACTAGCATTAAGTTTTTTAACTGCAGTTTATCTATATTTAAAAAGCAAATCAGAACCACTTCATCAGATAACAAGTAGTTTTATGTGTTAGTTTCTCATTCCAATAATAATTATTTTATTCTTCTTTTAATTAATTTCATTACTGCTTCATGTCTGTTATTTTCTAGGGGAAATTGTATTGGTTTGTCTTTTGTCTTATTTTCATTATTTCTATCAGCAACTATGAAAAATGCGAAATAAATGTTGGCTTCAACATCACCTCGTTCAGCGTGACCATTTATATTCGTTCGCTTTTCAAGAAGAATACAAAACACATTTGAAAGAATTTCGAATATAAGACTTCTAATTAGCCAATTTTATGTCTTATCGCAATTTTAACTTAATTTGTTGTCCGGTCTTCAAAAAAAGTGTATGTAATACCCATTAGATTGTTTTCTAAGCTGAGGTGCATCCTGCAATTATGCTAAGTGCACAAAAAGCTGTGATTAATGGTATCCTGGATATCAGTCTAGACTATAATTCATTCGATAGTAGAGCAAACTTGCACTGTCAGCATATGATTTTGCATCCTTGCAAGTACTTGAAGGTAATTTGGTATATACTAAAGATACACAGACAAAACTGGTAAAAATCTAGTTTTAACTTTAGATATATCCGGATAATATGTAGATTTATATGTTACTGTACTAATTCCGATGATTTTTTTTATTTCGCTGGATATCTTCTTATTTAAGACAAAAATTAGATTAACTTATGATATAATCGATTGTTTTTTAACCCAGAGATTGTCGTAATACCCAGCGGAACCCCTTTCCATTAAAAAAGTTCTTTCTTTGTAAATAGTTTTCCAAGTTCGTACTTGATGGCGTAGGAATTTACTTTCAACTTGTTAATATGCAAATTTGAAGGAGACTATATTAACATCTTTTATATTGGATTTTATTAATGTACAAGTCTGCATAGAACACGGGAAAAAGCAAAAACTAAGGCAAAAAACATGTTAACATACTCGAATGCAATCTAGTAATGAAATTCAAAATCAGGACGATTCGAAACAATTGCACGCTGCAAACGATTTTATCCAGATCGCACGGAATAAAGAAGTAACGGAAAAAACTTGGTGAATACAGATGAATCTATTATTGTAAATACACGGGTTAAACTTTTACCTGTCTGCACTTAAAAAAATATTTCATTATCATTGTTACTTACTAAACATTCACTGAATGAAACACAATCAGTTGTTGACTGTAGCTCGTAATTGGACTGGCACGACTAATAACCTTGTTGTTCGTTTTTTTTACGCTGAGAAATGCCTTTATGCACGTCAAATCAAATCAAATCAAATCAAATCAAATCATTTATTCGCTGAATATGGTAAACATAGTCCTCATATTCTACTTATTTAAGTTTGCGAAATTACAGGTTTTAGTAAATCTAAGGAAAGGTATCTTTACATTATTAATCCAATAATTACAATTTTATTAGAATTAACCCTAATAACATTACATCGAACCAATTTTCAATTAAAATTACTACTATTAAATGATGTTATTAAAGTGAACTTATATATTATATTACCTCTTATTAAATACAGTATAAATAAATATAGTATAAATATAGTAACTTATTATTACTTATTGCTAATTTCCCTTTAAATAGTCATCAACGGAGTAGAAAGTTTTATTGATTAGAAAAGATTTGACAGAATTTTTAAATTTTATACAATTTTTAAATTGTGAGGCATATTCCCTTATATCTTTGGGTAATTTATTAAAAATTTTAATAGCCATCACGCAAACACTTTTATTAAAAAAAGAACTTTTATGATCGGGATATCGGAATCTGTCTTTACAACGTTCTCCCTTAAGCCTTTCGAAAAGGTTTTCATTGTTTTTTAAAAATAATGCTAATTCATATATATATAAAGACGGCACAGTCAGAATATTTAATTTTTTAAAGTACGGCTTGCAGCTTTCGCTCTTTTTAATTCCACATATCGCTCTTATACATTTTTTTTGTGCAACAAATACGCTATTAATATGATTAGAGTTTCCCCAAAAGATAATGCCGTACCTAATTATGGATGCTGCCTTGGCATGATATGCTACTAATAATGATTTTTGGTCAACTTTTCTGGATAGCATACGCAGTGCGAAAGAAAGCTGACTTAATCTAGAGCATACATTGTGCGTGTGAGATTTCCAGGTCATAAATTCATCTATTTGCAAGCCTAAAAATTTAGTTTCCCTTGTAACCTCAATTGTTTTATCGAAGTAGCTAATATTAAGGTTATAATTCTTTTTACTCCTTATATTTTGAAATGTTATTACCTTACTTTTAGTAAAATTTAAGCTAAGGCTATTATCACGTCGGTCAGAGTAAAATCTTATCGGCAGTCTGGGACTCGCTGGTAAACCAGAGTACCCACTAATATCCAGCGATACCCTCCGCTTCCTTTACTGGAGCACCAGAGCATCGGTAGACGCAATCTACCCTGGCGCTCCGGAAGATTCCTCTGGGAAACTTAAGAAGGAGGAAGGAGAAGCGCAAATCGACGTCACCTACCTCCCAACCTCCTGCGCCGAAGTAAAGGAACGTCTACAGCGCTCTCCCTGTGCCTTCTTCAGCGAAATAACACTTTCACATTAGGAGACCACTGCCCTCCACTCCCTTTCACCGGTGAGCATTGCGCCAACTATGCCTTCCAGCGAAAGGTTTCCTCCGACCAACGACATCAATAGATGCTGGGGTCCCCACGCCGGGCATTCTGCCAGAGTGTGCTGCACTGTATCTACAGGTGCATCACACTCATGGCAGGCAAGCGTTATCGCCCTGTGAAAAAAATAGGGACGGATCGCTCCCACCATGATCAGACCCGCTGTAGGAAATCCGAGATCATCATGCCACCTTTGGGTCAGTGGTCTGTCTGCTGAGGCCCTGATCCTCTGGACCTCTTCGGCATCAGCTTACATCCTTCTGGACCTTGCAGCCACCCTGCACTGATAGGCAGCTGCCAGAACCTCCGCTCGCAGCTCCCACGGAGAGTCGGAGGAGAGGAGAGTTGAGGAAAGTTGCCACTGTCCAAGAAACTGTACGGTACCCCCGTATTAGCCTAATCGCTATCACTCTCTGAGCTCTGCGTAGAAAGGTTTTATTTGCAATTGTCAGGGAACCTGCCCACACCGGTGCACCGTACAATGCCATGCTAGACACTACGCCCGCGTAAAGTCTCCTGCAAAGTGACCCTGGTCTCCTCCCACGTAACCTTGTTGCTCATAGAATTCTCTTCATCAGATTAATTATTTATTTGTGTGCAGGGAAACTAAAGTGATGATGATTCTTTAGAAGTATTATAATTTTTGCATTTTTAATGCTAAGATATGAGCTAAGGCTAAAAACAAACTCTAACTAAATATATTTGAAATACATTTCTCATTTCAAGTTGTTTTAGTTAAGTCAAAGAAAATTCTGGTCTATAAGAGAAATGGATCTCTAACCTCCACCTTGCAGTTTATCAAAAGGGTCATTTTCACGTGAATAAAAAGCTGATAATAAAAAAACATTTAATGGTCTTATAAAACCACGATGTAAGTGAATCAGTTGATGAGAGTCGTGGTTTCAATTTACTCTGACTTCTGCGATCGGCTGTTATATAACATCTGATAGATGGACTAAGAAATGAGAGGCGATGGAAGAAAGAGCTTCATTTTATTTATGCTCGACACATTATAACATCGTATGTACCCAATATCGTCTGCCAAAAGCAAACAGACCGACTGAGTCGATTGTAGTCGCGTCGTTTACATACTGTTTACAAAGACACGAACAAAAATGCTCGATACAATTACAGTGCCCTATCGTATTGTTTGCCTTTCAAAGTCGTTTACAAATGCGATGCAAGCTTATAAAGTATAGTTTCATTTTCAATTTTGTGAAAAGCTTACATCTGATATACAAAGTTTGGAATTAATGCAGGAATGTACAATGCTGACTCGTCTTTTTTGATATTACTCACTGTAGCAACTTGTTTCATTGGAAAATTGTATGGTAATGGTGATGGTAAAAGAAGCCCACAAATTAAGTTTGTTACGTAACAAAACCTTTTAACTGTAAGTTTTAAATCGTTTATTAATATCATCATCCACTCAGACAACCTAAAAATATTATTGTTTGTCAGCAAGGTCGAAGATAAAAGACTGGTGTGATCAAGTTACGGCTCTCATAGGCCTGTCATTAGCAGCTGCCCTAAAATGAGCAGAATATGGAGTATGACAGCAATCACCTCTTTGAAGAAAGACTTTGAAAGCCACCGTCTTGATCAATGAAGATAACGACCCAGAAGAAGAATATCATAAGTCATTGGAAATAATATATGTAAAATCATACTTGGGTAAAGGATTTTTTTAACAAAAACCATAAATATTGAGGATTATTTAAAGGATAAAAATGTTTGGCCTTGTTTCCTATTGCACGCGATGTAAATTACTAAAACTATGTTTAAAAGAGTAAATATTGAGTTTCTTGGCAGTTTAATCTCACAAACTTTCCGAACCAGTAATAGATTCGTTATCAATGAACAGACTAATGAAGAGTCATTAGAATATTTTGATTTAAACCTTTAAAGATTGATTGGAGAAGTGTTTTCAATCACACTTTAAAATCGACATCAACAGCTTGCTTCAATATTACGTTTTGAAGTACATGAAACGATCTTTATTTGGATGTTCTGTGTACTTCATTTTGTGTATACTGAATGAGACTGAGCCGTCACGCTCAGATATATAAAACTCGCTCAGGTGAAGTCGGCTTTCGTTGACTACGGTTTTGAGGGAGATATAGTTAACGCATCATTGCAGTGTTTCAATTAATTGGTTAATATAACATTACTAGCTAACTCAGCGTAATTTTGTCTGCGTACACTTAAATCTACTGTACCATTCATTTGATGCTTTTGTATCTTAGTTGACAGAAAAACATACTTAACAATGTTATAGTTTAAGTCAAACGCTGTGACGAAGAGTTTAACATATAGATTATTTGCATATGCTATCATTTTACGATTACAGGATAATAAATAGATAGAGATTGAAACTTGAGAGACACGAATTGTGTTATTAACCACGCTTTAGTAAAATTTCACTGTCTTATGCAAATATCATTTACGGTTCTTCAATATTCGTCGTCGTCGTCGTTGCTTCAACCGATGGACGTCCACTGCTGGACATAGTTCTCACTAGGAATAGTGGGGCTGCCGGGGACTGGGGACCGTTGCTGCCTTGTTTTAGTAATTAATGTGGTTATGCCAGTAATCACCACGCTTGGCCGGCGGGTTGGTGATCGCAGTGCTGACCTTATAGAACCGATAACGCTGCTGTCCGTTATCTTTCTATGACATCTGGGTCAGCTATTGAGAATGGTTATACTGCCATTTGTCGGTCGCCAGAACCTCGTCGGTAAAAGAAGGGTGCACCGCGTGCAGGTGAGGTTGGCGTTTGGAGAAACGGACTGGGACGCGTTTCTCCCTTACACCCCTTCTTCTATATTATACAATCCTTTTCTCGTACACGGTCGTTGCTTTGCACGTGTTTAGAGTATTTAATATCTTACATTGAAATGGATAAGCCTGACGTTCTCGCTCAAGTGATTAAGGTCCTGGGCCGTGCCTGCTCCCAGGGACAATACATTCAGGTCAAGGTGGAGTTATTATCAAAAGCCTGAAGAGACCCATTCGTGAACGAGACAAACTGACACTTCTTGAGTCCGAACATGAAGCCAGAAGACTATAATTACCGGTTCGGGTGAATCCGCATGAGGTAAAGGCGCATTATATGTATCTACTGTTATCTAAATATTAATGTGAACATCAAAACCGTCAAAGACTTTTCCGAAAGTTTTTAAAAAGGCCTTAATTCATCCTATTTATAAGAATGGAAATTAGAAAATGTAATTAGAAACAATGTCTCTAACATTGTTTCTAATTACAGACCATTTCAATTTTAACATCTCTTTCCAAAGTTCTCGAAAAGCTCCTAAATAATCGATTAATTTCATTTCTCAATAAGAATAATGTACTAGCAGAAAAACAATATGGTTTCACAGTTGGAAAATCTTCTGAAGATGCTATTCTTGATCTTGTTAAAAACGTTATCAACAATGAAGAGGCTAAATACAAGTCTATCGGTATCTTCTTAGATTTAACGAAAGCTTTCGATACTGTTTCTATACCCATCCTTATAAATAGGCTTGAACAAGTTGGAATCAGGGGCGGTGTTCTGAAAATATTCAGGGATTATCTAACTGATCGCGTCCAATGCGTGAAAATCGGATCTCTCATTAGTAACGATGAGCAAATAAGTTACGGGGTTCCGCAGGGAAGCGTACTCGGTCCAACTCTCTTTCTAATATATATTAATGAACTCTGTTACCTAGGTCTTCCAAATACAAAGGTGTACTGTTATGCAGATGACACGGTATTACTCGTGAAAGGTGTCGACTGGGAAGAAGCTTTTCTAAGCTCCACACAGTCCTTAAATAAGGTAATGTATTGGCTAACGAAAAATTTACTAACATTAAATCTCGAAAAGACCAAGTATATAACCTTTTTTCCACATAAAAAATTAGACTTAACAGAATCCCTACACTTAAGAGCCCACACCTGTCAATCTTCTACAAATATTTGTTCTTGCCCGGTTCTAATGAGAGTTACGGAAATTAAGTACCTAGGGGTTATGTTGGACAGTACGCTTTCCTGGCGGAATCATATCGAACTGATTGTTAGTAGGGTAAGGAAACTATTATATATTTTCAGAAAATTGTCTCTGGTTGCTGACTTTGACACTCTAAAAATTATTTATCAAGCTCTTGTACAAAGTATAATATCATATTGTATTTCAGCTTGGGGCGGTACGTTCACTACTTACATGCTCCGCATTGAAAGAGCTCAAAGGGCTATACTGAAAGCAATAACTAAAAAACCTATGCGATATCCAACGCATCTTCTGTTCAACGAGTGCCAAATTCTGTCAGTACGACAACTCTTTATACTTAAGGTGTTATTGAAAATCCATAGAGAATTACCTTTCCGTCAAATAGCAACCAGAAGAAGGTGGAGTGTGTGTAAATTCACGCGGCATAAATCAAGTATTGCTAAACGACACATATGTGTTATTGGGCCGCGTCTGTACAACAAAATTAACCGATTATTAGACATTTTCCCCCTAACAATTAAAAAATGTAAAACAGTAGTTAATAAATGGTTGCTGACTTTAACGTACACAGAAACGGAAAATTTACTCATGGTTCCGTGTTAACAATTAATTCGACTACACTACATAATTGCAACCAAATACACACACAAACACCCACTTAAACGCATATATTCACACACGCATATACACTTACTTGCACATACATTCATAGGCATACCCTAAATAAGATTTTAATGTAATTTTAAATGTAATATATACAAGAAATATATAGTTCCCACATATCTTAATAGTTATAATCTGAAAATTGTACTGTTGCAGTCCGGCAAATCTTATTTTCTTTATTTTAAATGTTTTATTTATACTGTCATTATTTTTGTTTACGGAGGAAGGTCTTGACACTCGCGACACAGGGAAACCCAGTGCGAGTGCCAAAGAGATTCCTTTAAAGATTGAGTGTTTTGTTGATAAATAAATAAATAAATAAAAGATTACCATAACTATGTAACCAGCTAATACTGGTTTCTGTGTTATTCAAAACGTTTCTGTTACATTAATTAAGCATAACTTGAAGTCGTCTATACATCATTTAGTTTGCACAGTAGCTCATTAATATATATTCTCAAATTATATTGTTAATAATATAATTAAGCGATCGCATGTTATGCAAACACGCGTGATCCCCGCTAATAGATTCCGTCTCGCTGATTTACGTCATTACGCGAATCAATTAGTGATGATATAGTATTTAAATTTGTATTACATGCATTTGATATTGATTGCTTGATTATTAATTAGTTGTGTATACATGTACTGAATTAATTTTACTGGGTAATCGAGGCCTTCCAAGCAAAAACGGCCTTTATGCAAAGATTTTAATTTGAAGGTTAATGTAAAGAAAATATTGTTGCAGTTTTATCATTAAGTGGACCTTCTGCTTCTTCCTTTGTTAAATGGCTTTCAGGTGGGCCAATTGGGCCACTATCTCGGCGTTATATCTGAGAAGACACAAAGGAAAATATACGTTTTACAATATCATCATAAGTTCAATTTTGATCATCTGTAAATAGTTCAAATTCATCTAATAAAAAGGACAACACAGCATGAATATAATTTATACTTGTGACTAATAAATAAACAGATGTTTTAACAATTAATTCTATTAAGTTTAGTAAAACTTACCGTTCTTGATTTAGCCAGACTTTTGTTATAAAAGTGAAAATGTGCGTAATAGATTAGATCATAATAGATAGATCGTTTCACTTTCATGTCAAAATATTGTTCATTCAAGTACAATATTTATTGAATAGTCTGAAATGAATCTATCACTGTTTTCGGAAGTTGATTCTATTGATAGGATACTTACAAGAAACTCGGTAGTTACTGTTTTGAGCACAGTTTTTACAGTAATAACATTTTACAATACATATTGATTGATTGAATGCACCTCTATGAAACTGGATTTAGAAGTCTAGTTTAGAAGTGATAATGGGCGTTCTAGTAGATTATTTTAGAAAGATTTACTTTAGAAGTCACAATTGTTGTTGTACAATAGATTATTTTAGTTTATCTATATTGTTGTTTATCTATAAATAAATGAATCTCTTTAGATAGTAATAAATCAGTCAATCATTTAAAGGTGACATTTGGTTTAGTACAATAGATTATTTTATACGAGTATAGGTGATATCACTTAAGAAGTAACAAACGGTGTAGTACAACTGATTATCTTAGATTAATTCACTTTAGAAGTGACGTTTGGCATTGTAAAATAGGTTTTTCAGAAGGATAGTTTCCACTTGACAAGTGAAAATGTACATATTATAGTAGATTATTATGAGAAGATCTGATTGTTTCACTTTATAAGTGACTAGCGGTCCGTCCCGGCTTCGCACGGGTAGACATAAATAGGTACAGATATTTAAGTTATAAGCATGATTATTAAAACGACCATGAATTGACAAATATTATGAAAAAGTGTGATGCCTAATACTAAAACTAAATACTCGTAGCTCTGAAAAGAACTTTCTAAGTGAAGCATAAAAATGTGTTAAAAAACTCGAAATATTCAATGTCGCTTGCGACCACTGCGTAAGGTAACCTAGTTCATAATGGTGCACCCCCTTCTCCCGCACTGCCCCTCTCTCGTCGAGTTACTCGATACTTTTGAATGGAATATCCGATTTAAATAATTAAAAAAGTAATCATCAGGTTTTGAGACAGTCTTGAATGTTAAATTATTTATATTTGGATAGCAATTTATAAATGGTATAGATAACACGGTCTGATTTTGATCGCCATTTCCATCAATTTGTTAAATGTAAAAAGTAGTTATAATGACGTAACTACAATAGTTAGACGTATGATCTCCCGAAGTTTTTTGTAGATATTGATATATATTCTATAATAGTGTCGAACATTTTTTTGTCCTATCATTAATACTCTTCACTGCATCTGCGATGAAAGACATGTTATGGCAAATATTTTTACACCTTCGGTTGGTTTTAATAGCATTTTCTAAAGGTTTCTATAGTAATCTAGTACTAAATATAGCTTATGTTACTCAGTGATAATGTAGCTTTCTAATGAAAAAAGAATTATTAAAATCGGTCTAGTACTTTTTGAGTCTATTCGTTACATACAAAAATACTAATCTTTCCTCTTTATAATATTAGTGTAGATAATCTTAGTAGGTAAATTTATAAGAACGCAGCAAGATTATATGTACATTATATGAAATATATAAACACATTTTTCCAAGGAAAAATAAAATCCTCTTTAAGAAAAGTTATTTATAAAAGAAATATAAAATAAAGGTCGAGGCACATTCATCACCCCACTCAGTCATCCGTCAAAAAACCGCTCACCGTGTTTTATTGTCTGGCAACACCGGGAATATTTCTCGAGCGATATATTATCATTTTTGCGGGTATCCTGGATATGTTTTAAACATTAGAACCGGGGGCTGTATTGGAAGACGCTTTATTTTCCTATGATATATCAATTCACGTATACATGAGGGTTATAGTGCAATAGTAAAGGTCTTAACCTTCATAAAAGGTTATATGATTTGGTTTAAAATATGAATCTGTAAAGGCTTTAATGACCTACTGCCAGGAGCCTCCAAATTTAAAGGAGATTTTTTAGTATAGACCCACCATGCTGCTTCATTGCAGCCTGTGAGAACGATGATAAAAATGATACAGTCTAAGTCAATTAAACTTTATGGTAAGTCATGCTGTTCGCGATCTTACACAAAGATTTGTAATATTAAATAAAACGACAAGAGAAATGTATGATAATAACTTTAATAAAGGTACGCCATAGCGCGCTTACTTGTGCCATTAGTAACGTTTGTCAGCTGTAGTTGCGGCATATAAATGGGCCATTTTGGCGCCAAAATTAAGTGGGCGGGAGGAAGTCAGCGAGTGTTTTATTATTCTTGAAGCAGCATATAGTGAGTGTGCACATATGATATTTACCTCTTATAGTTTTTATAGATCACCGTATCGATCACCATTCTAGAGACAGGTAAATTAGAAATGCATTGGCCCTACTAGGACCCATGACACCTCTGGGGACTACAGCGTTACCTCCTGGTGTTGCTGATCGGCAACAATCTCTCGTTGGGGAGAATTCTAGGCGCGATAATTTCCAGTGAGAGATGGTGGGTGCAAGTGCCCTTCTTCTGCGAGACGTTAGTAGACTCGTGTTTGCGCCTCCAAGAATTCTCCGTAGGACACGAGGACAGAATGTGAAAGCTGAACCCCTGGTGCCTTACTCATGGATGAAAAGGATTCCACTGGGTTTTAGTCAATATTGCGAGGTCTCTTGAATATTCCAAACTCCTGACCGGTTGTCGGTCGGGCTTAATGTGTAAAATACATTTTCCAAAGACAAAAAAAGGACCCACAACCCCGCTACCGTAACCAGTACTTACAACATTACGTCAGCGTTGTTTATATATCTCAATCCCATAGGAATACAGCTAAAACCGTCCTAGTGAGCATCTACGTTACGGCAGGTGTAACTATGACAAATTGTAACTTAATCGAACCTATAATTTAGGAAATTTCGTATAGATTTCTTTAGCTATACATAATTTTATTCAAAATACTCACACAAAAGTTCCCCATTTTCTATTGAAAAGGGACACTACGTATAAAAATCATAGGGATACTTTGACATGTTGACAAATAAACGTATGAAAATTATATCAAAGAACAATATTCAATCTAAATTGTCTCTTATACATACGGCATAAGGACGAAAGTCCCGGGTTCGGTTTAACGTTGGAAAGGTTTAATATTATCATGGGATTTGAGCCGATTTATAACGAAGTGGTCGCTTTCTATTCTAAAAGACCTTTTTTTGTATTTATGTTTTGCTACGAGAGATTTTAAATAAGCCGCTTATTAAGTAGCGTATGAAAGGGTAATTTTAATATTGAAATAGCATCCTATTTCAATAAAAGGCTGCTTTGGTATTTTTATGGATAATAATGAATGCGTTCTTTTATTACGTACTTTATTCTTGACTTGGAGACTTCGGCCGTGGGTAGTTACTATCCTATCAGCAAACAACGTGTCACCAAATAACATTTAGCTACGATGCTCTATAGAAACCATAGGAGATAAATTACATCATAACTATTCCACCAGGTGTGGTTAACTTAGAATATATTAAAGAAGAATTAGCTGATAAAGTGAATTATAAATTTTGATGGCACAGAACAACAAATTGCCAAATATTTTGACATATAAAACAAGCGCACATGCGTCACAAATTTAAGACATGCGCTGATGCAGCATGAACTTTCGATAAAGTTATTTTTAAAATATGAACAGTGTGTGTTGCCAGTGATGAACTACGGCTCCAAAACGTGGTCGCTGACTATGGGCCTCATACGAAAGCTCAGAGTCCCTCAGCGTGCGATGAAGAGGGCTATGCTTGGAGTTTCGCTTTGTGATCAAATCTGAAATGAGGAGATCCGTAGCAGAACCAAAGTTACCGACATAGCCCTACGAATCGCGAACCTAAAGTGGCAATGGGCGAGCTACATAGTCCGACTGACCTAAGGACGTTGAAGCCCGAAGGTGCTGCAGTGGCGATGCCGCACCAGGCGGCGCAGTGTAAAGAATCCCCCTACAAAGTGGACCGACGACATAAAGAGGGTTGCCGGTAGCCGCTGGAGCCAGGCGGCGAAAGATCGGGCCTTGTGGACATCATTAGGTGAGACCTATGTCCAGCAGTGGACGTCCATCGGTTGAAGTGACGACGACGACGACGTCGACGCCGATAAACATATATACTAAAATCGAGTTGAAAAAAAGAGAGGAAATATGCCTACATATCTATGATGTAGGACATCTGTTCTAAATCAAAATTTCGGTATAGATGTAACAATCATTTATTGTATTTTATGTATAA
Organism: Elymnias hypermnestra; assembly: GCA_015832385.1. NCBI lineage: Eukaryota > Metazoa > Arthropoda > Insecta > Lepidoptera > Nymphalidae > Elymnias > Elymnias hypermnestra. The sequence goes on from JACTOM010000907.1 coordinate 2,208,167, forward strand.
TATACAATAGTTTTAAATTAAATTATACCTTACCTTGCAAGCTGAATACAAATAACATGTCCGAGAGCTTCTCCCGTTAAATGAAACGTACTTATTAAGTCCGGTATAAATTTACGTCACGTAACGGGACCTGCTCGGGTATTCTGTATCCTTGAAAATTAAATTGAAATACAAATATTTCGTTTAAAATGCATGGCGCTGTTGTAAAACTGTCTTAGTTGAATTCAAATTTAAAAGTTCGTGCAAACCTAAGTAGTTTACACTTGCTTTTTTCGCTGGGAAAGGCATCTACGCAATCCAGTTCAAAGTTGGGACCCACTTAAACCCAGAAGAACGCTACGCATTTTGATCTGGCACTGGAAGTTGTAATGTCCTCACATTCTGCCATAAAACCTTGGACATCAGGTATCACAACCAGCCAAAAGGATAGAATAAACGTGAAAGAAAGTCTTCTGACCCTCGGTCTCCTTCTTCGAAACGAGTTGGCCTCTACTGCGGTTTTCTTTTCCTCTCCGGTATCTTCTCTTGTAAGATAATGATCTGTTGAGCTTATGCTCATCAACGAAAGCGCACTGCCAACCAGAGGGTATCGTTGGGGTTCCCAAGCCGGACATTCTACCGGGGTACAGTGGTGCCAGTACACGAGAGAAAATTGCATTTTCTAATTTGTCTGAGTCTGGACTGGTGGGGCTTTAACTAGTTACCACCTGGTGAGCAAAGTCGTACCACCGAGCAGAAGAGACAAAGTGCCTCTAGCCAGATTAGTGCGCTTCCATCTTAGACTGTATCATCTTACCATCAGGTGTGATTAAAAAAAAGAACACTACATTGTGTGACAAACGGGAGACTCTTCATGCCCAACTATCTGGAGCTGGCATACGCCAAAGCAAAATAGTTCACAGTCCAGTTAATTAAGCCGAATATATATACTGGTCTTATTATTGACAGTTTCCTTACCCAAAGGTTGTCTGTTGAGAGATTTCTTTTGCCAAAAGTCTACCATTGTATGCTGTGAAGAAGTAGCTATTAGATTTCCTGTATTTTTGTTTTTTTTTTTTAATTTTTCAAAGTATCTGTTGGATCTTTACATTACTCAGTCCAAAACATTACCATAGAATAATTATATTTTATAATTTAATACAATATAAATCAAAGAAGTTTTACTTCCTCCACGTGTATACTGTGATACACCCATTTTTTTATTATTTTCGAAGTATTGCTGATGATTAAAAGATAAACTTAAAAATTTTACGTCACAAGAATCTCTGCTAACTAACAAAAAATCTATACTTTTGCATCATTGATTTTAGATGTTTTATCATATTTTTTTTTTACGACTGATGATTTAATGAATGGGTTCAAAATCTAATATTATGATTCACAGTGAGTCATTAAACGCAGTGAAAATAAGAGTTGAAGATAGCTTTACGGATTTTAAGCCCCAAAACCAGAATTAAGCTATAAATAACAATCACCAGCGAATATACAACTCCGTCGAGCAATAAACCATACTGATGATTAACAGATCGACTGTTAATAGACCGAATATTTCAGGGCTGTCAATTAACTCGTGAGGAAGATATGTAAAGTGGCTTTGAATTTCTTTTTATTGGTACGATAACAACTCTACGAATTTCAGTAAAATAAGCTAGTGAAAGCTGAGTAAGTTAAGTTTGCGTGATAGTGTACGTACTATAGTTATTATTTTTTTAAATAAACGTCCCAATGCTTGGCTCAGGCCTCCTCATTCATAAGACTGTGGATGGTGCTTCATTCATGGATGAAGAGGATTCCGCTGGGTTTTAGTGGGTATTGCGAGGCCTTCTTTTTCCCACACTCCTCACACATGGTCAAGGACAGTGCGTAAAAGCATTTCCCAGCCAAAAAAAGGCATACTGCACAAGTGCACTCTCGATGTGACGGCAATCCTTTTTTTATTGCTGACAGTTTAGCGTTTGACTATGATCTCACCTAAGTTATGAAACAGTCTAAGATGGAAGCGCGCTAATCTGGTAAGGGGCGATATACTCCTTGTGGTTTCTCAATAGCATCGTACCGGAACACGAATGTCTTTCTTTTGGAGGCAGACAAATTGGAAATCACAATTTCCTAAATTCGTCCTACCGGGGATCGAACCCGGGACGTCTGCTAGCAAAGCGAATATTCGTATCACCAGCGAGGCCGTCAAAATCCAACGCGACCGGAGAGAAATCAGGCGCAGGATCGACGGTTTGACTTGCTCTCCCAGGACAAGGGGGTGGAGCACACCGCTCACTACACAATTTCGAGCAAACACTGACAGTTTCTAAACGGCAAACTCAATATCGATTTTTGAATTCACCGGGGGACTCGCACTCAAAACCTCATATCTGTAAAAAAAACAAGCTGCCTACTACCCCAATAGCACATACATCTTAGTTGAATTGATTGATATTTGAAAATCCACTAAAAGTAAAAAAGTGTTTGAACATGAGAAATTGAATAAAAAAGTATTTTATTAACGATTAAAATTTGAATGGATGATCAATATATACATAATTAGTACATATTGTTAAAATTTTCAAAGATCATTTTTTTTAAAGAGAGTGTGTGAAATAGTAATAGAAATTTAAAAATGGATGCGGTATATTACCATTACCGGGTTAAATTGTTATAGTATATAGTATATAGGTCGTAAGTATGGAACATTGTTCATATTATATTAAAAAAAATTGAACAATGAATTTAGTTAAAATAGCGGCATTTGCTATATATTACTAAGAGCTAAGAAAATCTGTATTTATATAAACTTTGAAAGAAGTTAGAATATTTGAACTTGAGTGGGTTTGAGGAAAACAGTATTATTATTAACGGCTGAAAATTTGAAAAACATATAAAAAACCATGATGCCACGTATCGTACTTATGTATCGTATACATTTTCAAACTTGATAAGACTGGCTAAGAGTCCAATGAGGCCTTAAAATTATTATACACTCTTGTATTTTTTTATTACATCCATCGCTATTTAGTTACTTAATACATATATACATAGCATCACGCCTCATTCCTATGGGGGTGGGCAGAGACCACATTCTTCCACTTGCCACGATCCTTGCATATCTCCTTCGCATCTTTCATTCTCATTAAACCTTTCATACAAGTTCGTGGGTTTAGAGTACTCTTGGCCTGGCCTTTATTTAAAATGTCCCCTTTCTACTATCCCGTTCACTCTCGACTCATAAATCCTTTTTGTCAGTCTCCTTTCATTCATTCTCTCTACATGCCCAAACCATCTAAGCATGCTTTTTTCAGTTTCAATCTTCTTTTATATCACAATGTTAATTAATATCTTTTATCAAAAATATTTATTCTTTTCTAGCAATTAAAAGAAAGAGAGAGAGAGGCAGAGAGAGAGAGAGAGAAGTTTTCAATAACATGTAAAATGTGTTTTTTAGTGTTTACTTTGACAACCCTAAGGGTTTCGGAAATGACTATCGGGATCGTTTTACAACCGCAACGGCATTTAATCATGAAACCGATTGCGGTATACTAATGAAGATTACAATTTAAATTCATAGCTTATCTATTAACATATATACAACTAGCTAATTCCCATGATATTACCGCGGGATTCCGTGGGAATATGGGGGAACCCGTTCTTATTGAGTAGTTACGTTATGATAGAAGTAACTCTGTGAAATTTCAAATCGTTCCTGAAATTTTATGTATAGCTTCCATACGAGATAAATTCAATGAAACGTCAATTCTTACAGAGTATATATTCAGAATATATATTGAATAACATTTTATATAACCGTAACAATACTAAAATAAAACAGTACAAAGAAATAAAAGCAGACTTGTAATGGTATATGTTATAGTGAAGAATGTTCTGAAATCATTTATCATTTATCTTTTCTTTATTAAATTATGATTCTGGTGTGACTTCATGTTGTGCTAAGCTTTGAGATAGTGAAAAAAGTCCGCCTTGTATTTATAGGCTCATATCTTATCAATCAAAACTTACCTCAAGAGTTTTCTTTGTTATTTTCATCACTTATGTAATCAAAAACACAAATAATTAGTAATGAACACTCACAGTTTATAAAATATCACAAAAAAACTTAACGACCTTCATTGCGACACACGCACAGTTAATAACGGTCACTTTGTAACTGATTTTTCTTTGGTTTTTCTATTTTCTGGTTTTATCTCTACGCACAATAGTGTTACAACAGCTACCGAAACGTGAAATATATAATACAAATTATGACTTAAAAAGAAAGAGACGCTTATAATTCCGATTGCCCAAATTGAGACAGTACTATGGTCCAACTAGTAGTTGACACGGATAATTGAACGGCTATCTTTAAAAGAGTTAACAGCTGAGTTTTTTGCCGGTTACTTCTCAGCAGATTCAACTTTCCAAACCGGTGATATATATGTTACTAACAGACAGGCTACTGACGATTCATAAGCGCTTTTGAGCCAACTTGGAAAAGGAATATTTTAATTTAACTATTACTTTATATTAACCATAAAGTTAGGAAAGATAACAAGCACTCAATTAATAGAAAAACAGAGTACAGGACGCGGTCTTATCGTATTTCTTGATTCTAAAAAGAAATATCTCAAGAATAATTCTGTCATTGAAATTGTTTTCAGACTTAAAAATGGTCAAAGCAGTTGAACATCAAACGTTAATAATCACCATTCCTCAAGGACCCCAAAACAAAAGAAAACAATAAGCTTTAAAGAGTTTAGGAGTGCATGAAAATAGCTTTCGGGTATTTTTTCAACCCCTTGCGAAAAGGGTTAAAGATTTAACCCCCTTTGGCGCCGACAGTAATTAATGGCAGATTTCTTTGTAAAAACCCCTCGAGAACGAAAAAAGTGTGAATGTCTGTTAATAAAAGTGTTATAACTTCGGTACTAATAAGCTTTTGATAGAAGCTGATCAAAGCTTTTTCATTTATTTGTTAAGGAAAGTGTTCTTGATATTATTTTTTATAAATACTAAATGACTGGTTAGTTAGTTGTGAACTAAAGTTAGGTACCAAGGTCGATGGAATTTGAATATGATTTCATTGACAACTTACACAAAAAATAACAATCACACGTAATTTTATAGCTAAACGTAAATGATGTCACTCAAAATAGTCCTAGGGCAATGAATTTAATATTTTCGCTGTAAATGTTAAAATAGTTAATGATTTGTTCTTAAATTTTTTTAAATCTATGTAAAGAAGTAAATACATAGATATTTTTGTGCTTAAAATACTATAATTTAGTGATATTTTTAACTCAAATCAAAATAACATTCAAAAAGTTGCAAATATCGGCCGGTGTTCTTATACTCAATGGTCTGGTGATTAGCTTGTTCGGCTACAGACATGATGTCCTTGATTCCAGTCACCGGTTGGGTAAATTCAAGAATTGATATTGAGTTTTCTATTAGTTTTCTCAATATTTGCCCGAAGTTGGATGGTTACGATCTAAAAACTCTCTCGCCTACGAGTGAGGAGGCCTGTGCCCAGCAGTGGGACATTAATGGGCTGTTACTTATGTTGAATAATTGTAAAATTAATTGCACTACGTATTAATCATTGTATCGGTTGTCTGTGCAAGGTAAGCTCGTCAATCATAAGAGTCAATAACACATAATTGACAGTTCAAGTGGCGACTTGCACCGAGACATGCCGACTCATCTAAGATATGGGTATCTTGGATATACAGGGTGTTTCAAAAAGGATATGACCTTAGTCATTACACAAATTTATTAAGACTAGCTTTTAAAAACCTACACACTTAGCCTATGTCAACTACCAGTTGACTATCAGTTGAGCCGATTTGAAATCGACATTACGCGATGGTTCTGTCTAAATACGGGCAATCAGAAATATAAGCATCTCTTTCTTTTTAAGGCATAATGTGTATTATCTATTTCGCTTCTTGGTAACTGCCTTAACAAAATATGCGAAGAAATAACACCAGACAATAGAAAAAATAAAAAAAAATAAAGCAGTTACAAAGTGACCGTTACTAACGGTGCATGAGTCGCGTCGAAAGTTATTTTTTGTAATATTTTTTGACTAATGTCGGACTTTTTGCATACATGTTCTCTCTTATTCTATTTTGATGCCAGTACATACAAAAATGGAAACCGTGATATGTGAATAAGGTTCTTTTATTATTATTCTACGTAAATGATATTATGAACTTACAAATGTATTAGTTAGATATAAATTCCTTGTAAAGTAAATGAATATTAAATTTGACGACACAAAAGTAGAAGTTAACACATTAAAGTTTCTTGGAATAATGTATGATAAAAACTGTAACTGGAAAGCTCATATTGAATACATTAATGTAAAATTAGAATATTTTGTTTATGCAATAAGGAGACTAGCTCTGACTGTATCCCTAAGTGCTGCTCTCAGTGCTTATCACGGTTATGTATCATCTGTATTGTCTTACGGTTTAATATTATGGGGTAACTCAGTTGAAATTACTAAGGTATTCAGACTACAAAAGAAACGCATCAGGGCTATCTGCAATGTGGGACCATTTGAGACCTGTAAGCCACTTTTAAACTGCCTCATTGGTCTAGTGGTTAGCATGTTCGACTACAGACATGAGGTCCTGGGTTCGAGTCCCGGGTCGGGCCAATTCAAAAATCAATATTGAGTTTTCTATTAAGATTTTCTCAATATTTGCCCGAAGTTGGGAAGTTGGCGGTGTGATCCACCCCCGTGCCTCGGAGAGCACGTTAAGCCGTCGGTCCTGCGCCTGATCTCTCTCCGGTTGTGTCGGATTCCCGTTACTTCGGACTATTAGAGTGAAGGAATAGAGAGTGCACTTGTGTACTATGCCTGCCAATCCGCAATTGAGCAGCGTGGTGGGTCTACGCTCTAAAAACCCTCGCTCCTCGGAGTGAGGAGGCCTGTGCCCAGCAGTGGGACGTTAAAGGGCTGCTACTTACTTACTTACTTTACTTACTTTAAGCCACTTTTAAAAAAAATACGTATCCTACCTTTACCATGTATGTACATAAGAGAAAAAATATCCATAATATTTTAATCGCAACTGCGAAATTAACCCAGAAAGGTCGGTACGGTATCATAGCAAACTATATATCTCACAATGCTGCAACAGCACGAACATGAAAAATATTACTGGGATGGCTGTAAAGATATATTTGTCGGAGGGCAGATCTCTGTGGAACGCTGGCGCCATCTATCGGCGTGGACAGAGTCAATAAGTGGCAGTCCGGCCCGTTTCTCGACAGTTCTCAAGCGGCGGTCGGCCGGAGTGGTCGACTATTGAAACTGTCGCGTTCCTAGCTATTAGTGTTAATGAGTTTGTGTAAATTGATATCGGGAACATTAAGTGATTGAACATTATAAACCGAGTTAATTAATACAGTGTTTGATTGCACCAACAATACTCACGAACGCCCACAGAATAAGAAATTAAATAATGGATCCAATTAATAACGATGTCGGCGGAAAACCCTACGCCCCTGTGCTTTATGCTTCTCCGTTTTCTCTTATTCTCCGACATAT
>JACTOM010000907.1:2216459-2299069 GCA_015832385.1 Elymnias hypermnestra
GTCTTCTTTTATACCACAACGTTCTCTTATCACACTATTTCTCACTCTGTCACTCAGTTTTAATCCACTCATGCTTCTCAACGCTCTCATCTCTACCGCATTTATTTTACTTTTGTGATTCTTCTGCCATACCCAACTTTCACTACCATACATAAGTGTTGGCACCAACACTCCAGCATGCACAGCCAGTCTAGCCCTTTGAGACACCATCTGGCTATTCATATTCCCTGCATGTACTCTCCTTCCAATATCACTTTCACATGTTCCATCTTTTGTAAATTTAGATCCCAAGTATACAAATTCTTTCACCTCTTCCACTTGTTCCCCACCTATCAAAATATTGCCTACTTTTTTCCCATCAACCAAAATAAATACTCTGAAAGAAACCTAACCTAAGTGAAATAGCTGCCTCATTAGTTTAATGGTTAGCGTATTCGTCTACAGACATGAGGTCCTGCGTTCGAGACCCGGGTCGGGCCTATTATAAATCGATATTCAGTTTTCTATTAAGATTTTCTCAATATTTGTCCGAAGTTGGGAAATTGACGGTGTAATCCACCCCCGTGCCTCGGAGAGCAAGTTACGCCGTCAGTCCTGCACCTGATCTCATTCCTGTCGTGTCGGAATGCCGTTACATTGCACTATGAGAGTGAAGGAATAGAGAGTGCACTTGTTTATTATGCCTCCCAACCCGCAGTGGAGCAGCATGGTGGATTTTACTAAAATAACCCTCTCTCCTATGAGTGAGGAGGCCTACGCCCAGCAGCGGGATGTTAATGGGCTGCTGTTTTGCCATGCCTGTACATTTTTGAAATCTGTCTCTTCGCCAAGAAGAATATTGACATGTTTGCGACAACTCTAGACACCAGAAGCAGGAGAGGTAAAGAAATCAGGCTAATACAACCAAGACAAAGGCTAGCACAATTAAAAAAAAACTGTTACTGCATGACAATAGAAATATATAATAAATTACCTGACGACATAAAAACATTAAATTTATCAAAATTGAAATGGAAACTTGTTCAATATTTATTGAATCAGTGTTTCTATGACATATCTTGACATTGAAGAAGAAGACATCTAATAATAAGTGACATATATTAACATTTGCATGCTATTGAATGGCAGATACAGTGAGACTATTCTAATTTATTTACGCTACTACGACCTACCTGTATTTAGCAAATAAATAAATTTGATTTGATTCGAGATCGGTATTTACGTGGATGAAACCTCGGGGCATTGCTAATAAATAAATAAATCAAATCAAATCAAGAATATCTTTATTCAAGTAGGCATATTATAGTACTTCTGAATCGTCAAAAGTTATATTTTTTTTCCACACTGATTCTAATATACGTCTGAAGATGGTGCTCAAGAATGGTTTAAAATCTAAAGTTACAAGGATTCTTTCGCGCCCTGATCCGAGAAGAACCCACAACAAACTACGTCGGGTATGTTTTTTGTTACCATCATCATTACTATATCATATTAGTTTACTATATATAAATTAAAATTAGAGCGATTCGTTCACTACCACGCGTTTCTATCATTTATTAATTGACATCTTTAGAACTTCTTATGGGAGTTTATTATAGAAACGTATACAGTTACCCTTAATTTATTTATTTATTTATTTATTGGTAACCCAACAGCGTTTTAACAAATTGTTACATAGAATAATTAATATACTTAAAATAACGCCAATTACGGATTACACCAATTATTAAATAATTATCAAAATAACAGAGTAGATATTAGGAAACAATGAAAAGAAAAAACTGAGATATTCACTGTGTTGTTAGTGAGTGTTATGTAGGTGTGAGTGGGTATGTAAGAATTAGTGAGTGTATTTGTAATAAAAATAAAAATAAAACACCCTGTATCATAAATGGATAGCCTAGCCCTGCTCGGCTGTCATCGCCAGCAGGTCATTAATCACCACTATACTCGGTCTAGGCATCAAATATAACACCTAACCTCAGACCTAAGTAACGGTATACACCGAGATTGCGAGAGATTTTGATTAATTGATACACCTTACAGAAGAATCTATATATATATGAAAATGAGTTGCTATTCGTTAGTTTTGAAAAAAATTAAGTAATTTTCATTAATCATGTCCTTGAACTTTCTCGTTAGTCTTGTCGTTATCATGTTCGACTACAGACATGTGTTCCTGGGTTCAAGTCCCGGGTCGGGCCAATTCGAAATCAATATTGAGTTGGGAGGTTGGCGGTGTGATCCATCTCCGTGCCTCGAAGAGTACGTTAAGCCGTTCGTCCTGCTCCTAATCTCTCTCCGATCGGGTCGGATTCCCGTCACATCGGACTATGAGAGTGAAGGAATAGAGAGTTAACTTGTGTAGTAGGCCAGCCAATCCGCAATGGAGCAGCGTGGTGTGGTGTGGAGTATGCTCTAAAACCCTCTCTTATGCGAGTGGGGTGGCCCGTGCCCAGCAATGGGACGGTAATGGGCTGCTACTTACCTTTATTTTTTTTATGTCCTTGAAATATTTTTTGGATTCCAAGGAATGTTTAGACGGTGAAAAAAATATGTGATTGTGTTGTAGACACGTTTTGGCTGTGCCTGAATATGACACGTAACACCCCCCCCCCCCCCCGGACCCCTTCCGAAAACGAAGACAGATGATAGTACTAATGACACCTTTGATAATGAGACGGAAAAAAATTGATCCTGATTAAAAAAACATATTTTTAAAACGGTTATTAGCATTACTTACGCTCCATCGTGTTAGTACAGCTCAATGAAACGATAGTTTCATGAAAAATACATAAAAATCCAGCAATAAAATACAAAATCAAAATCAGCCAATCAGTTCGGATCAATATATTATTTCTTTTTAATCAGGACGTTTTTTTTCCGTCTCATCATCAAAGATGTTACTAGCACTATCTTTATTTTCCAATACGGTCTCCTAACACCTTGTATGAAATATTATTATTTATGTTAATTGATACAATTTGACGAGTGTTGACAATTGAAATTTTAATAGACATCGTGGCTTCACTGACTCGAAAGTTAAATGGAATCTCGATATGCAGCAGAATGACCTTCAAAACGACAGGGCTTCACCCTTCGCCGTGCAGGATGTGTTACAGTCCTTATTCATCTTAAGAAATTCTTTGATCCTTTAGCTATCCAATGGTGTAATTGATTTTCGAATGTTGGTGATAGACATGTACCTGCAACACTAAACTATATCCCGATTTTGTTATCATTCTTTTCTTTAATTGTCTTCCTTTATAAAGACGTATTCACGTCAAAATTGATTAGAAAATAAAGCCATTTTTAGTTCGCACCTTAATACATCAGGTGATATAGAAAAAACACATTAAAAGACTAATTCAGTTAACTTCAGATAAACGTAGGCTCATTTACGGTAAGTAAGTAGCAGCCCTTTAACGTCCCACTGCAGAGCACAGGCATCCTCACTCCGAGGAGCGAGGTTTTTTAAAGCATAGACCCACCACGCTGCTCCGGACGGGAATCCGACACGACCGGAGAGAGATCAGGCGCAGGACCGACGGCTTCACGCGCGCTCCGAGGCACGGAATCACACTACCAACTTCCCAACTTCGGGCAAACATTGAGAAAATCTTAATAGAAAACTCAATATTGATTTTTGAATTGGCCCGACCCGGGAATCGAATCCAGGAACTCGTGACTGTAGGCGAACATGCTTACCACTAGACCAATGAGGCAGCATTTACGGTATATTTCTTTAAAAAAAGATAACACCAAAGGGGTATAATAAAGGCTTTCTATGGTCTATTAATGTCTTATTCAATTCTACCCTCGTTTATATAAACTTTATACTATTGACCAACTTAAGAGGCTGTAGACACGCGTCCCTAATATATAAGGGACTATTAGGGATCCACAACACAGCAGGGACCTCTTACCTTATTTCTTGTAGAATATTAAAAGAATTTATTTTATTAAGGTACCAATATAGTTATTGCCAGAAATGATCCTGCTGTGTTATCAAAACCCAGTGAAGATATATCTTATATTGAACAACCCACCATAAATAGATAATACAATAGATTAAAAATTCATAGTGTTTATAGAATTCCTTTTTTATTTTTGTCGCTGGGAAATGCGTTTACGCCGATTGAGTTTATTCTCTACTCGGCAGTGTGAGACTCGCTGGACCAAACTCACTAAAATCCAGCGAAACCCTCTACATTTAATGGGTAGGGAGCCAGAATTTGTCCTACGCATACGACTCAGATGGCGCTCTAGATGCTTCCAATAGAAGGTTTAAGTAAGCTGGAGCAGGTGGGCGTCCATATGCCTATCGCTCCTAACCCTCCTCTGGCGGAGAGGGACAGGAGCTACTGCCTCTCTTGCCCTCGAACTTGCCTGCTTCTGTAAAATTATAGACTCACAAAATGATGCGAAAACCCTCCATGCCCTTCCCTTTGCTATCGACCATAGCGGCGAACATGGTCGTTAGCGTGAGATCGTCTTCGACTAGCGACGATAGAAGGTGGCGCTGGGGTCCCCAAGCTGGGCAATCTTCCACAGTGTGCTGCACCGAATCGATTGGAGCTCCACACTCAAAGCAGGCTGGCGAGTTCTCCCGACTAACAATTTGATTCAGTTACTGCCCGGTACGCACCTGCGCCAACCCAAAGGATAGTAATCCAGTTTTGACTGGATAGCTGCCATTGTGTTAATGCACGCTGTCGAAGACTCGAGGTCCTCTCTCCACCTGCTGATCAGGGTCCTGTAGGAAAGTTCCTTGATCTTTTTTTAACGTATGCTTTTAACGGAGAATTTTCGGAAAACTATTGCCTCCATCCGAAAATCAATTACACCACTGGATAGCTAGAGGATCAAGGAATTTGTTACGATAAGTAAGGACTGTAACACATATTTTACATAGAAACTATTACACGCAACGAGACGTATTCAGGTACAACAAATGGCCGTGTCCTTAACACAGACACATCAATGATGTGCCAATAGAGATCTTTATATGATTGAAACAAAAAAGTTGAAATGTCTAAAATGCAAGATGATTCTTTATAAGTAGGCCTTTGGAAATATTACTTGTCGGGGCTGTGAAACAGTCTCTATTATTTCGCATTTTCGTCGTATTATCTGATGTACAATAATATCGTTATAAATTCTAGTAGGCTACATAAAATTAACGTCTAATTTAAGGGTTTCTATAACAAATTTTCAGAAGACGTCCTAGAGGTGTCACTTAATAAAATCAGATCGTTTTTTAAGAAAAATATAAGAAAAATATAAATAAAATAAGAAAGATACTTAGACTATACAAAAGCATTTCAATGAATAAGTTATTCTAATCTAAATATTATATTGTAGACAGATAGGTAGATGTATTCTTAACATAAACTAAAACTCACCACCTACCTTTAAACCCTTAACTAAGTCTCCTCTCTTAAGGTTGTCTGGAAGAAATCGTTTTAAAGCGATAAGGCCGCCTTTTATCCATCACTAATTTACATAGTTTAAGTCTCCTTTCTGATATATAATTACTTTGTGCGGTGTACAACAAAGTATAAATAAACAAACAAGGCTTAGTATACAATTAGGAGGCCCGATCACTAAACACCGACCTCTTCCAGACTATCCTTATATATTGTAATGATGATGATAAAAGAATGCCCACAAGAAACTCTTTAGACTTTCTTGTTGGTTCTTTCCAGGACAGGGCTCGAAGATATCCTCGAAACTTTCGATAGTAAGTCGTTCTGTATTATGATCACCAGGCGTACAATGAAATGTCTAGAAAAACCTATACTTGAAGGATTAAAAGAATTTATTATCTACGGGTCTAGTATTAGTATCTACGGGTCGACTGCCTCATTGGTCTAGTGGTTAGCATGTTCGATTACAGACATGAGGTCCTGGGTTCGAGTCCCGGGTCGGGCCAGTTCGAAATCGATATTGAGTTTTCTATTAAGATTTTCTCAATATTTGCCCGAAGTTGGGAAGTTGGCGGTGTGATTCACCCCCGTGCCTCGGAGAGCACGTTAAGCCGTCGGTCCTGCGCCTGATCTCTCTCCGGTCGTGTCGGATTCCCGTCACATCGGACTATGAGAGTGAAGGAATAGAGAGTGCACTTGTGTACTATGCCTGCCAATCCGCAGTGGAGCAGCGTGGTGGGTCTATGCTCTAAAAACCCTCTCTCATATGAGCGAGGAGGCCTGTGCCCAGCAGTCGGTCGTTAATGGGCTGCTACTTACTTTTTTTTTATTATCTACGGGTCTAAAGATATTAAATTTACGTTATACTAGGTATTGTTTCCATCGTCCCAAATAAGAAATTTGAGTTTCACACATCATTTATTCGCACGTCTCATGTTCCTGCGGGCCATTTGTCAAAAACTCGGATGTCACTACTTGGCGTGATTTATTGTTAGCCGAGCAATCGTTGTAATGGATAAATATTGTATTATTTTTTGTTCGGGGCAGTAGGATGACAATTATTTATGCAATACTTGGTAAGTTTCCTAAAAAGGCAATTCGCAGCGGCTTTAAGTCTGACCACATTGCTGGCGCAATTATACGAACCCTCGCCTCGCTAGCAGAAATCTTGGCTTGGATGCCTGGCAGGACAGTTTTAGGAAATTGTATTCTGTAAATTGTCTGAGTCATCACCATATCAACAAATACGTTCCGCCAAGCATAATATTTGCGTTCTGGTATAATGCTGTGTGCTTAGATTACCCGTGACAACTACTAGCTGACATGATACGATAGTTCTGTCTCAACTCGTGCAATCAGAAATATAAGCATTTCTTTCTTTTTAGATTATAATGTGTATCATCCATTTCGCTTCTCGGTAACTGCCGTAACAGAATATGCGTAGAGATAACACCAGACTATAGAAAAAACAAAAAAATAAATCAGTTACAAAGTGACCGTTACTGACGGCGTGTTTGTTTTTATGTGGTATATTTTAAACTGTAAGTGAATATTTGTGTTTTTTGCATTTATATAAGTAATGTGAATAACAATGAAAACCTTTGAGGTAAGTATTAACTTTTAAGATATGTGCCTATAAATACAAGACGAATCTCAATGGCGGGCAACGGTTATTACCATTAAAAAGGAGGGCAAATTACGGGAGGCAATAAAATGTGGCCGTCTAAGGGTAATTTACCTTATAGGGGGTAAATTACCTCTATGCTTTCATCTTAAGCTATATTATCACAACCCATGACCTTACAGACAAGCACTAACAAAAAAGTTAGCAGAGTTCAGAACCTTAGTTTTTACTTCACTACATTTTTTTTAATCTTCTTTACCAGCGCTTATTTTAGGTAGTATTTTTGAAGTAAAAACTATTAAAGCGGACTGTGGTTGTATAGTTTGTGGTTTTAAATATGACTGAGCCATAATTTTGGGCTATCTAACGCTCTAAACGCTAAATCATCTCAGTATAGTCAGCTCTCGTCCACTAAAAATTGATAGATTTATAGTCATAACTATAATATTGTAAATGTAATTATTTTATGAACACATAGCCACAATAGAGTTTACCTCTGTTGTGTGGTCTTAAGCTTTTTGTTCAACTTAAAAATATTGCATGTAAAATAATGCAAACATTTATATTATATACATGATATAGAGATTTCCATTCAAGCCTCTGATCTTTTCTGTGGTCTTTAGGAAAATATTTGTATTCTGTTATATAAAACCCTTAGGGATTCTAAAGATATTTTTCTCGTGTAATGATTTGGAATGTTTTAACCATAGGATTCTATCTAGATTATACAAATCAGGGAAATATTATGGGATTTAGGGCTTAGTTTTGAACGTACCTACTACGAAATATGCTCATAAATAGCTATATAAATGCAACGCTAGTAAAATAGAAGCCAATTTCCGAAATGGTTAGTATACTTTCATCTTACATAGACTGTTTTTTACCGTCATGATAATTGTTCGCGACTTTTCCTTTTTACCTTTAAATATTATCGTTTAATTTGGAGTTATATATAAATAATCTACTTAGAATCGTATAAGAACATTATTAGCGACTACTCCCTTTTGCTGGAAAGCATATAGTTTATTTTTGATTTTAACTTTGTTTATAATTATATTGGTTATTGTTTACTTTTATTACCCCTTTTCGATTGGAGTATAATGTAACGAAATAAAACACCAATAAGAATGTCTACTTTATTACCAATAAAGAGTTCCCGATAGCGCCGTTTACTTGTCACAATAGTGTACGTTTGTCACCCGTAGCTGCGGCATATAACAGGCCCGTTTTCGCACGATGATACCGCTCTATTCACCACCTCACGAGAGACCAATCTGATCATCTCGAGACTCCAGAAAGCGGCCAATCGCATCGCCGAATGGCTTCGCAAATGGAGAATCGAGGTGAACCCTGAGAAAAGTGTAGCAGTACTTTTCACAGGAGTGAAGAGGATTTGGGATCACAAACTGCCTAACATTAAGCTTTACGACATGGACATCCCATGGAGTAAAGAAGCCAAATATCTTGGAGTTACCCTAGATAAAGCCATGAACTTTAGTAAGCACATTCGCAATGTTCGTGGCAGAGCCGCGTTTGTGCTTGGTAGATTATCCCCTCTCATCTGCAAGAAAAGTAAAATGTCACTTCGCCACAAGGTGACACTCTACAAAACTTGCATCCGCCCCATCATATCGTACGCCAGCATCGTCTTCGCACACGTGCCAGCCTATAGACTGGCCCGTCTGCAGACGCTGCAAAATAGATTCATGAGGATGGCCACGGGATGCCCCTGGTACGTCCGAAATGTCGACCTACATAGGGACTTAGAACTCCCCACGATAAAGAGTTATTTTAAAGAGCTCTCCGAAAATTATTTCGAGAGAGCCATCAATCATAGGAACCCACTAGTGGTTAACGCGTCCTCTTATAGGATCCGTCTCAACGTTCCGCCTAGGAAGAGACGGCCTAAATATGTCCTTAACGACCCCGACGATACGATAACTATCGACAATCTACCTTACCAGGTAGGGACAGACACACACACAAACGTTACACAGCGATTCCGCCGGCGGAGTCGAGGTCCCCGATTTCTGACGTCACCCGGACGTGGACTTCACCCACGTTCCCGGGGGCGCTTCTGATTCTTCCTTTTCAGGTGATGTTTCAGCGATAACGTCGCTCCAAGCCGAGGCTCGGTCTCGCAGGAGACGCCCTTGGAGCGGCGTTTCCCCGGAGAGCGAGCCCTTTTCAGGGCTCGCACTCGAAATGTGGCGGCCTCCATAAGAGCCCGTCCTCCTTCCGGTTACGCTGTAATAGCCAGTAGGGCTAACAGCTAAACACAGTTCGAAAAAAAAAAAAAAAGAACGAAGTTCGTCGCTGCTAATTAGTCGATCGCATTTATATTCGCGCTGGTGACAAGTGGTCGGCGGGGCGTTGAGCAAGAAGGCTGCTGGCATTTTTATTTGTTCATGAATTAGCATCTTCGCGGTCACTATAACTTTAAAGAAATCTATGTCTAATTAATTATAGTATATTACCGTATAAACTGCCTCATTGGTCTAGTGGTTAGCATGTTCGACTACAATTCAAAAAATCAATATTGAGTTTTCTATTAAAATTCTCTCATTATTTGCTCGAAGTTGGCAAGTCGGCGGTGTGATCTACCCCCGTGCCTCGGAGAGCACGTTAAGCCGTCGGTCCTGCGCCTGACCTCTCTCCGGTCGTGTCGGATGGCCGTCACATCGTACTATGAGAGTGAAGGAATAGAGAGTGCACTTGTGTACTATGCCTGCCAATCCGCATTGGAGCAGCGTGGTGGGTCTATGCTCTAAAAACCCTCGCTCCTCGGAGTGAGGAGGCCTGTGCCCAGTAGTAGCTTTCCCGAGCATAGGCCCATCCCTCAGCTCTATTGCAGTTTGGCAGGTCCAGGTACAAGATAAAACTTCCAACATATTCCTGTTAGATGGTCACCATACTACGTATCGAATACTTCGCCCAACAAAATTTGGTTTATATCAAATTGGACTGCATTCCATTAATCTTAGTATTTAATGATGCCATGTAAATTTTCATGAAAATTCTTCATTTCTTTGAGTGTATTTATTGTATAACTATTTGTCATATCAAATCATATTTCCTTATTTCAAATTGTTTTCGTTACTTTAGATGAATAAACTCGCAATCCAATATTTTCAAAATATGACTGTGTCACTACGAAATGTCATTATTTTATTGATTGATTAACACGTTTCCTGTATTGCGATGTGTCGTTATTGTGCCAAAGCAGCAACATGTCTAAGATAAGCAAGCACACCTAACATCAAGTATTTATTTGTACAAAACAACGTAATTGAAGAATTAATTTGAGCCTATTGTGTCTTTATACATACATACATACATAGCATCACGCCTCATTCCCATAGGGGTAGGCAGAGACAACATCCTTCCACTTGCCACGATCCTTGCATATCTCCTTCGCTTCTTTCATTCTCATTAAACCTTTCATACAAGTTCGTCGGTTTAGAGTACTCTTGACTTGGCCCTTGTTTAAAATGTCCTGGATTCGGTCTAAGAATTTTCACCTCGGTCTTCCCCTTCCAATTTTCCAATTCTCTCTTGACTCATAAATCCTATTTGTCAGGCTCCTTTCATTCATTCTCTCTACATGCCCAAACCATCTAAGCATAATTTTCTCAATTTTAGTCACTACATCTTTTATTCAACGACGTTCTCTTATCATTACATAAGCACATAACTATACAAAATATATCATAAAAATCTCAGGAAGATGTCATTAACATTAGAAGAGGTTTTAAATAAAATCACTGGAATGTTTCAACTAAATCACAGGAAGATTTCAACAAAATCACGTCAATATTTCATTGGAATCACAAAAAGATGTCGTGATATACACTACAGGAAGATTTTATCTCAGGAAATTTTCATCGGAATAACAAGAAGATTTTATCAAAATCACATGATGATTTGTGTATTTCTTTTGCAAATTGTAAACCTTTTAATATTATCTATTATAATATTGAATTGGGGTAATGCTGCAATATTTGTGCTGCAGAAAAGGGCCGTTCGTGCGATTTACAATATGGGTCCAAGAGTCGCTAAGAACCATATTCAAGGCAGTTAACATAATGACAGTTCACTGCGTATACATATTAGAAAACTTGTTGTACGTACATAAAAACATCGGCTCTTTTAATAAAAAGAGTGAATGTATATCATATAACTTGCGAAACAAAAACAAAGTTGTTATAAATTCTAGTAGGCTGCATAAAATTAACAACTCATTTAGGGGTAACTGTATACGTTTCTATAATAAACTCCTACAAGACGTTTTAGAGATGGCAATTAATAAATTCAAAGTCTTTGTTAAAAGAAAGCTGATAGAAAAATCGTATTATAAGTTGCAAGATTATGATTGAGAAGATATTAAACTAATATGATATTGTAATGATGATGGTAACAAAAAAACAAACCGACTGAGTTTGTTGTGGGCTCTTCTCAGATCAGGGCGCGAAGGAACTCTCGTAGCTTTAGATTTAAAGTCGTTCTGGAGTACCATCATCAGACGTATATTAGAATTGGAGTGTGGAAAAGAAAAAAATATATTTATTATTTGACGATTCAAAAGTACTGTAATATGCCTACTTGAATAAAGATATTTTGATTTGATTTGATTTGAATATTAAAAAATCTAGTATCACATTAGCTTTTATCGAACTCCCCTGAAACTGTTTTATCGACCTTTGTGAATCTTTTTGTGAATCAAAAGTTGTTCTTACACCCAAAGCCATATTAATGACAATATATGCGTCGATAAAACATATCTAAAGCTAACTTCATTAGATTAAACAAACATACATACATCACGCTTAATAAAGAAGCTTCAATTATCTTAATTTATTTAGCACCCTTTTAAATAATTCACTCTCGTTTCGGACAACTGACCAACAATGGACACCGCCCTTTTAAAGGACAACTTAACATTATAAATGCAGATTGGATTGATACAGGAGCAAAACAGTTAATGGATTGAGCATTGTTATCAGTTAATTGATTCAAACTAGCACTTGGATTTAATGGATTTAAGATAAGTAATCATTTGTTACGTATAAAACCTTGAAGAATACATTTTTGTCGCAGATTGAAGAGATGATAAAGCTAAAGAGTTTGTTTGCTTGAACGCGCTTATCTCAGAAAATATTGAGTTTTATTTGAAAAATTCTTTCAGTGTTAGATAGCCCATTTATCGAGGAAGGCTATAGGCTATATATATAATTACGCTAAAATCAATTAAAGCGGTGCCCCAATAAAGATTGTTTAAAAATCTGGGTTAATTTTTCGTTATGAAAGCTTCCGCTGCATGTGCTGCGTAAACGGTTAAAGTTTCGCAAAAATCATATATGACAGAATTATTCCTCTTTAAATTTTCTAAATAAAACTCAAAGACAGCATATATCTATTTTTTAAGATTGGCTCACTATAACCTTTTTTATGCGAAACAAATTTGTTCCTTATCTCTTTTGAAACTAGACATCAATAAAAATAAATAAAATTGTAGTTTAATTTCAAATTCACAACTTTTCTCTAAATGTACATGAAATTGTTTAGTTATATAAAAAAAAAATATTGAAAATATTTTGTCAGTATGTATGTTTGTCCTCGTTAATCGTTGTAACGCCTGGAGTGATTTTAACAGGATTTTCAGTGGCAAATAGCTGCTGTTATGATTAATAATTTAGGCTGCTTTTACTTCCGAAAGGCATCCGGAAATATGCGGGTCTCACCGCGAGGTACAGCTAGTTTATAATATTACTTTCCCATATTTTCTTCCATGCACCTAACCCTTAAATGCGTGTCGGATTCAACGAAATTTTATTGCACGGAAAATGGTACGAAGGACCAAAGGACGCGAGAACTGTGTTAAAGTGATTTGTGTATGCTACAAGCTTAGCGCGACATTCCTTTATTTTTTAATAACTGTAAATATGACCTCGTTATATATGTCCCTAATGTAGTTGCTAATTCCATGGACTTGTGAGGAATCTTAATTAGCCTCTTTTGTTTTAACTGCTGACAGTTTAGCGCTTGAATGTGATCTAACCAGGTTGTAACTGATGAAACAGTCTAAGATGATAGCTGGCTAATCTGATAAGAAGCGACATACCCCTTACGATTTCTACATAGCATCGAACCGGAACTC
Organism: Elymnias hypermnestra; assembly: GCA_015832385.1. NCBI lineage: Eukaryota > Metazoa > Arthropoda > Insecta > Lepidoptera > Nymphalidae > Elymnias > Elymnias hypermnestra. The sequence goes on from JACTOM010000907.1 coordinate 2,229,670, forward strand.
AAATCTCTTTGTTTTGGCGGTACGCCTTTGCTGGTAGGGTGGTAACTAGCCCCGGCCGAAGCCTCCCACCAAACCAGATTCAGATAAATTAGAAAATACAATTTCCTACATTCGTCTTACCGAGGATCGAATCCGGGACCTCTGCCAGCAAGGCGAGTACTCGTACCACCGCACCAGCGTGGCCGTCAATTGGGTTACGTACGGAAAGGGAAACGTTGGGAAAGTAATATGAATAGCAAATTATATGAAAAGCGTTAAAATATCTTATTAAATCCGAGCGTAATAATGAAGAGAGATCTAGATTGTATTTTGTAATTTGCCTACTCCAGGATTGGTGGGGAATGAGTTACCACTTTAATAGAAAATGTATGCTGCTAATAAAATAGTACTATACGATGCTGTTTGGAAACTATTAAAAAGTAGACTACCTCTTGTTACCATTACCAGATTGCCGCGTTACAATCTTAGATTATACTACAACTTACAACTGATGAGATTACAGTCAAGCAATTGGTAGTTCGACAAATTGGTAGTTCGACTTATTCTGAATATGCCTATATGCGATGAAATTAAAATGAACGCTCACTGGGCTGGTGTGTTTATATAAAATAAATCGCTAAAATCGTCAAGAATGAAGCATTTTTATGTCGCCAAAGCCTTTCACTTAAAACCTCTAGCCCTATTTATAAGAAAATCAGTTCAAAGGAAACACAAAAGCGGTAAAAATATCGTGACGTCCTCCACAGACCCTTGAATGGCCAGTGGCTGACGGGAAATTTAGCATTTTTCCATTACAAGGGGTCGAAACCCCTTCCGTTTGTCCATTCAACGTTCTTTATATAAGCTATTATGGAAAATAGTGTTTTACCCTTTGGTCTTTCTATTATTTATTGTGCAAAAGTGTAATATCAATATATCTATTTAAGCTCGATTAACTTATCTTTTTGAAATTGAAGCTTATTTATGATATCTCTTACAAAATGGTACGCTGTTGATTTTGTCGTACCATTCTCTAAAACGAGTCTATTTTTTTTTATATAGAAATAAAAGTGATATTTCTGTTATTTATTTATGTCATCATCAATATACATTGAAGTGATGTGACAAATTATTCTATTTGAAGATAAAGTCTAAGATGGAAACTGTGTGACTTATAAAGAGTAAAACAAAACTCTAGGAAACCTAAAAAGAAAAGATATCTATTCATTCAATTAAACTGCAAGTAATTTCTCTTTAAGAAAACTAGTTTAATATAAAGGAAAACATTTTTGCATAGGATATAAAAGGTCTCATCCATTAATCACTCCAGCGACAAGCATTAAAGCATGAAAGGTAATTAATATGTTCACGTCGTCTACGGAGGTTTTCACAACTTCGTTTCTCATTAAGACGCCATTAAGCATCCATGAACATATTTTACAGGAACCTCGCTCCTTTCATTACTTTAAAAGGATAGTAGATTGCATTTTAGCAATATAAGATATAAATAAAAAGATTCAGATGCTTTTAACGATTCCAAGTAGAAAAGCGTCAAAAATGGGAAAAGTATAGGGATATATAAAATTTAATTTCATGGCTGCTAAAAATTAAAGTAACGTAAGAAGAGAATATATTATCATCATGTTGTTTTGTGTATTTCAAAAGAAACCAAAAAAACAATTAGTGAAAAGTAAAAAGTCTAATTCGGAGTAGTCATCAGAGGTGCTTAAAAGGGTATGCTATTGGATAGTTTTTTATAAGTATTCTATTGGTAATGTGATGTTATAAAGTCTATACCTTCCTCAATTAATATTTTTTTTTTAATAATTAAAGATATTCAATATAATTATATTATAAATTTACTTCGATTTTGCAATATTTTACATTGATACTCCATTATTAATCGTCGTAATAGAACGACACATAGTTCATGGGCTCCTTCGATAAAACTGTATAAATAAAATCAATTGGAGCCAGTAGCTCCTTTCTTTTTTGTCCGCTGGGAAATTCATTTGCGCATCCTTGCCACGAGGCAGGTAGTGTGGGACCCGCCGGCAAGGCCAGAATACCCACTAAAACCCAGCGACACCCTCTTCACCCTGATTTGGGAGTGTCAGAGGCTCCCTTGCGCATTCACCCAGAGCCAGTAGTTCCTGAGATAAGCGTGTTTAATCAAACTAATTCCCTAATTGTAGAGAATTTTCTACATACATACATAGTACCATTCCCATAGGGGTCGGCAGAGATCACGTCCTTCCACTTGCCACGACCCATTGCATATCTCCTTCGCTTCTTTCATTCTCATTAAACCTTTCACACTATTTCGTCGGTTTAAAGTTCTCTTGACCTGACCCTTATTTAAAATCTTTTTGTCAGTCTCCTTTAATTCATTCTCTCTACGAGCCCTTACTTTAATGCTTCTTCTGCCATACCCGACTTTCACTATCATACATAAGTGTTGGCACTAACGTTCCTCCATGCACAGCCAGTCTGTTCTTTTGAGACGCCATCAGGCTATTCATAAAGGCATGCACAGCGCCATTTACCAAATTCCCTGCAATCACTCTCCTTTCAATAACACATTCACATGTTCCATCTTTTGTATCTTAATAAATTGAACACCCAAAGACTTTTTAGTTAGAAACAGTAGTTCCTGAGACTAGCGCTTAAGCCAAACTTTACAGGTTGAAAGTACAGTATAGATATATTACATTTCGCACTTATGTATTTCCATAACAATTGAATCCCGTACAATTTCACACAGAATGTAATGAGTCCAAACCTGTGAATACCAATTTCGCTGCCTTAATCTGCCGCTGCATTTTACGAGTACCGAAGCAATATCTGTCAATGTCCTTATCAATAAATTGCGAACGTTTAGAGCAAATGACGTCGTTTGACGGTTTGAGGCGGGCCTCGGTAATCCCGGGCCTATAGGACCCCATCTGCTATGCAAGGGTTAAGTCGCGACAAATAGACCATTTGCAAATAATAAGACGCAATGAAAGAATAAATTAGGGGAAACCGGAAAACTGGTTTATATTCGGGATTATATATTGGACTGTTCCCTGTTTGTCACTGGCGTAGTTCTCGATCCAGTGGGAATATAAGGAGTGTAAAATCGCTTTAATTTAGTCTTGTTATCTTGATCTCCGCTGTCCAAAACATTATAATACAGAATTAATTAATCAGTTAATACAGTCCATTCCATTTAATTGAAGGATTGAATCGGCCTAGGTGGTTTTCGCCACAAGGATTGTGTTTCAGAGTATTCCATATCCCCTTAAAATATACTTTCATAAACTTAATACATCCGAAAATACGGGTAAGATCACATTAAGTGGACCCCTAATTTGAACCTGACTCCTAGATCCATGTATAGTTTTATTAAGTTTTTTTTATTTTAATAACAGTTTTTAACTACTTAACTTTGGCGTGAAATTACATCACATCATGAAAGCGATAAAAGGTATGAAATCAGGTAAGGCTGCTGGGTATGACAGAGTGTCAGTCGAGATGCTGAAGGCTGGCCGCGGGATTGTGGTAGCTCAGCTGTACTGCCTTTTCAATATATGCTGGGAGAAAGGTCAAGTCCCAAGAGATTGGAGCAAGGCCGTAATTGTCCCTCTATATAAAGGAAAAGGGTCACAGCAGGAGTGCAAAAATTACCGCGGTATCAGCCTTCTTAGTGTCGTCGGCAAATTGTATGCAAAGATATTAATTGAAAGGGTGATTAATGAAACTGATGAGAAAATATGGGACGTGCAAGCGGGATTTAGAAGAGGAATGGGATGTACGGATCAGGTCTTTTCTTTACGGTGCATAACTGAAAAATGTTTGGCTAAACACCAAAAAGTTTATTGCGCGTTCGTAGATTTAGAAAAGGCCTATGATCGAGTGGTGAGGAATGAGCTGTGGTCAACGTTATCTACGTATGGGGTGAGCGGTTGTCTGATCCAAGCATTGAAGTCTCTCTATGAGGGTTCTAGTGCCTGTGTCAGAATAAACGGAGCGTACACGGAGTGGTTTCCTGTCGAAAGAGGTGTTCGACAGGGATGTGTTGCGTCACCATGGCTGTTCAACCTTTTCATGGATAAATGTTTGACAGATTTAAAAGAATGTATGTATGGGTTAAGAATGAATGAATTACTCATCAAATGTTTACTCTACGCTGATGATCAAGTAATACTTGCGTCATCCGCTAACGAGCTTCAGGAGATGCTAAATATTATGAATGAAGCTTTGAAAGGGAAAGGAATGAAAGTGAATGTAAACAAAACGAAAGTTATGCTTTTTGAACGAGATGAATCTATGATGAATGGCAATATTTTGATAGATGGGGAACAAGTGGAAGAGGTGAAAGAATTTGTATACTTGGGATCTAAATTTACAAAAGATGGAACATGTGAAAGTGATATCGAAAGGAGAGTGAATGCAGGGAATATGGTAAATGGTGCTCTGCATGCTTTTATGAATAGCCAGATGGTGTCTCAAAGGGCTAGACTGGCAGTGCATGCTGGAGTGTTGGTGCCAACACTTATGTATGGTAGTGAAAGTTGGGTATGGCAGAAGAATCACAAAAGTAAAATAAATGCGGTAGAGATGAGAGCGTTGAGAAGCATGAGTGGATTAAAACTGAGTGACAGAGTGAGAAATAGTGTGATAAGAGAACGTTGTGGTATAAAAGAAGACGTAGTGACTAAAATTGAGAAAGGTATGCTTAGATGGTTTGGGCATGTAGAGAGAATGAATGAAAGGAGACTGACAAAAAGGATTTATGAGTCAAGAGTGAATGCGAAAGTTGGAAGGGGAAGACCGAGGCGAACGTTCCTGGACCAAATCCAGGACATTTTAAATAACGGCCAGGTCAAGAGTACTCTAAACCGACGAACTTGTATGAAAGGTTTAATGAGAATGAAAGAAGCGAAGGAGATATGCAAGGATCGTGGCAAGTGGAAGGATGTTGTCTCTGCCTACCCCTATGGGAATGAGGCGTGATGCTATGTATGTATGTATGTTGGCGTCATATAATTAAAAACAATTACATCCTACAAATTCTAATTTAAAGAATCTTTTTTCAGGTACGCCTTTACAGCAGTTTTAAATCGTCATACATACTTTCTATACATTAATTCTAATGTACAACAATAATGATGATATTAATGAATGATTTAAGATCTAAAGTGATGAGGGTTCTGAGAAATTATGAGGTGTTATAGATCTGAGAAGAACCCACATCATCACGCTTTTATTATAGTAGGATTTTAATTAGCTTCTTTTGAAAACAATGATATTAATTTTTTGAGTAATAACATCTTTAAAATGTTTTAGGGAGTTTCATAGAAACTTATATATATATACCTGGTATTAAGAGACCGCTTCCGAAATCGAAGACAGACGATAGTGCAAATGACACCTTTGATGATGGGACGGAAAAAATTGTTCTTGATTTTAAAAAAAACTTATTTTTAAAACGTTTTATTTACGCTGCATCATGTTAGTACAGCTAAATCAAACAATAGTTTCATAAAAATTACAGTACTATATTTAAAAAAAACCCGCAATGAAACACATAATAAAAAAACAGCTGATCAACAAACGCACGAAAGAGCGTCAGCTGTTTTTGATTTTTCGTTGCATTGCTGGTTTCTTTTTGGTGATGTATTTTTTATGAAACTATTGTTTAATTCATTTGTACTAACAAGATGGAGCGTAATCTTTTAAATCAGGATCGATTTTTTTCCATCCTATCATTAAAGGTGGCATAAGTATTATCATCTGTCATCTTTCGGAAGCGGTTTTCTACCAAACCTTTTTTTAAATACTATCCGAGATCTTTATCATCATCAAACTATTACAATATTATTCTGCGGATATTAAAATAAATATGAATCAAAACAGATATACATTTCAGATGCAAAACTTATGAGCTCCCATAAAGGTTTCTCATCTGTTAATAATCTTTATTAGCAGGATACGAGCCGCCATTGCTCCCCGGAAGTGCCGCCATCGCCGGAACTCGCCGGAAGTAGGTGCAATGATTATTAATTGCCTTTCTAAGATTCGCGCCTTAAGACATCTCTGTGGGGCGTCCGAATACAATGATATAGTATTCTCGTAATTAATTTTGTTTGTGTAATTCTATTCTAAGAGAACGTTGTGATATAAAAGGAGATGTAGTGACTAAAATAGAGAAAGGTATGCTTAGGTGGTTTGAGCAGAGAATGAATAAAAGGAGACAGGCAAAAACGGAATCAAGATCGCAAGAACAAGGTGAACGTTTCTGAACCAAATCCAGGACATTTTAAATAAAGGCCAGGTCAAGAGTATTTTAAACCGACGATCTTGTATGAAAGGTACGTTTAAATGGTTTGGGTACGTAGAGAGAATCAATGAAACGAGACTGACAAAAAAGATTTATCTTTCAAGAGTGAATGGGAAAGTTGGAAGAAAAAGACCAAGGCGAACATTCTTGGACTAAATCCAGGACATTTTAAATAATGGCCAGGTCGAGAGTACTCTAAACTGACGAACTTGTACGAAAGGTTTAATGAGAATGGAAAAAGCGAAGGAGATATGCAAAGATCGTGGCAAGTGGAAGGAAGTGGTCTCTGCCTACCCCTATGGGAATGAGGCGTGATGCTATGTATGTATTAAGTCCTTTATTTTAATACATACTAGTAAACCGCTGGATTTCACAAGTGCCTGCAAGTTTTATGTGTCGCAGGATCAAACATGTGGATCGTATTTAAATTTATTTCACTAGCAATACCCAGCGGTTTCACTTAATGTCAGGTCTACTAAGTCAGCCTTATTTTCTTAACTTGACATATTTTAATAAGTTATATTTTTTGAATGAAATGTCCTATTTTAATAATTTGAAAGGTATTGTATAGGCCTTGAAACAAGTCTTTAATAAAATATAAATGGGTAAGGAGTAAAACAGAGGTATAAATAATATGGTTTCATTATTGTTGGCACCTTTATTAACTTTTAAAATTCATAAAAGTAGTTATAGTGGAATAACTACAGTAACTGGACATATGATATCGCGGACTTTTTTTGTAGATATCATAGGATTTTATTCCTACCTCGGCTTAAATTAATGCAGTTTTCTTAAGGTTAACAATTTTTTTTAAATAATAGAGCCTATGTCGCTCAGTGAAAATGCAGCAGAAAAATTCTTGAATCGGTCCAGTAGTTGCGAAAACGCTCGTCGTCGTCTCAACCAATGGACGTCCACTGCTGGATAAAGGTCTCTCCTAATGAATTCCACTGGGCCCAATCTTGCGCCGCCTGTATCCACCAGCTGTCGGCGACCCGCCTGATGCCATCACTCCACCTGGTCTGCCGACGCTGCGTTTTCCGCTGCGAGGCACCTTCGGGCCCCAACGTCCATCGGTCCTGCGTACTATGTGCCCTTAGTAGCCCTTTTAGTAATAAATAAATCTTCGGTCGCATTAAATCACTTCACACCTAAAAAACTGTTCATTTGCCGGCTTATTTGTTAAAAACAAAACCTCAAATAGCAGCCTATCTGTGTCTCTCATTCACAGGAGAGGTAATTTTTAAAGTATAGACCTACCACGCTGCAAGTTGGCAGGGTAGTATTTTTAACTGTTAATCTCGACAGGTAAGGTAAGAAGCAGCCTATTAGCGTACCATTACTAGGAACAGGCCTCGTCACTTATAGGAGATAGGGTTTTTAGAGCACTCACCATGTTGTATGTTGGCAGGCATAGTTAACAATTGCACTCTGCATTCCTTCACTCACATAGTGAGATGTGACGAACCCGTGACGTTTAAGAAGAATTCACGTGACACATTTCCAAAACATAACCGAAAGATTAATCTTAACCAATTGTATACATCGAATAGATACATCTAAACATTAAAATACCGCCCCACATCTTACATGTCGTAACACATCATTAATCTCAGATGTATGTGACATTTAATTACCTAAAACACCATATATTTGGCATTCTTCCGTCCCTTGCCCTTTGGGAGATGTCTTTCTGTACGTCCGTGTGGTTTTTATATATATAATCAACCTTATTTCAGAGAAATAAAGACGTAGAAGATCGCTGATAAATTGGTAGTTAATAGCAATTAATATTGTCTTTCTTATTGCTTCACGCCTAAGATTTTATTGTTTCTTGTCTTGTTTATTGTTAAACTAGATAAACCTACTATATATGTCAATAACTTACTCTGTTATTTCTTGTATATATTAGATATTTTGAATTTCCCATAGCCATGAAAACTGAGCTTAAAAATAGCAATTTCTAAAAGCTTTCTGCCAGTAAAATCTTAAACTATATATAGTTGAGTGGCAACACTTATAAGTACCAAAAAAACATTGTGCAATATTACGAAATGTTATGCAATACGAGGTAACTTTAACGAGCGGAACAATTGTGATAGTTTTTCCAGCTGCTTCGTGGTGTAGTTGTTTTAAAGAGAAATTGTATAAATTCAAATAGTGAACGTAATTATTACTTTAGTGCATATTTTGTATGTTTAATTAGTGGGGAGAATAAAAGTTGTTAGTTAATGTAAGTTGGAGTTTTTATAATAAAAAAATCAAATAAATCTCTTCTCTAATGTGACAGAAGATAGTTTTTCATTTTGAATTTTATTTTTATTTTACCCAATTTATAATAATACTGAACCGATTTAAGAAAAACATTTCAATATGTGTAGAGGTTTTTTTAATTGACTGATGTCGGACATTCTACAAAAATGATGTTATGAATTAAAAAATGTATTAGTTAAATATGTATTACTTGTAAAGTAAAGGCTTTTTATTGATTCAATAATGAGTGTAAGTGTGTATCTGATAACGTGAAAGAAAGTAATTAAATACTAAGTAGGCTTTCCACTATCACGAAATCGATATCAAATCGATTTTGTTATTATAAAACTACTTTTTATAATAAATGAATTAGATAAAGAAGATTTTGACGGCATCTCGTTGAATCATGTAATCATTCTTCAACTTAAATAAATAAATCGTTAAACAACAATCAAAGTACGAAGTTTTTTATTACCTTATGAATTTACTCCTATTCAAGTCAGTGGGTATTCCCCGAATACAATCCTTTGAGTTGACAAATACTAGGACATTTCACAGTCTGGCGATCACCACGACGCGATGAGAGCACAATAGTCGGACTATTCCAAAGAGAACCATGCTAATGCAACGTATTTGTTGTGCAGAGTGCCCCATCTTTGTGTTTTTGTGGCTCTTTTACCTCCACGTCTTGTGAATCTTAATGCCTGAGACGAGGTAAGAGAGATCTTATATTTTATAGCCAAAAACACTCTGCAAATACTAAGATTTTTACTAATGATCCTATGATATATCGTAGAGACAGAAGTAGCAAATTTGGTTAGCATAATATTGGTTATAATGAGCCAAACGTAGACATATACTGTTGTATATATTCTTTTAGAACTTTTAAAGGGGAATAACTCTGTCAAATATGATTTTTGCGAAACTTTAATTGTTTACGCAGCAAACACTTCAGAAGCTCTAATATTTCATAGAGACAATAGAAACAAATTTGGTTAGCACAAGACAGGTTATATTATAGTGAGCCAACCTTAAAAAATAGACATATACTGTCTCATACTTTTTTTTAGAACTTTTAAAGAGGAATAATTCTGTCATATATAATTTTTACGAGACTTTAGCCGTTTACGCAGCAAACAGATTGGAAATTTTTTTAACAGGAAAAAAACCGGTTTTGAAACATTCTTCATTGATGCACCGCTTCTCTAAGTCTTAAAATTTTAATATATATAGCATAAAGCCTTCCTTGATAAATAAGCTATCTAAAATAGAAAAAAAATTTCAAATCTGACCAGTGGTTCTTGAGATTAGCGTATTCAAGCAAACAAACTCTTCTGTTTTATAATATTAGTACATGGATTCTTAAAAACAAGGACAGGAGGACAAAATCAAGACACTTTTGGCCTATTTTGATGAGGTTTTATGTTTCTTTCTTGTTTAAATATTCATTTTATTTTACATCTGTGATAATTAGTTACATAGATTTGCTAATACTTTTGTATAAATAGATAAATCTCTCAATAAAATTTATCTCTAAAGGAAAAAGCTGTGGAACGCTAGCGCCATCTTTCTATCGGCGTAGGACAGAGTCAATAAGTATAAGGCCAGCGCGTCTCTCGGCAATTCTCGAGTGGCGGTCGAACGGAGCAGTCAACTATTGAAACTGTCGCGTTCCTAGCTATTATTGTTAATGAGTTTGTGTAAATTGAAATTGGGAACATTAAGTGATTGAACATTATAATCCGAGTTAATGAATAAAGTGTTTGATTGCACCAACATTACCCACGAACACCCACAGTATAAGAAATCAAATTATGGATGCCATTAATGACAATGATGGCGGGGAACCCTACTCTCCAATACTTTATGCTCTTCGTCTTTTTCATATACAGAAAAAGGAATCGCGACTTCGTTTTTATAGTATTTAGCAGTAAATTTATTGGAATAAAGAAATTGAAGCTGTTGTATCTTTATTGGGAGGTTAACTTTTAATTAAGTAATTGATCAGGAACTCATTCGCATACTGAAAACTTTATAAGTTTACCCATTAATTACTTCTAGGAATATGGGTTTCCAAAAACTGCTTCCTTTTATTTAACCTTCTTAAACTTGTCGTAATATTTATAGATTTATATACATGTTGACGTTCTCTATTTCAGTTTCAACTGTATGTATCTCTTCAGTTATATCATTAAACATTCCACTGAATTCAATAACTTGATTAATATTAGAAAAACCTATAGTTTGAACTCACCTTAACACGATTTCCAATAAAAGTCGATATACATTACACAGTTTCCCGACAACCCTTTCCACGTACAATTGCTGCAACAATCGTAAATTTATCTCCGAACCTATTAGTTCGATAAAATTCAACTAAAACGATAAATATACCCGACTTTGACGAATCACCGGTCTCCCTCGAAAAGAATACAGCAACCAGCATAAATATACCATTAACAAACAGGATACGAGTTAATTATATATCTTATTGCGAACGAAATACAGTTTTTATTACTTTAATATCAAAAATAACATCGGTAAAGTTAAATTTGTAAAATATTTTGTATCTGTGTCACTTGGGAACGTTTTGTCCAAAAAGAAACTTATTTACTGGCGCCCACTGAATAAAACATTAGTAAAAGAAACATGTAGACGAATGATATGGGTGAATCCTTATACTGATGATAAACGATTCGATTCGATTGCATTATAATAGATTAGAAGAGGCTTAACTTATTGGTTTACTGGTCAATTTTTTCAACTAAATTACTACTAATAAATTATATTATTAACATGAAATAACAAATTACATAATATTACCTTTTATTAGATATAGTAACTTAAAAAGTTAAGGTAAGAAGCAGCCCATTTACATCCCACTGTTTTGCACAGACCTCCTCACTCATATGAGAGAGGGTTTAGAGCATAGACCCACCACGCTGTTCCACTGCGGATTTGTAGGCATAGTATACAAGTACACTATCTAATTCTTCACTCTCACAGTCCTATGTGACGGAAATCCGATAAGACTGGACTAATACTTCAGGTTAATAATGCTTAATAGAAACCTCTATATCAATTTTTGAATTGGCCCGACCCGGGTCTTGAACCCAGGACCTCATGTCTTAAGTCGAATATGCTAAACACTAGACGAATGAAGCAGTCAGTATAGTTACTTATTGCTAGATTACCTTTAAATAATCGTTAACGGAGCAGGTTTTATCGATAAGGAAAGATTTAACAGGATTTTTACACTTTACTCAATTATTAGTAAAAAAATATGAGGCATACCCCTTATCTTTCGGTGATTTATAAAAAAAAATAACAGTCATCACGCAAACACTTAAAAAAAAAGAATTTCGTGGGATATAGATGGTAGAAATACATAATTTGGATGACGACCATCGTGCGGAGGAAGGTGGCCTTTTTCGAACATCATCAAAGAGGATCCCTTATTGATTACCCATGGTTGACCCTAAAGGGCAGGATGTTCGGAAAAAGAGCTGGTAACAAAGACGGTAATGGATGAACGATAAATGGGACCAGGTATAACTTTTTATAACGCACAATTAAAAAGGATTGCTCAGGACAGAAGAATGATAAGGCACTCGATGAAGATGATGACAATTTAGATATGTATTTCAATATCTTTCTAGAAATATGCCAATAGTCATGCTGCTACCAAGGTGAAGACGAATAGAACACATTTGTGTCCATTAAAATCGCTCCAACCGTTAAGTTAGAAATAGTGTAAATAGCACGCCTCATTCCCTTCGGGGTTGGCAGAAACCTGGTCCTTCCATTTGCCACGATTCTTGCATATCTCCTTCGCTTCTTTCATTCTCATTACATTTTTCACCCAAGTTCGTCGGTTTAGAGTACTCTTGACCTGGTCCTTATTTAAAATGTCCTGGATTTGGTCCAGGAACGTTCGCCTTGGTCTTCCCCTTCAAACTTTCCCATTCACTCTTGACTCATAGATCCTTTTTGGCAGTCTCCTTTCATTTACTCTCTCTACGTTCCAAACAATCATATTTCTCAATTTTAGTTATTACATCTTCTTTTACACCACAATGTTCTTTGTTTATAATAGTAAAATTATTACCAATATTTTATAGAATTATTTAATAGGATATTCTTGTTAAAATGAGTTCGGAATAAAATTTTACACCGAGATAAAGCGCAGGTGGCGTGATCCTTGATAATGCAAATGCATAACATCTGTTCGTTGGTTATGCAGTCTACCTGCGGATGGGAAAAATTAAGTAAATTGACTCCGGAGCGATGCAGTAAGAAATGGAGGAGAAAATACCTTCTTTGAATTTTCTTTTGAACAAGAGATTCTATGTAAAATATTTATATAGAAAATTGAGTACTACATGCACTTTTATAGTATATTTATTAATAATCCAACAGCGTTTTGACTAAGCGCATTGCCGAAAGCAAAAGAATTTTGTACAAATATTCAAATATGTGATAGTCTAATAAAGAAAGTTAAGTCTACAGTATTCTTAGGAATAACAGACTCTGGGCTTGAGTGAGGTACCTATGTTAAGACTCTGTCAAGAATACTTAGTTCTGCTGCATTTGCTGTTAGAAAAGTAAGACAATACACTGATGTTAAAACTGCTAAAATGGTGTATTTCGCTTATTTTCATAGCATTATGTGTTATGGCATATTGTTATAGGGTAAAGCAGCGGAAATTGAAACTATCTTTGTATTACAAAAAAGAACAGTACGTGCCATATATGAATTATGATCTGGTGCTTCTATAAGAGATACATTGAAAGAAACATCAATTCTCATGGCACCGCTGCAATTTATATTGAACAACAATTTATATAACTGTAACAGTATTGACTTATACAGCATTAACAGCGAAATACACAATTTTAGCACAAGAAATAAAAATAAACTTGTAAAATACCGGTAATGTTTTTTCTAAACAAACGAATTCAAGTAGCCTTAATGTGCTTTGGAGTCGTCAAATAAAGTCAGTTCTTCATATTATTTTTAATGTACAACTGATGATCAAATCATAGAACGACTTAAAATCTAAAGTAACGAGGGTTTTTTTGAACCATCTAAGAAAAGCCCACGACAAACTCATTTGGTAGTTCTTAAAATTGTAGTATGATGTCTCAAAGTTGTCTATACTCTATATATAAAGTTATATTATAGGTATATAACTGAAAGTTTTATGCATTAATTTCATGTAGATAATGTCGCAGTCTAAGGCAAATACAAAATAAATTGCCAAAAAAAGGAGCTATTAAACAAACCTGTGCTCAAACCGTTATGCATTTCAGTGAGCCCCTAAACAAACTGCTCGAGGCCAGAGCGTATACGTCACGAACTTTGCAAAAAAAACATAAAACGTCCAATTATACATCGGCTTTGGATACACAAACATTTTTATTGAGTAACAATTTTTCGCATCAGTTACACTGGAGACTCGTGTTTGACATTTTGGCTAACGTATCATATTAATTTGTTTTCAAAGTTCGTTATACATTCATTTCTGTACCTAAATAACTGAAATTATTTAAAGATATTGGGTGTGCCTTGGAGTGATAGTCTTAAAAGAGGTCTCATCCAGAGGCCCTATATTTCCTTACAAAGCGATTTTTATCAGAAAGTATTTGGAATAGACAGATTGGTTAAACACGTTTATAAATATACAATTGTAACTGGACAAGAGGGAACTAGATAAGCAAGAAATCACTTTACGAGAGAGTAATTGCCTGGTACTTTATTTATAAGAGAGACCTTTTTAAGAGAGTTTGGATTCTCAAATATCTGTGCGAGAACCTCTATAACTGAGACTGCTACTTATCGATACCTCTATAAGATAATCCAGCGTATTGGTAAACTTGCATTGACTGTATTTTGATACATATGATATTGTTAAATTTCTCAGAATTTCACAACTAGCTACAAATTTCAGATGTGCTGTTTATAGTATCTAAAATTTTGAGAAACTGAGTTACTTTCATTGCGCTCTTATTGTTATCAATGTTCTTGTGTTAACGCCAACCTTTGAAGATTTTCTACAAGTTAATGACGCCCAGACTATCGCTAACAAATTTACATACGATGATGACGGCACTAGAGAAGATATGCAGGTTTTCCAGTACGACGTGATTTAAGACAATATCAGATAAAATATACGAATTTGAAAAGCATTTAAAAACAGAAAATATATACGAATTTAGGAAAATGCAAACTACTGATAAATGTCATGATATGGGTAATGGGCATCTCTGTACCTCTATAAAGTAAAAATTTCAGGTTACAGTGAAATTTCGCCAAGCAAGAAAGATACGGCGGTCCCTTGCACTTTATTTAGATTGTAATTTTTTCCAAATTTGAATCCATGGCAAATAATGCTACAGTCTAAAACGAATGAATTTTGATGTTAGACTGGTAACTAGCCACTTCCAAATCCTGTAAACAGCCTCTGATAAATTATAAAATGTAACCTGCGACTTCTAGCAAGTATTGCGCCTCGGTGTAATTTATTATTCTCTCTCTCTCACATTGTTTTCGCCTTAAAACGGTTTTGACTTCTCTCATGTATTCTTCATCACACATGAAGCTATTTTTATTATTGTTGAACCTAAGATGATTAGGTATTTGAAATTTACAACACGTTTATTTTTAATATTTTCAGAATTTGACATTGTACCTTAGTCCATTTACTAGTTGTAAAATGGATGACAATATTACTAAGACTTTGTATGAGGAAATAGAGTTTACACTTTGATAAACTGAAACTAATTTTGATGTATATTAAACATTGTTCAACTGACTCCCTTTAATGGAAGACATGTCGCTTTACGTTAAGTAAGTTAGTACATCAGTCTAAGACGTCCTATTGGATTAGCTGGGAGCAGTCGTAATGCATGCTAACTTCGTTTGGCAGCTTCTTGCTTACCTCTGTCAGTGTGAACATGTTTGTAAATTACATTGAATTACCATATTTACTTACGTTAAAATATTTTTGAAATAAAAGCTTCTTTACACGTTCTTTTGTGTGTATTAAATGAGACAGAGTCATCACGCTTGCCGATGATACGTCCATTCGAGGAAAGTCGGTTTTTTCAACTTAAAGAGCAATATCACTGTTGTATTATAATTCATTATTTAATATAATCATACATGGGAATATAATATATGCTGGTAAGAGATTACATCTTAATTGCTTCTAAAGAGCAACGTCTTTTCCCTTTGGGTAATTCTTTTTCACTGTATATAATTTATAAGTGAAATGTGCGACTGGAATTTGCAAAAGAAACATGTATTTTAAAAATATTGACAAAAGAATGTCGATTATAAAAGCCACCATAAAATCTGACCTTAATGTCACTAGGTAAGTCCCAGGATCAGATATTACCATCCATCGTTTGACGGCACGAATAATTAGCATTACAATACAAAATACTTTATTGGACAGAAAACAAAAAAAAATACAAGTGCTAAACCATATTAATAAAAGTATTCTCTTATAGATAACCTATGGCGTAAAAGAACTTAAAGACCAGAAATTGGGACAAAGTAAAACATATACTAACAGCATAAGTATTAGGTAGTGTTGCAAAACTTCTTACGCTATCTAACATGAATTTTTAAATCTATTACATAAAATACATCTTAAAATAAATGAACTATCGATAAATGACATAATTTTAATTAATGAACTTATAGTTAAAAAAAACTGTAGTTACAAAAAGTGTTACACAATTCAAGTAAAAATAAGCAATAAACATGAGTGGATGAATAAAAAAGTATATTAATGAATATATATATCGAAAGTATGAACTAGTTATAGGTTATAGGGATTGAGAAGGGATAGATTATAGGGATTTAGAAGAGGAATAGGATGTACGGATCAGGTCTTTTCTTTACGCTGCATAACTGAAAAATGATTGGCTAAACACCAAAAAGTTTATTGCGCTTTCGTAGATTTAGAAAAGGCCTATGATCGAGTGGTGAGGAATGAGCTGTGGTCAACGTTATCTACGTATGGGGTGAGCGGTTGTCTGATCCAAGCATTGAAGTCTCTCTATGAGGGTTCTAGTGCCTGTGTCAGAATAAACGGAGCGTACACGGAGTGGTTTCCTGTCGAAAGAGGTGTTCGACAGGGATGTGTTGCGTCACCATGGCTGTTCAACCTTTTCATGGATAAATGTTTGACAGATTTAAAAGAATGTATGTATGGGTTAAGAATGAATGAATTACTCATCAAATGTTTACTCTACGCTGATGATCAAGTAATACTTGCGTCATCCGCTAACGAGCTTCAGGAGATGCTAAATATTATGAATGAAGCTTTGAAAGGGAAAGGAATGAAAGTGAATGTAAACAAAACGAAAGTTATGCTTTTTGAACGAGATGAATCTATGATGAATGGCAATATTTTGATAGATGGGGAACAAGTGGAAGAGGTGAAAGAATTTGTATACTTGGGATCTAAATTTACAAAAGATGGAACATGTGAAAGTGATATCGAAAGGAGAGTGAATGCAGGGAATATGGTAAATGGTGCTCTGCATGCTTTTATGAATAGCCAGATGGTGTCTCAAAGGGCTAGACTGGCAGTGCATGCTGGAGTGTTGGTGCCAACACTTATGTATGGTAGTGAAAGTTGGGTATGGCAGAAGAATCACAAAAGTAAAATAAATGCGGTAGAGATGAGAGCGTTGAGAAGCATGAGTGGATTAAAACTGAGTGACAGAGTGAGAAATAGTGTGATAAGAGAACGTTGTGGTATAAAAGAAGACGTAGTGACTAAAATTGAAAAAGGTATGCTTAGATGGTTTGGGCATGTAGAGAGAATGAATGAAAGGAGACTGACAAAAAGGATTTATGAGTCAAGAGTGAATGCGAAAGTTGGAAGGGGAAGACCGAGGCGAACGTTCCTGGACCAAATCCAGGACATTTTAAATAACGGCCAGGTCAAGAGTACTCTAAACCGACGAACTTGTATGAAAGGTTTAATGAGATTGAAAGAAGCGAAGGAGATATGCAAGGATCGTGGCAAGTGGAAGGATGTTGTTTCTGCCTACCCCTATGGGAATGAGGCGTGATGCTATGTATGTATGTATATATGAACTAGTAGTAGGAGTTGCAAAACTACTAATAAATCAATGCAAAACAAACAAATCCTTTTGAAATCAATATTTTACGTGTGGGTGTTACAAAACATTTTAACTACAAATCTTAATGTATAAATTATTGAATGATATAAAACGTACGTATCGCAAACAATATTATATCGTGAAAGTTTCCAGCGAAGGAAGTCCAAGAATATTAGCAAGAGTCACATTCGACGTAAGGAACTTGAGTTTTGCATTTGCATAATTTGGAATAACGAATTATCTAGGATGTGGCATCATAATTTTTTTATAAAATTAGTAACAAATTCCTACATCTTTTACGCCGTCTCTAAACTAAAGTTTAATCATTTTTTAACCGACTTCAAAAAAAGGAGGAGGTTATCAATTCGTCTGTATTTTTTGTTATGTTTTTTACCTCATATCTTCCGACTGGGTGGACCGATCTTGATATTTTTTAAAGATGAGTTGTGTGAAGCGGTGGTAGCAGAGTCTGGGGGAGGGGGAACTTTTGCGTGTTAGTGTTGTGCTGGATCACCATATAAAATTCTGTTGATAGCGGGGTGGCAAAATAACCGATCTGTAACGTATAAGGTTGCGGGTTTGATCCCGGGTGTGGTGATATTAATGTAAATTTAACTTTGTAAAGTTGTTTCATTTAAATGGTGTTATGTCATATGACCAACACGTTTTTAGGTGTACACATATTGAGACAAATTTGTTAGTTTACTTCAGATTCACTAAAAATCAAAAATAAATAAAAATTTTAACAAAAAAGAACCGCCTTCAAAACGGTTTTGAAGGCGGTTCTTTTTTGTTAAAATTTCTATTTATTACTTTCAATAAAAGGCGCTATTAATTTTTGCGAATCTCTCCCTATATTTAAGTGCCGTTGCCTGGCAGAGATTATTTGTAGCTGGGCAATGCTTTTATGTACACCGGAAGATGAAATTCTTCGAATTGGAAGTGTGGGACTCGCTGAGTAACCAGAATACCCACTAAAACCCAGCGCATCCCTCGGATGAGATCACTAGTGACAAATGATTTTTGAAATCTTTCTAAAATGTGGCATTACAAGTTTTTTTTTTTAATTTCCTGTATTAAAATATTGCAAATTTATTTTCGTACATCCAATACGTGTTACTTAGCAGTCGGTATAAGGTATGTCTAAAATCGAAACGTTCCGATGAACTCAGCGAGTATGTTTCAGCATTCAAAATGCATGATTTATGTACGGTGCAGTTCGACGTGTCTGCTGTGTCATTTGCATGTATTATTAGGAAATATTACTCGTTCGTTATCCGATTTCTGAAATAAAACTTATGGCATGGCAGGGAAATTATGTATGTATGATGTAAGTCTGTTGGATCTTTATTTCTTTCTCAGTCATAATTTACATTTTCCACGTGGTTTACTTTTCTCATTAATACAAGCCCACGTTTTGAAGCCTAACTTTTATTCGATGGCTTTGCCGATGGCTCACATCTTTCTATAGAAATATACCAGTAAATTTGTACACATTTCACATAGTATTAAGGGAATCCAATTGTCTGTCTGTTCACGTTTCCACAACTACTAGAATTGCATATGCATTGTCGGATAAGATGCTACCAGCTGTAATATTTGAAATGAGAATAATATGATCAATAATTTCTTTATAATCTACTATTATAAGTATATTCAAGTAATCTACACTAATATTATAAAGAGGAAAGATTTGTATTTTTGTATATAACGAATAAACTCAAAACGTACTGGACCGATTTTAATAATTGTTTTTTATTAGAAAGCTACATTATCACTGATTATTATAGACTATATTTAGTACTAGATTACTATAGAAATCTTTAGAAATACCTATTAAAACCAAACGAAGGTGTAAAAAAGTAAGCCATAAAATGTCTTTCATCGCTTACGCATTAATGATAGGGCAAAAAAATGTTCGACAATATTATAGAATATATCAAAATCTACAAAAAACTTCGCGAGATCATATGTCTGACCATTGTAGTTACGTCACTATAACTACTTTTTTACATTTAACAAATTGATAGAAATGCTGATCAAAATCAGACAGATCAGACCCTGTTATCCACACCATTTATAAATTTTTATCCAAATAAATAATGTAATATTCAAGAATGTCTCAATAGCTGGTGATTACTTTTTCAGTGATTGAAATCGGATATTCCATTCAAAAGATATCATGAAATTAATATAATAATACTGACTCGACAAGAGAGGGGCAGTGCGGAAGAAGGGGGTGCACCATTATGAACTAGGTTACCTTACGCAGTGGACGCAAGCGACATTGAATATTTCGAGTTTTTTAACACATTTTTATGCCTTACTTCAAATGTTCTTTTCAGAGCTACTTAGTTTTACTATTAGGAATCACAGAGCTACTTTTTCATAATATTTGTCAATCATTTTAATTCCATGCGTATAACTAAAATTCCTATTTATGTATGTTTAGTACCTATTTATGGTCTACCCGTGCGAAGCCGGCCGGGCCGCTAATTTTATATAAAAAGAATGTGTAATATTCATTTGAAGTACAATAAAACTAACAAGGCTATATATTATTTAATCTTGCGACCTATAGTTTTGACAAGCCTCTCTAGTGATATTCTGTAAATATAGATAGATAATTTGTTGTCCATTTTAAGATTAGTTAAAGTAGCACATTGTATAAGAAAGAGAAATTATGACCTAGGTGGCGTTATCTCAAGATTACTCCTCTTCCAGTCTAAAATAGAAAATAAAAATAACAAAAGTAAAAGCAGATTAAAACTGATAAGCATATTTTGTTTACAAGAAGTCCATTTCATAACTTAACAAATTAGCTTGGTACTTTACTCAATTGAATCCCAATTATAATTTGAACTTGTAAAATATATTTTAGGTACGTATGTTATGCAATGTCGTAGTATTTAAAACACAGAACTGCTTAAGTTTTATCGTAAATATAATAACAACTTACGTTTAGTGATGTACTACCCAGTTTTGAACAATTTTATTGCCTCTAACCGTTTAATCCTTCGACGTAATGTACATACAAATAACTCGTTAAAAACTTTGCTGGATTTCACTGCAGCGTGGGATTAGTCAATTTACATTACAGAATTTTAGTAGAGTAATAGATGTAGTCTTATAAATGTGAGATCGATTGTATTCTTCTTCTCATACTTGAGTAACAGTCCCTCAGAGAGTTGCTGGAAAGAACAAGTATTCTACAATTACCGAAAAGAGGATCTTTCCGATCAACTTAATGATGAGACGACGCTGAGGTTCTTGTATTAATTGGAAAACTGCAGACTTTTCCCGAAATACCAACTCAATTAGCGCCTGTACCAAATTGTAGAAGAGTCATCCATACTCTTTTAATAACCATCATACCAGGTAAAGACATCTTACTCCTACAGTGGCAATAATAGTTTCTATAGTTCTAAGATCTTCCTTCCACTATTGGACCACAATTCTGTTAACGAGTGCTTAGATCCTCTGAACCTCGTTTAATTGTTCACCAACAGAGATCCCGCATTCTAGCCCTAGCAGGATAAATCAATTTTAAGTTACCACCCTGCAAAGATGTACTGTCAAGAAAAATAATGCATTACAGAGAAACAATGTTGTACGAGAAAGAAATCATAAGAGAATTATCTTTTGTCTGGTTGAAAGGCTCTCATCTTCTACTGTGTCATCATTTACCATCAGGTGATTTTAAATGTTCAAATTATCAGCAGTAAAAAAAACCTTTGCAGTTTTACACGCTCTTTGTAACTATCAACAGTTAGTCTTCTGCTTCTCTCATTGAAGATTTGCCCGAAAGAAGCACAGTAAGTCAACTAACTGGATAAAATTAAATTTGTCACGTTTAACCATTTGAATTTTAAACGTTTAAAAGTCTCACTATAAAATCGTGCAAACTTAAACGATTAAGTTTATTCGTGTGTACGCGTTAAACAGTTATTGGTCATAAAAGCATTCCCAACTGTACCACGTTACTGCCACTAACCGTTTATGGTGCAAATTTTAACGACGACACGTGATCACTTTTTTAGATGGTCTTCTGTAAATTTATATATTCCAAACAAGATCTTGTTATATTTTAAATATTACTCTCGTCATAAATTTAGAAATATAGATCAAGCAACCAACCGTTTCTCTAAGGGATTGCTGATTTTCGGATAGCTTATTAGGGTTTTACAATTGGGTATCAGCGTTCTTACTCATATGAGATATAGTTTGGGTCTTAGACACCACGAAAAAACTGCTGTCTAGACTTTTTTCACACACTGATAACAAAAGTTACAAGAATTCTTATTTTTTTTTCGCTGGGAAATGCTTTATGCACGCCGGATGAAGTGTAAACTTAGATCCGGGAGTGTGGGACTCGCTGGCCGTACCAGGATACCCACTAAAACCCAGCAGAACCATCTTCATCCAGGTGTTGGGATCCAGATGTCCGCTGACGCATTCAGCTCTGGCGCCCCCGATGAATCCGACTTAAGGGCTTAGTTTAGTTGAGGGAGAGCAGATGAGCAAAATTGCGCCTTCTAGCGCCCCCCTCCTCCGGCGACAGGGAGTAGCAACTGCCATAACCTCCCTTTGCCTGTTTAGTGACTCCTTCTGCAAGATGACAGCCTCGCAGAAGGACGACACTGCTCTCCAACCTGACTTATCGCCAATCACAATGCTAGGGAGTGAAAGGTCACTCCCAATCAGCGTTGTCAAGATGTGACGCTGGAGTCCCCAAGCCTGACAATTTGCTACTGTGTGGTGCGCAGTGTCTACGGCTGCCCCACAAATACGGCCAGCAGGCGTCTCTTCGCAGCCTACAAGCCTATTAACCCGTTCAGAATTAAATCTTTAAGTAACTTAATCAGATATTCCTTTCTATCATCTTTTTGAAATGAAACTTCTTTAAGCGCATGAGCTAATTTTTTTACGGATGAAACGCGTATTATAATCACGAATACGTACAGTGTTTTTTATGCTAATTCGTTTGAAGGTTAGTAAGTTTTAATGTTTACCAATAACATATGGTATTTTAATTTGCCACTGTCATTTAAACATACACACATAGCATCACGCCTCGTTCTCACAGGGGTAGGCAGAGACAACAACCTCCCACTTGCCACAATCCTTGCATATCTCTTTCGCTTCCTTCCTTCTCATTAAACCTTTCACACAAGTTCGTCGGTTTAGAGTACTCTTGACCTGGCCCTTATTTAAAATGTCCTGGATTTGGTCCAGGAACGTTAGCATTGGTCTTCCCCTTACAACTTTCGCATTCACTCTTGACGCATAAATCCTTTTTGTCAGTCTCCTTTCATTCATTCTCTCTACATGCCCAAACCATCGAAGCATACCTTTCTCAATTTTAGTCAATACATCTTCTTTTAGACCACAACGTTCTCTTATAAAATATAAAATAATTCATAAATTCTCTTTTCTAAATAATAAATTCAAAAAGAAAATTTTATTAATAAAATCTAATATTGACAAAAAATAACACCTTGCGTTTTTATTACAATTCATCATTAGAGATTTCAATAAATTATTTGTATTAATTTTCGACACTTTTAATATTTTAATGATAATTCATTAAATTCCCAATCTACCTTTTTCCCTCCCACTAAGTCTCGGAAATCTAATGCTTTACATTTCTATAAATATAACAAGAATCAAAAATTAGTTTACCAAAAATATTTCACTTCTGATATTTGTACTTTGTATGCGCGCACTTTTTTATTATCTAAGTAATCGTTCAAATTGTAATTCTTTTCATTACATTTACTTTTGTATTTATTGAATGCCATCTTTACAAAGTCTTCTGGGAGTGTATCAAAATTAAAATCAATATTTGCTTTATCAAGTGGGCTCAAAACGCACTTTTGAATAGTCATTAGTCTGCCCATTGGTAACAAAGAAACCGGCAAGAATCTCAACAGTTACTCCTTTAAATATAGTTTTTGTAGCTTTTATGTGTAATTGGAATCCAGTCCAAATATCATTGTCGCTTAAATAATCTTCAACATTATAATATGCCTTTTGTAACAGGACTTTTTAACTTACTAATTTCTCATTGCAAGAATTTACATGTGTTTAGTTGTAACCTAGTATTTTGTTGAATTCCAGAAATTTATTAGTTACATCTTCATTTAAGCCCATGACACTGAAACCACGTACAAATTTACATTTTATCAGTTAATTAATCATACGCAAATCGTGTTTACCAACCACATTTGCCATGCACAAGCCATATTTGTTCTGAATATTCCATACATCATACATTAAATGACTGGAATAACCAGCGTGATTTGCTCCCTAAGATAAGGGAGTCTAACTCTTAACATAATGTAATAAGAGTTACTTGAAAATAACACTTCATATGGATACATCATGAAATCTCTTTGATATCCGTCTAGTGTACCTTTTCATACAAAGATCACTGGTTTGATTACGATAACTCATATGAATTATTTCCCCGGTATTTATATTTCAAAATCTAAATTTTCTTTATTGAAATACGAGTAGGTTCAAAAAGCTCATTTGAACCGTGAGTAGTAGTATTAGTAATAATATCATTAATAGAGGGCCAGACTGGCAGTGAATCCAGGAGTGTTGGTGCCAACACTTATGTATGATAGTGAAAGTTGGATATGGCTGAAGAATCAGAAAAGTAAATTAATGCAGTAGAGATGAGAGCGTTGAGAAGTAAGTATGGATTAAAACTGAGTGACAGAGTAAGGAATGGTATGATAAGAGAACGTTGTGGTATAAAAGAAGACGTAGTGACTAAAATCGAGAAAGCTATGCTTAGATGGTTTGGGCATGTAGAGAGAATGAGTGATATGAGACTGACAAAAAGGATTTATGAGTCAAGAGTGAATGCGAAAGTTGGAAAGGGAAGACCAAGGCAAACGTTAATGGACCAAATCCAGGACATTTTAAATAAGGGCCAGCTCAAGAGTACTCTAAACCGACGAACTTGTATGAAAGGTTTAATGAGAATGAAAGAAGCGAAGAAAATATGCGAGAATCGTGGCAAGTGGAAGGATGTTGTCTCTGCCTACCTTTCTGCTTTTCTTATAGTTTAGGCACAAATGTATAAATAATTTGTCTTATATTTATTAAAATAAGTAAATGTATTTAAAATGGATACAAATACAGTAAATTATTTATTGTATGTAAATCTCAAATGACGAAATGTAAATAAAAATGCCACGTGTTTTTTGTCAATATTAGAAATTATTTATTAAATTTTGTTTTTTATTAAATGTAGAGTGGCAAATTGAATGTTATTTTTAAATATTAAAACTACTAAACCTTCAAAGGAATTAGCATAAAAAACGCTGCACTTTATCGTGATAATAATCACGCGTGTCATCTGTAAAACAATTTAACTCATGCGCCTAAAGAAGTTTCACTTCAAAAACATGACAAAAAGGAATACCAGATTGAGTTTCTTATAGATTTATTCCGCAACAGGGTGCATAAGAACTCTTGTAACTTTCGTTATGAGTCGAATATTGCAAATGATTCAAAATTTGCTGTAAAACCCTACTTGAAGATAAATACTTTTCTGTTTGTTGAATTTCATCATGGTGTATTTTTTTTTTTTTAATTTATTTAGATCAATCACAGAATATCACTCGTACATACACATGTGTAAAATAATGGGTATTGCTTAAAACTAAGTAACATTCCAAAACATGATCATAAAAACTTGCACTTAATATTTGAAAACAACTCGGACATATATAATTGGGAAAAAATGAAAACTAACACTAAAAAAAACTTAAAAGTAAAATAAAATAAAATAAACTATTTAACCTAATGTTCAGTAAAATAAAGTTCCTTTTTCAATGTTTTACCAAAAAAAGTAAGGCTGTCACCAAAGATGTCTAGATTACAGGAGACGACAGAATATTTATTATAAAGTTGTGTCATATAATAAATAGGATTGTGTGCTGTTTTCCTTATTCGACAAAAAGGTATACAAAAAATATCTGAAATTATGCTGCTCCTATTTCTAACTATTATATTGATGTTACTTAAAAGAGTAGTATCAATGTGGTTGTGAATAATTTTATAAAGAATTACCATGCTCGATATTTCCCGTCTAATCCGTAACAATGGTATATTAAAATGTTTGAGGCGCAATAGATAATTGGGTAACTTTAATTGATACTTATAGGTTAGAGTTCTTAAAAACCTATTTTGAATTCTCTCGATATTTTCTATATGAATGTTGAAGTAAGGTGCCCATATGATTGATCCATACTCAAGAATGCTTCTAACCATGCTGTTGTAAAGTAAAACGTGAGTATTAGGATGTTTGAAATCCTTTGATACCCTTGTAATAAAGCCAAGAATCTTGTTAGCACGAGAGATTATATTGCTTATATGACTGGTGAATGATAATGATGAGTCAAAAATTATACCTAAATCTCTTACCTCAGATGTTCTTTTTAGACTCTGAGAACCTAGTGAGTAATTGTGAGTAATAATATTCAGATTCAATGTGAAAGTTATAACACAGCATTTATTGATATTGAGAGTCATAGCATTATCTGCACACCATTCCATAAGCGCATCCAGATCTGATTGAAGCTCAAAGCAATCCTGGATATTCGTTATGACTCTAAATAATTTCAAGTCATCGGCGTATAATAAGCAATTACTTTTAAATTTGTCTACAATATCGTTGATAAAAATTGAAAATAGCAAGGGTCCCAAAATGGATCCTTGTGGAATGCCTGAAGTGGCTGGAAAAGGTGACGATCTGTAGCCATCCAACACAACGAATTGCGACCTATTTCTGACATAAGAAATTACCCATCTCAGAAGGCTGCCATGGATACCTAATAACCTTAATTTCTTACTCAGTATGCGGTGGTTGACAGTATCAAATGCCTTCCGAAAATCCGTGTAGATTGCGTCAACTTGCGCTTTGCCTTCAAATGCATTATGTAAGAAATGGCTATACTCTAAAAGATTTGTTACCGTGGATTTTTTCTTTACGAAGCCATGTTGTTGCATTGCTAGACAAGGTTTTATGTGAAAATATATTAAGTCATAAACTACAGATTCAAAAATTTTACTGAAACAATTAAGGATGCTAATAGGGCGATAATTGGAACAAGTCTGTTTATCTCCCCCCTTGTGTATTGCCACAATATGTGCGCTTTTCCAAGCTAAGGGAAAGTATCCTGCAGAGAGGGATTTATTAAAGATAATAAACAAAGCAGGAGCAAGTTGAGCAGAACAACTTTTAATAAAGAACGGTGGTATACCATCCGGGCCAGATCCTTTGTTGATGTTCAAAGAATTTATTTTAATTCTAATCATGTTTAAAGGGATTTCAACATTAGAGAGACAGAAGCTGTTTTCAGACGTTGCATCGGTGAAATCTATATTAATGTCGTCCTCTGCGTATACGGATTTGAAATATTCAGCAAACAACTCAACTACTGTAGGCCTTGTTGAAGCAGTTCGACCATTATAATCAAGTGATTCAGGAATAGAAGCGCTAGACTTTTTACTTTTGACGTACGTCCAAAAAGACTTTATGTTTTGTGGAATGGTGTTCTCCGTATAATTGACAAAATTGTTGTAGCAATCAATAATAAGATTCTTAGACCTTTTTCTTAATAAGCTAAATGTATCATAATCTCTGGGATTAGAAGTATATTTATACCGAGCATGATATTTTAATTTTTCTTCAATACATCGCTTAACAGGTTCACTGTACCAGAAAGGATAGTTATGATTTTCGACATATTTAGTGGGAGTGTTGACGGCTATTATATCGTTTATAATTTTGTAAAAATTTGTAATCATCGCGTCAATATCATGGTCATTTAAAATTGCGTCCCAGTTAATGAGTTTGAAATCCTCCCTACACTTTTTAATGTCACATTTTTTAAAGTTCAGAATATAACCCTTTTTTCTCACAAAGGCGTGATTTTTGTCATGTGATAGAGATATATTAACTACAAACGGTCTGTGGTGCTTGTTATTACCCTCATGCGCCTTAAGAAGTTACACTTCTAAAAGATTATAAAGGTGACAAAACGAATATCTGATTGAGTTAGTCATAGTTTCTTAGTGTAAAAGACTACTTAAAGATAAAGTCTTTTCACTTTTATGTTTGTTTAAATTCATCGTTGTGTGAAAAAATCTGGTCATTAATTCTGGACAACATTGGCAGCGTAGTGAGTCTAAGGCCCAAACTATATATCAAATCAGCCAGACTTTTCGTGAAAAAATTTATCCATATGTGCCTAAAGAAGTTTTACTTAAAAAAATGAGTTTCGTCACCAAATTTCCGTGTTCATACTGGTTATCGATAAATAAAAATTTTTCAAAGCGGA
Source organism: Elymnias hypermnestra (assembly GCA_015832385.1). Lineage (NCBI taxonomy): Eukaryota > Metazoa > Arthropoda > Insecta > Lepidoptera > Nymphalidae > Elymnias > Elymnias hypermnestra. Next base: position 2,257,732 of record JACTOM010000907.1, read on the forward strand.
TCTTTTTTTGTTAAAGTTTTTATTTATTTTATGATTTTTAGTGAATCTGAAGTACACTAACAAATTTATCTCAATACGTGTACACTTATAAAACTTGTTACTCATAAGAGACAGCACCGTTTAAATGAAACAACTTTACAAAGTTAAATTTACATTAATATCGCCACACCCGGGATCGAACCTGCAACCTAATACTCGTACGTCACATGTTACTTATTTTGCCACCCCGCTATCACCAGTCTTTAATATGGTAATCGCAACAACAACATAAAAAAGCACAACACTAATACACCAAATGTCTTACCCTCCCCCAGCTACCACCGCTTTATTAACCGACTTAAAAAAAGGAGGAGGATCAATTCGTCTGTATTTTTTTTATGTTTGTTACCTCATATCTTCCGACTGGGTGGACCGATCTTGATGATTTTTTTTATATAAAAGGTGGTGCTCGTCATAGGGTCCCATTTTTTTAAATCAGTTCTGATGGCATCCTTGAGAAAACCGGATAAGTCTTCAATTTGCATGAGCATGTGCGCGACAAATGGACGAATAACTCAAGATCACTCCAAACAATCGCGATGATTTTTTTTATTAGAAAGGATATACTTCACGGGTTGTTTTGTGATAGTTTGGTTAGGTTCTGAGGATGGAATCCATGACAAAGTGACGGAACTCTTCAATTCTTAGGAGCAAATCAACGATACTCGGCGGAATCATTTATAAGATCTCCGGATATCTGAGTCATCTACCGTAACTTCGGTATGGTCAAGTGATTGTCGTAGTCAAATATGATGATCAATGGAACTCCTCAACGGCTTACAGTAAGGGTGCGATTTTTGGCAGAATATATAACTGTCTATAATCAAATAGCAACGGGTGTACGTTTGTTGCTGCATTGAAATATTTATAAGGTGCATTGTGTATTATGTGTTATAATAGAAATTAAAAATATATAATAGAAATTTTGACAAAAAAAGAACCGCCTTCAAAACAAACTTACAAATATATTAATATGCTCTAAAAAGTAATAGATAATTGCGTATTCTTTTATAGTGTTCTTCGTATTCTTATATTCGGAGTCGGTGTCAGCCAATGCAGATGTTCCTCTCGTGTTTCACGTGATTTTTAAAAGTTAATATTGACTTCATTTTCTTACTATAGACAAGATTACCTAGTGGTAAATATACTATACAAGTTAAGCCGTTACCTACACGTAATAGAATATATAATAATGTTGATCGAGACAGTGTATGAGCTTCTACAAACACAGTATTGCCTCGCGGGCATAATCGGCTAAGTGGTCTTCTGATCTTGTTGATACAGAATTAGCGGGTATTATAAACATCATTATATTATGTACATATTCACCTAGTTAATATTGTCAAAGATGTATATACGTAATATTAAATTTACTATAAGTTATTTGTTTAATGCAGATTGTAGCAAAATAAACGTACGTTAAATTTTTCGCTAACACGATCCAATTAGGTAGATCCAACTTCGAAAAAGAGATCAACATCCATCCATAATTCTTCAGTGCCTTAAGACTAAGGTCTTCGTGTGCGTGTTGCCAGCGATTACATATGGTTGTGAGACATGGCCGGTGACTATGGGGCTCATAAGAAGACTCAGAGTCACTCAGCGGGCAATGGAGAGGGCTATGCTCGAGGTTTCCCTACATGATCAAATCAGAAATGAGGAGATTCGTAGGAGAACTAAAGTCACCGACGTAGCCTACCGAATTGCAAAGCTGAAGTGGCAATGGGCAGGGCACATAGTTCGCAGAACTGATGGAGGATGGGGCCCGAAGGTGCAAGAGTGGCGACCTCACACCGGAAAACCGATGACATCAGGCGGGTCTCTGGCAGCCGCTGGACACAAGCGGCGCAAGATTGGGCCCATTGGGATTCTTTAAGAGAGACTTTTGTCCAGCAGTGAACGCCCTTTGGTTGAGACGACGACTACGAAATTTTTCGCAGTGGTAGACACCACTGTAGGCAGTAACTGACATCAGTTTGAATATATTATATTAATTCATTAAATATCAGAATATATTAATTAATTAATTAATGATATTAGACTGAATAAATTAATGAAACTAGAATATGACTGGTATTAATAACACAATACATTAAATGAGTTGGCCTATATGGCAAAGGATTAAATTTGGTGAATTTATTATAGCAATAATGGTAATCACGACGGTCCATGCCATCACGCAGTCAATAATACTTGTACCCCGCGATATCGGCTCCTTTTATAGCACCCCTAGTGCAGCCTCGGTTCACGATCCGACGCATGAGATATTAACAAGCTAGTCTATTTAGCTATCCAATTGCTGTAGCACAAGTACAAATGCCTACTTCCACAATATTTATATTTGTACAATATAACATAAATAAATAAATAGTATTACAGTCTCCTTATGTACGAGGTAACATTAACGAACGGAACAATTTCGTTAGGTGTGTCTTTCGAGCTGTGTTTCGTGGTGTAATTGATTTAAGAGAAATTGTGCCAAATTCTATAAATTCAAATAGTGAAGTAATTAATAGTATAGTGCAAATTGTGTATATTTAAATAGTGAAGAGAATAAAAGTTGTTAGTTAATGTGATTTTGTGTCTTTGTAATAAGTCAGAAGTGGGATAGCTCAAGCGGGACCGGCGAAATTTCTTAATAAAATTGTTCCGTTCGTTAATGTCACCTTGTAATATATAACATTGCATAACATTGCACAATATTTTTGGTATTTTGCCACTATATTACTAAATAACTCCCAACATTTCAGAGCTATTGAAATTAGTTACCCTACTACCTATCGTCTAACATTTATATTGTATATTCCTTTTTTCTTAACCTATTTTATTATTATTAGTTATTTAATGTAAGTTGGTAAAACTGCATTTGGTGGTAAATATATATGTCGGAGAATATGAGAGAAGGAGCAGCACAAAGCATAGGGGCACAGCGTTCTGCACCGACATCGTCATTAATGGCGTCCATAATTTCTATTTACATACTGTGGGCGTTGATGGGTAATGATGATGCATTCAAACACTTTATTAATTAACTCAGATTATAATGTTCAATCACTTAATGATCCCGATATTAATTTATATAAACTAATTCATAATAATGGCTAGGAACCCGACAGTCAAAAGTCGACTGCACCGGCAGGCCGTCACACGAGAACTGGAGAGATGCGCGCCGAATTGTCATTTATTGACTCTGCCCCACGCCGATAAACAGATGCCGCCAGCGTTCCACAGAGCATTGCACTCGGACACGATGACCGATGTGTGTGTATATATATATATATATATATATATATACATCGGTCTCGCGGCATATCGGGCACTAACTGACTATTTACGAAGATTTTCTGATCAGAAAGTAAATGTAGTGGTTTTGCAAATCGGTTGGATGGTTTCAAGGTTTATGAGGGACATAGGTACAAACATTTTTTTGTGTTATATAGCTAGCTGAGCCGTGTATATTTGTAAAAAATGGCGGGTCGTGGTTGAAGTATGAAAAATACTTTACAACCTACGACTTAGATGGTATATATGAAAGGTAAAGTGCTGTAACACTTTGGAATCGAAATCGTTTCACATATTATTTCCAATGTCAAGTTACGAGGGTCCCTTCGCATCCTGTTCTGATTAGAAACCAGGATAACCACATCGAGAGTCCTTTTTCACCATCATCATTACAATACGTGTTGATAACATTGTGATAAAACTGGAAGATAATAATTGTAAATTGGAAGGCTTATACTGATCGTTCAAAACAGTGGATACATTAATTTTTAGGGTGTTTACCGCAAGATATACATTTTTAACCCCCAGTGACGTCAGAAATACACCCTTGAGCCTCTAAATTTCTTTAAACGCCTCTCATTATTCGCAATAGCCACATAACAGTTTAACCCTTCAGAACAGATGGGGTTCCTTTAAACCGACGTAAAGACGACTGCCATATAAAGCGAAGCTATTTATTAAATGTAACTCAAATTTTGGTTGAGAGTCTTAAAGATTTATGTACATAGCATTGAAATAAAACTATTTATTTTATTAAATATTGAAATAATAGTTATATTTTTTTTAAAGCATAAACATGCTTTAAAAAATATATAAGTGCATGAGCAAAGTACACACGTCAAAAATGAACCATCTTTGGCAAATTAAACTTTATATTTCCGAGACTTGGAGGGAAAAAAGAAGATATGTTAGGAATTTAATACATATACATAGCATGACGCCTCATTCCTTGTATATAACCTTCCCTTCTTCTACTTTACTTCGGTTTAGAGTACTCTTGACCTGGCCCTTATTTAAAATGTCCTGGATTTGGTCCAAGAACTTTCGCCTTAGTCTTCCCCTTCCAACTTCTCCATTCGCTCTTGACTCATAAACCCTTTTTATCAGTCTCCTTTCATTCATTCTCTCTACGTACCCAAACCATCTAAGCATACATTTCTCAATTTTAGTTACTTCATCTTCTTTTATACCACGTCGTTCACTTATCACATATATTTCTTACTTTTTCGCTCAATTTCAACCCACTCATACTTCTCAACGTTCTCATCTCTACAGCATTTATTTTTCTTTTGTGCTTCTTCTGATATACCCAACTTTCACTATCATACATAAGTGTTGGCACCAATACTCCGCTATGCATAGCCAGTCTGGCCTTTTGAGACACCATCTGACAATTCATAAAGGCTTGCAGAGCACTATTTTTTGTTCACATCTATCAAAATATCATTCATCATAAATTCATCTCTTTCAAAAAGCATAACTTTCGGTTTGTTTACATTCACTTTCATTCCTTTCCCTTTCAAAGCCTCATTCGTAATATTTACCATATCCTGTAGCTCATTAGAAGATGATGCAAGTATTACTTCATCATCGCGTAGAGCAAACATTTGATGAGCAATTCATTCATCCTAAACCCATACAAACTTTCTTTTAAATCTGCCTAAATTTAATTGTCATTATAATATTAAAAGATTCGAAAATTAATAGGAATAATTTATCAAAATCTCTTATGATAAATTGTTAATAAAAATACCATGTGTTTTTTGTCAATTTTACAAATTATTAATTCAATTTTATATTTGAATTTAAAATTTAAATCGCCCAAACCGCTTAAAACCGCGATTCATCTGTAAAAAATTTACCCAAAGAAGTTTCCCTTCAAAAAATAATTTTATATTGTTACTAATAGCTTTTATACGCAACGAAGTGGAATCAGGCCTTTATAATCTGTTTAAGTCATCAAACAGCGTCATCGCATCACTCCACATTTCATCGTATTAGGTTTAGACAGATATTGCTAGACGTCACATAAAATGCACGCTGATCGTATAGAGCTTGGGTCCCAGCTGTAAATGGAGGATTATTTGTTAATTCAATTGGAGATTCAATATTTTGTGTTTAGTTTATGTTCATATTTCAACTTCAAATAAAAAATTAGAGTACATAACATCTCTTGTTCTTTATATATGTTTGTTTGCCCGTGTTAACTACTGGTGACATGATACCATAGTACTGTCTCAACTTGGGCAATCGGTAATATAAGCATCTATTTCTTTTTAAGTCATAATGTCTATTATCTATTTCACTTCTTGGTAACTACCGTAACAAATTATGGTAGGGATTAGACCAAACAGTAGAAAGCCAAAAAATAAATCAGTTACAAACTGACCATTAATGACGGTGCATGTATCGCGTCGAAGTTCGTTAATATTTTTATGGTTGTTTATAAACTGTGAATTTTATTAGCGATTATTTTTATTTTTGATTATATAAGTGATGTGATTAACAATGAAAACCCGTGAGCTAAGTTTTAATTTATAAGATATGAGCCTATAAATACAAGACCGTCTTTTTTAATTTAATAAACAAAAGATAACATTGTATAGTAGCTATTGGCAAACTTAAAAATCATAATATTTGGTAGTTTTTCATGAACATTCAAGTCCCAAGAGCCACTTTAGCGTCATAAGAACCACGGGGCAATCGAGGCAAAACGCCCGTGCGGGGGCGGGACAATCTATTGTTATTTCTGTTGACGGCATTCAAACGGATTAAAATATGTAACTAAGATAACAAGAATATAAAATATGTTCCTTTTTTGTTAATTGACTGAGTTAAAGTCTGAAAATGTCTTTAATTAAAGAAAACAAATTAAGATAATAGAATTTCAAGAAATAGACTATATTTAAAAGAATAAAGTCAATTTACTCTTTAAAATTCTATATACTTAGATTTTCTTCGAATATATGATGACTTTCATTTCGATTTAAAGTAAACTTTACCTTAATTATAGCGAATAGTTACATTGGTGAAATATTATAGAAATATATGCGTCATATAATTTTGAACTTTATTTCTGTAGAAATACATATACTTATCTTTCATTCAGCAGTTTGATAGAGATCTAAACAATTCCACAGTACGCTAACATAGGAAATGGAAAAACTTATTTTAAAAGAAAACGATGGAGTAATTTTCGGTACACACTCCGGATTCAAAGAACCCATTGTGTTGAGTAGCAAAAACTGCGGGCGGTCAACTAATTCGTTTGTGAATAGAATTGAGCCCTACTAGGTGTCTTTACTATAGCAAATGGTAAATTCAACCTTAAAACTTCTACTGTAACTTTAAAATTGCCTGGAAAATACCACTAAGCAGGGTATGCATATTTTATAAACTGAATTTTACAATTTCATCTTTAAACCTATGTATTAAGGTTGATATTTAATCGATTAAAGGATATTGTAAATATTTTCTAATGCAGTGAATCAGCAAACTAATCAAATGGACACGTGACACGACCCGTTGCGAAAGTCTGTCTCATAGTGTTATTATTTTCCAATTTTCTATCATTAAACATGAGTAATATTTTTCGCGAGACAATTTTTATTAAAATATACTCCTATGAACATCATCAAATATTTTGTCTTAAGTAAGTACTGCTGGGCACAGGCCTCCTCACTCCGAGGAGCAAGGGTTTTTAGAGCATAGTCCCACCCACACAAGTGCACTCTCTATTCCTTTGCTCTCACAATCCGATGTAACGGGAATTCGACACGACCGGAGAGAAATCAGGCGCAGGACCGACGGCTTAACGTGCTCTCCGAGGCACGGGAGTGGAGGCAGGACCTCAAGTCTGTAGTCGAACATGCTAAACACTAGACCAATGAGGCAGTTTATTAGGCAGCGCGCAGTACTTATTTTGTATTAGTTGAAATATATTTTTTAGCAGATCATATAGATATAACAGAAAACATTGGTAGAGAATTTAACATTACACCAATAGTGGCAGATTTCTAACAGATGAAAACCTTTGTTAATACAGTTCATAAAGAACTTAAGTATAATATTTATGAAATAGTGAAGAAATTAGATTATATATTTGAAATGATCGCAATCATGACATTGAAAAAAATGCTTTAATGAAATATAAGAAACAACTCCTTCTATTACAAAAGACAAGCTTAAAGTTATATGACTTTGTCTAGCAGCCAACTGTTCTACTTTAAAAAAAGTCGTATGTAGACATAGAAAGAAACTTGGTTACAGTGCAAATTAGAGTTTTAAAAAATGTTGCAATGTCAGATTTAACAAAACGTAAACCTACAACAGTAAATAACATTGGAGGTTATTCTAACGGTGATGTATATAATAGATTAGAAATTACTGAAGCGATCAAACTCAATATTGAAGAGAAGGAATTAACTTCAACCGTTGTGTTAAACCTTTACCTATATGTATCCGTAAAATAAACATGTATGTATGTCGTGAACACACATTTTTGCAATTCAACCTATTAGTCTAGTATGAAAAGCTACATTATAATATTCACTTATTAAAATTTTGTTCAAAACAATTTGTAAAGGTTTTACGAACAAAATATATAAAATAGCATTGGACCTATAAAGCTTAGATAATTCATATGATAGCAATAATGATGTGTCAAAAAATTACTTTTAATCTGAAATTGCAAACGGCAGCTTCAATTTTATTTATAAAAAGTGAGAAATTACTAAAACCATCAAAACAAATATTGAACTCGATATTGTAAAGAATGAAGTGACTTTAAAAATCAAACCTAAGGCTTTTACGTATCAAAAAGTTAAAACAAACAATGCTAAATCATCTATATAGGCCCCTGGACCAAGTTGTCATTAATTTCCGTAAAATAAACATGTAGATATGTGAGCACACAGAATGGCAATTCGACCTATTAATCCAGAAAGAAAACCTATATTATGAAATTCACTTATTAAAACTTTGCTCAAAACAATTCATAAAAGGTTTTACATTACCTACATAAAAACTATACACAAAAACGGACAAGTTAGATTAAATATTTGATTTGATAGTAATAATTATATGTTTATGTGAAAATAACAAACAGCCGCTTCAATTTCGTAAGTAAAAATTAGAAATAACCGAAGCCATCAAAACCATTGAACTCGAACCTACTGTAGAAGAAAGTGACTAAATCAACTTAATGAGGCAGCCAGACCATTGTCCTAGTTAAACCTTCACCTTTACGTATCCAAAAGTAAAAACAAACAATGCTGAGTCAACAATATAGTCCCCTCCACCAAATTGCGATTCATTTCCGTAAAATAAACATGTAGATATGTGAACACACAGAATTGCAAATCGTCCCGTTAATCTAATAAGAGAAGCCAAGCTCCACGGTTCATTTGCGAAAAAAATGTACCGAATTCTTTTTTTCCATATTACTCCATTGGGGACCTGACGTTGACAAATCCAAAGGCATTTCCCGTCTGCGGCGTTTATTTTTTTATATTTGAACAGATAATGTATATTGGTCGTTTGAAAAATTCAAAGTGCGAGCTGCGGATTAATGGTACGTCATATTTCTGAGTGTTTCGTTTCCGTTTTTGTAGCGATTACTAACTAGACGGTATTAGAATGTTTTTTATTGAGTCAGGCATTTATATACTGCTAAGAAAATATATTAAATAATGCAAATGCAATATTGTATTTTTGATGTGAAACATCTATAGCGGTCCATCTACTAACTAGGTTCGGCGATTTGTTTTATCTGCCAAGCGATATGTCACATCTGCCAAGCGTCTTATAACAGATCTTCCCTTTTTCTTCTTATCGTTGGTTGTATTTCATTGCCTATAATTATAAAATAAGCCCAATCGCACAATTTATTGAAGTACATAATATAAGACTACTTCGTGCTCAAATTGATTAACAAAAATGACAAAACACTTTTGCTATTACCTTATCATGAGTGCTACTTATCTGTTTTATGTTTATTAACATTCGTGTACCTCTTTCCGTGTACATCGTACGTATATTCTTTGCTTAAGCCGATCAAAAATGCTCAAATTGAATAACAAAAATGACAAAACACTTTTGCTATTACATTATAATGAGTGCTACTTATTTGTTTTATGTTTATTAACATTCGCGCACCTCTTTCCGTTTACATCATATTCTTTGCTTAAGCCGATCAAAAGGTTATCAAACTAGACAAAGAAGTTACTTTAAAATCTAGCCTTATGATTCAGTCACAAGGTTGTCTTTGATAAACCAGAACGATTTTACGTATCAGAAAATTAAAAAATAACGCTTATTTATTATATGTTTATTTATTTTCGTCTCTCGGTATATATGTAAATCCTTTTTAATAGTATTAATTGCCTGGAAGATATCGCTTTCATGAGAATAAGGCCACCAATTAGGCTCATATACGTTTATATGCATATATTTCTCGAATTGTATTGGACGTACTATAAAGAGTATTATATTGTGACTTTCATTGTATTTTTTAACAGATTATGATGAGTGAGAAGCCATTTTTTCACCCGTGTTCAACAGTGGAACGTTAATAGACTTCTACTTATCTTACCTTTTCAATTATGTGTATTTATATTGATAAAAATCAAAGAGAGAACTGTCGATTAATTATATCTATATGGTCCTTATATTTTTTTATGGAATCGATCAAATCGAATTGCAAATCTAATCTATCCTGAACTTACCTGAACACATTAAAAAATTATCAAATTGTCAAGCTGTTTAAGATGACATCAACCACATATATACAAATAAATTACACAAATACTTAAAATAAAATTATATATTTGCCTATTTATAGATGCCCTCTATAAACGCCATTTAAAATCTAAATCGTTTCACTAATTAAAATTTAAAGCAATAGCAGCTAACAAATTTAATTTCTCAGAACCATCTGGGTTGAAGGGTTAACTTGTCAATGGCTACGACTGTAAAGAAATAACCGAATTATATCTAATTCAATTAACAATGAATCGTACCGGAATTTGCTATAACGGTATGTCATTTAAACCTCTAATGACATTAGGGAGTTAAGTTGGGGTGGATACAAAAGTCTATAAAATGTATTTTGTAATTATTTTAATCAAAATTATCTCATATATTAAAATCTAGTGTCACAGTGTTTGTTATTGAATTCCTCGGAATGTTTGGTAAGAAAGATCGTAAAGTCGTCTCTGTTGTCCTAATCTTAACCCCATTTTTAAATGGTGTAACAATAACTTGAAAAAATCAGCTTTTATCTGTATATATTTGAAAGCTAGTGTCTTATTTTGTATTGTATTTAATTCTCTCAGCCCTTTGGTCCGAAGTGAAATCCATATGACTTTTAATTTAGTAAATTTTAAGTTTGAAGAGATTATTTAATCATAAAATAATTATTTTTATTGTTGAAATCGTTAACCGTTAAAATATTAGATAAGATAACAAAAAACCCAATTAATACGAGTTCTTTCTCTGAAACAAAAGCACTACATGTAAGAAAAATTGATGAAATTGTTCGACACTGTTTTAGTTATTTCAGATTTTCCGGTTACACGTAATTTTTGACACTTAAAACTGGAAAAGTTGTATTATTTTGTAATTTATTATACATATACACTATCTCCAACTACGTTCGCTATAGACTTTGAATCGTTATAGAGCACGGTAAGGCTGCGCCTAATCTCTCTCTGGTCGTGTCGGATTACCCACTATGAGAGTGAAGGGATAGAAAATGCATTTGTGTAGCGTAATAGGTCTATTCTCTAAAAACCCGCTGTCCTATGAGAGAAGGCCTATGCCCAGCAGTGGGACATTAATGGATTGCTACGTACCTTACCTATATTTTGTCTACGCTATGTCTTTATTTCATATTCTTGTTTAGTTTTCATTCATTCATTTATATTTAGTTTGTGCAATTATTTTTCAGTAAAGTGTGACTGAGGACACCAAAGACCCAACAGACACATACATAATCACAAAAACTTATCTCATGTAACGTGTAACTAAAGTTTTTCCCTGATATAAGAAGCTTCAATCCAAATAAATTATAATTTTGAAAATCGTTTAATGTCACTATTCTAAAAGCGCAGGGTGCTTTGTGTTACATTTTATAACTAACTCTGCATTTTGATATGTTGTTACATAAGAAAGAGTATTGGTCCTGGTATACTTCCTTGTGACACTCCACAAGTAGTTCTTTGAGTTTTACAAAAATGTGTAATTTCTATTAGAGTTCCTTCTCTTTCTTGTTGATTTGACTCATTAATAAAAGCATTTCATATTATTTTAAGATTTAAATGACGACAATGTTGCCATATTACATGATTGCTTAATCTTACCACACATCAATGCGACGCGTGCTCCCGACAGCACAATACAATACCAAACACCCGTTTATGTAAAGGAACTTGTGCGAACAAATATAAGGAATCGCGTACACTTGCTACATTACACAGTAAGATAAAATTGGATATTATACATAATATCTTTCTCAATGCTCGTTCTTAGGTCTTACAGGAGCAGTCTAGGTTACATTACACTTATACAAAGATCTAGTGGTTAGCATGTTCGACTACAGACGTGAGGTCCTGGGTTCGAGTCCCGGGTCGGGTCGATTCAAAAATCAGTATTGAGTTTTCTATTAAGATTTTCTCAATATTTGCCCGAAGTTGGGAAGTAGGCGGTGTGATCCACCACTGTGCCTCGGAGAGCACGTTAAGCAGTCGGTCCTGCGCCTGATCTCTCTCCGGCGGTTTCGGATTCCCGTCACAGATATATAAAATGTTATTCAATATTATTGCGACGGTACTGTGATAATTGATATTTCTTTGAATTTTATCTTAAAGAAACGCGAGATCCCAATTGATAAATGGCACGTATTGCTCTTTTATGCAATTTAAAGATAGCTGCAATGTCCTCCGCATTATCTAATAAATGTATGCCGTAACACATAATGTTGTGAAAATAAAGAAAAGAAAGAAAGCTTTATACAGAGCACTGTGAGTTACATACACTTAAATCAATAAACAATAAAATAGTAATTGCACAACTTTGTTTAAAAGCCGTGCAAACCCCACATAGCCCTGAAAAGGCAAAACAGCTCGGCTTGTGCCATGTGCCATAAATATGACACATGGCGCTGATTTTCAGCTGCAGCCTTTAGCAACCCGTCCCGGACAAAGTATCATATGCGTTATTCATTTTTTATATAAATAAAGAAATAATAACATTAATAAAAAGCCTTAATATAAAATCTTAACTACTATCCAACACAATATAATCTAATATCCAACCTTAACTACTATCACAAAAACAAAACAAAAATAGAATAGACATACAATATAAAAAAAAAATAAAAAGAGTGTATTGCCTTACCTTTCTAATGACAAATGTAGCTGAACTAAGTTTTGCTTGCCAGGGACTTAATATGGGCACCCCACTGAAGCCCAAAGTTTAGGGCTACTCCTCAGAAGACTGTAGACTTAAAGTTTGGTTCTTATATAATAAAAAACGTCTCCTGACAACACAGCACACATCATTCTGGAAGCTTTCAAATTTGGACAAATAAATATTGAGAATTTCCTAATAAAAACTCAACGCCACTTTTGTATTTACTCCATTCGAGACTCATGATCTCATATGTGTAGCCGAAAAAACATTAAAGTCGCAAGTGTATAAGACTCTATACCATATTAAGTTGCGTCTTAAGGCTAGCATCTTGTTACAAGTTCATATTAAATTAAACTGAGACCTGAAGTCATTACGACCCGTCGAATGCATTTGTAGGGTTAGCTAGCAATTTCGTATGTGGTCACTGTGTTTAAACTAAGTTCTTTAGTGTCTTAATCCTTACATATATTTAGTATTACATATAATAATATATCTAAACTAATATTATAAAGGGAAAACATTTGTAACGTTAACATATTTGTAACGTTTTCAGACAAAAAGTACGAGACCGATTTCAAAAAGTTTTTCACCATTAGTAAGCTGCATTTTCACTGAGTGAGGCTATATTACTTTAAAAAAAATAGGTATCCTTAATAAAAATGCTTTAAAATACCCAAGGTGTGAAACAAAGTATATGTTATCGCCTGCGCTGCGAAAATCATTGATGATAGAATAAAAAAATGTTCTACGATATTATAGATAGTATTAATATCAAAAAAAATCTGGATACTGTATTATTCGGTATTAATCCTTATCATATTATATGATTTATTAAAGACCGTTTCAATATCTGTAAAATACTTTTTAAATCATTAAAATAGGACATTTCATTCAATAGATAGAGTCAGACTTAATAAACTTTCCATTGCCACGAGAGCGGTATATACGTGGGTGAAACCGCAGGGCGTGGCTAGTTCATTACATATTTGCAGCGTGAATTCTGTGGATCGCTGATAATTATGTCAAACACCATATATTAGGAAAGTTCATATTGTCAAAAGCTCTAAGAAGGTTACTTTAGAAAAGTTACTAAGACAATTTTTTTATATTTTTTTTAATAAACAAAACAAGAACTACCGAAATTAGCCCAGATTTTTACGTGTGACCAGAGGAAATAGGGACTCGTTTTGGTATATATAATTAAGTAAGTAGCAGCCCATTAACGTTCCACTGCTGGGCACAGGCCTCCTCCCTCATATGAGAGAGGGTTTTAGAGCACGCTGCTCCACTGCAGATTGGCAGGCATAGTACACAAGTGCACTCTCTATTCCTTCACTCTCATAGTAAGGTGTGACGGAAATCCGACACGACCGGAGAGAGATCAGGCGCAGGTCCGACGGCTTAACGTGCTCTCCGAGGCACGGGGGTGGATCACACCGCCAACTTCCCAACTTCGGGCAAATATCGAGAAAAGCTTAAAAGAAAACTCAATATCGACTTCGAATCGGCCCGACCTGGGACTCGAACCCAGGACCTCATGTCTGTAGTCGAACATGCTAACCACTAGACCAATGAGGCAGTTTTGGTATATATAAACTTTATAAATTACATAAAAAGGTAAGTTCCTTCACTCTCATACACCGATGTGACGGGAATCCGACACTATCGGAGAGAGATCAGGCGCAGGACCGACGGCTTAACGTGCTCTTCGACGCACGGGGGTAGAGCACACAGCCAACTTCCCAACTTCGAGCAAATATTGAGAAAATATTTTAAGAAAACTCAATATTTGTTTTTATTAGCTTGGGACTCGAACCCAGGACCTCATGTCTCTAGTCGAAGATGCTAACCACTAGACCAATGAGGCAGTCTACAAATTACTTATGAAAAGAAATTACAAAAGAGATCGATACAGTGAGGCGATACACTGTTGTGATTTGATGTTTATTTAAAGAATGAATTTAATGTAATACTTTTTTGACTTAAAGTTTGCCAATTCCGTTATTGATTTTCCGATACAAGTACAATAAACTTGATTTGACAATATCTTAACTAAATAAAATGTACAGTATTAAAAAGTTTTCATTACAATAATGTTAATTTCATAAAAATTACAAACTCTTGTATATTTTATGAGCATTTTTTGATTTGATGAATTTTAACATCTTTAAGAACCAGGCGAGCGACCCCTCTTGGGAGCTTCGGGTAGAAGTCTTTGCAATCACCTATCAGTGCAAGGTAGTTACAAGGCCTTCTAGAGGCGCTGACTAATACAACGACCAGGTCCGGAGGATCAGGGCTCTCGCCGACAGAGCTCTGACCGAAAAATGGAGAGAAGTCTCCAAATGCAGGTAAAATTACAGTGGAGACGATTCGTCCACACCTGGACAATTGGCTCACCAGGATCTCTTCCCTTTCTGGTGCAGGTGCTGGCTGGCCATGGTTGCTTCGGCAATTACAAGGTCGTTGGCCGTGAGGAAAAGCCCGCGTGTCATGAGTGTGGTGCTCATGCAGATACGGCCCACCATACCCTGGCGAAATGTCTAGCTTGGGCGGCTCGTCTTGTTGTCGCTAGTTAGAGGAGATCTCTCACTGGGGTAATGGTCTCCAGTGAAGTTGGGTGGAGGGCGGTTGCGTTCTTTTGCGAGACTGTCATCTCATTGAAAGAGGCTAATGAGAGACTAAGGGAGGGATTCTCCTTCCCCGTTGGAGGAGACTTGGAGGCAGAAGCCGCACGTATGCGCTTCATGCTTCACCCTATTGAGTGGTAGGTCCTCCCGGTCGCTGTCATTCGGGTCACTATAGTAGAATGCAGTTAGGGAATCTCTAGTGATCTCACTCATGGATGAGGAGGGATCCGCTGGGTTTTAGTGGGTAATCTGCAATCTGTGTCTGCCACACTCCCAATTGGAATGTCTTTCATCGGGGATACGTACGTATCGGGAACCAAATAAAATAATCGGGACAAAATGTTGTTAAATGTATAATATAAGGTAAATTACTTCTTGCCGGTATATGTCATCGTCATCGACAAAACAAATAAAAAGAAGAATAACAAGTCATTTGTTTAAATACACTTTAATAACATGATACTACAGTGTACACTATAACAAAATACAACCCCAATATCCATAAATCAACCCTTGAAAAAGAGGTAAAACATCCAACTTCACTAATATGCATTTGATTGGTATTTCGTTACATCTGTTTCGAAATCAACAGAGGGCTGTAATTTGTAAACATTAGTTACTGGTATATACTTACCATAACTACAATGACTTCATTAGAACGAATGAGTTGAGCAATTGCAGGTTGTAAATGATAATTCACCTTTATTTTATATAATTTTCGCTAGGAAATGCCTATATTCCTTAGATTAACCCGTGTCAACTACTAGTTGCCATGATACGATAGTTTTTTCTCAACTCGTGCAATAATAAATATAAGCATCTCTTTCTTATAAAGGTCTTAACTATCGTAACAAAATATCCGTAAAGATAACACCAGACAATAGAAAAATAATCAGTTACAAAGTGACCGTTACTTAGCAAACATAAAAATCATAAGTCTTTCGTAAACATTTCGTTTAATTTTGAAGTCCCAAGAGCCACTTTAGCGTCTTTCGAGCCGTAGGGCAACCATCGCAAATACGTCCGTTCGGGTCGGGGCAGGCGACGTTTATTTCCGTTAAAATGCGCGGATAAGTTACGGACAGTCTAAGGGTTATGTACAAATCCCAACCCATGGATCACAAGGGACTGGGCGAGCAGGAGGTCTCACAATACCCACTAAAATTCAGCGGAACCCTCTACATTCATGAATGAAGCACCAGGGATTCAATTTTCGCATTCATACATGGTTTACCGGATAAATCCGATTGAGGATTCATGGAGGACTTACGCAAACAGTACTCCTACTTCTTCGGTGTGAAAACCTTTATTCTATATCTTATAATAGACATTCCCCGCAGTTTAACCCGCATAATTCGGGTGGCGTTTATTCTATAACAGAAGTAGCTTTACTTCTTTTATCCGCAGTTATCTGTCAATGAAAGTTCCAAAATACATCAGAATCGGTCGAACATTTTCAGAGATTAACCAATGTAAACAAACAGAAAAAAACTTAAGAAATTTGACGTCCTCTCTAACGCAGTGGAGCGAATACTCGCTTTGCTAGCAGAGGTTCTTAGTTAGATCCATGGTAGGAAATTACATTTTCTAATTTGTATGATTCTGGACTAGTGGAAGGCTTCGGTCGTGGCTATTTAGTGCCGTAAATAAGATCTATTTCCAAGCAAGAGATTGTATTTCGGTACGATGTTGTGTAGAAAGCTAAACAAATAAATTATTTCTTACCAAGTTAGCGCGCATTCATCTTAAACTATATCATCACTTACCATTTGGTGTGATCACAGTCTGGCGCTGACCTGTGTGAAATAAAAAAGCGAACGATTTATAAAACTGCAGTATATACTTTAAGGAACGTTTAGTGAAAGGCTGTCAATTTGAAATTGCAGACAGACACTGTAATTTTATTTGTAGATATATAAATAGCCAGCCAACTCATAGTGGTACAGTGTGGTGGGTTAATGCTGTAGATCCCTCTCTCCTATAAATGAGGTTTGTTGCCTTGTTTCACTTGAGTTTACTAGTTTTACATTTGATCTTAATATTTATAGCTTTTATATTTATTTAGGAAACTACATGAACAATCGTATTTTTATGTATCATGCTAGAAAAGCCTTCGAGGTTGGGATGACATAAAAATTGTATAGATGTTTTATTATTCCGGCCATTTCGCGTACACAGCAATGCACTTTCAAATAAACCATTCAGAAGTGGATGGTCAATAAAACTGTCGAATCGTTTCAGCCAATATGGCTATTGTGATGCTTTACTGTCTCAAACATATATAAAGGTACTTATCTGAAGCATACTCAACTATAATTGTCCCGAAACAAAATCCAGGTAGTGATTTTCTTCTTTGAAACTGAATAAAATAACATAACACTGCTATGAAGTGAAAGGAATCGATACGAAATGGAATGAAATGGCAATGATGACTCTTCGAAAGTAAAAAACTTACATATCTGAAGCATACATATATGATATTATGAACTATAATTGTTCTGAAACAAAATCCAGGTTGGGATTCTTTTCTTTGAAACAGAATAAAATATAATACCACTGAAATGAAACTAAACGAAAGGAAACGCAACGAAACTAAACTAAACGAATCGAAATTGAATGAAATGCCAATGTTGACATTGCAAAAGTAAAAAAAAAATACATATCTGAAGCATACTCAAATATTATAAACGACAATTGTCCCGAAACAAAATCCAGGTACTGATTCTTTTCTTTGAAACAGAATAAAATAACAATGAAATGAAACTAAACGAAATTAAACTAAACGAAACGAAATAACAGTAAATTACATTAGATTAAATGCAATAAATTTAAATAAAACGAAATTAGATTAAATGAAATTAAAGTTTATTTAATGATAAAATTACATTGGATCT
Source organism: Elymnias hypermnestra (assembly GCA_015832385.1). Lineage (NCBI taxonomy): Eukaryota > Metazoa > Arthropoda > Insecta > Lepidoptera > Nymphalidae > Elymnias > Elymnias hypermnestra. Next base: position 2,275,988 of record JACTOM010000907.1, read on the forward strand.
TAAAATATAGGCAACGATGACACTGGAAAAGTAAAAAAAACTGCATTACATATACCACTGATAAATAATTGTATATTAAAAATTAAAATACTAATTTAAAGACAAAGAATGTCTTGTAAATGACAGATTGGTTTGTTTTTAAATCTAAATTACGCGTAATTAGCCACAGGAGACAATAAAAACTAAAACAACTCCATTATTACAGATTTTTCAATTTACAAAGTAGGTAGCAGTCCATTAACGTCCCACTGCTGGTCTCAGGCCTCCTCACTGATACGAGAGAGGGTTTTAAGAGCATAGATCCACCACGCTGCTCCACTTGCAGGCATAGTACACAAATGTACTCTCTATTCCTTCACTATCATATTCCAATGTGACGGCATTTCGACAGGATTGGAGATAGATTAAGTGCAGGACCGACGGCTTAATATGCCCTTCGAGACACGGGGTGGATTTTTACCAAATTTTTCCAAGTTCGGGCAAATATTGACAAAATCTTAATAGAAAACTCAATATCGATTTTGAATTGACCCGACCCGGGACTCGAAGCCAAGACCTCATGTCTGTAGTCGAACATGCTTGTGAGCCCCTTCAACAGCTCACACTCACGAAATGCTGATTCAGGAACGAAATAAAACGACAGCAGACTTCTTGCTCAACGCCCCGCCGTCCATTTGTCACCAACACGGATGTAAATACGATCGTCTAATTAGCAGCATCGAACTTCGCGCCAAAACGGGCCTCTTATATGCCGAAATTACGGCTGGCAAACGTACACTATTGTGACAAATAAACGGCGCTATCGGGCACTCTTTATTGGTAATAAAGTAAACGTTTTTATTTGTGTTTTATCTAGCTACATTATTCTCCAATGGAAAAGGGGTAAAAAAAGTAAAAAACAACAAAATATAAAACACAGCACAGCGAAAACAACTATATTCTTATACGATTCTTATAAACGATTTAAACGAAAAAATATAATATTTAGGGAAAAAGTCGCAAACATGCTAACCACTAGACAAATGAGGCAATCTTAGGCAGATTTATATATCCGTCTGATAATGAATCATTTTAACAATAATTTTAATCGATATATTTATACATAATCCAAGATATCTCAAACCTACTCAAATATAAACTCGGGATACATCTCTAAATTCTTAACTTCAGCATTTAGGATTGACGAATATGAATTTACAAAAATACTCAAATTTAAATCTCATTTTTAGTGTTCAGAGAACAAAGACGCATATATAAGATTGTAGAAATTCTTGTAACGGTGGAAAGAATTTAAACAATATAATTTATCAATGTTTCAAATCTAATTAAGTAAAATCAATTTACTTAACTCGATCTTTGGAAGCGTTACAACAAAAAGTAATTTCATAGGAAACAATGCCTTAATGGATAAGCCGATCTGATGTTAATTAATGATGGTACAGATTAATAATAAGTCAAAAGGCGAGTTACAAGTGACTTGTGAGGAGGGGGGGAAAATGAAGATGTCACGCCGTAATCGGATGGTCGGGAACCCGAGACAGGACGTTGATAAATAGACGTCAAAGTTACAATACACAAGGCACCAGCGATTAGAATAAAGGTATTTTATCTTTTTTTGAAGTGAAGCTTCTTAAGATGCATGAGGGTAAAATTTTTAAGGATTAAACGCGTTATTAGCGTCACAAAGATGTGCAGCGTTTTTTATCCTAATTTGAATGTTAGGTAGTTATAATATTCACAAAAAACATGTGGCATTTCATCATTTAATAATTTCTAATATTGACAAAAAACATGTTGCATTTTTATTTCCAATTCGTCATTTGAGATTTACATAAATTATTTTTATTAATTTTTGACACTTTTCCTCCTAACATATCTTCCTTTTTCCAAGTCTTGGAAATCGGAGGGAGGTAATAATTAATTCGCCAAAGAAGGTTCACTTCTGACATGTATACTTTGTACACAAGTACTTTTAATATTATTTTATTGTGTTTTACTGAAACTAATATTTGTTTTCTTTGTGTTAAAGATGCCAGGTTACTGCTTGATTGCTATCGCACCTGATGATTTAGTCGCAAACCCTGTAAAACACAATTTATCTTTTATGGTTTCTAAACATCTTCGTACCTGAACAAAATCTTTTGCTTTGCAGTACATCTTTGCTGATAGTGTAGTAACCAGCGAGACGACTGCGAAATAGCTGATGCGAGCCGTGGGTAATGCCATATTAGCCTCAGCTGCTCTGCCAAGCTTTCTTATAAACTCCATTACGCAGTAGCTGTAATGAGAGTATGGAGTATCATCATCAGACGTACATTAGAATTAGAGTGTGGAAAGGAAAAGAAAAAACAAAAATTTGACGATTCAAAAGTGCTGTAATATGCCTACTTGAATAAAGATATTTTGGTTTGATTTGATTTGATTTGATTTGAGACTGAAAGGAAAAGACGGAAGACGGAAAGAAGGCTTTAGATCACACGACTCATATATAGTAACGCTTATGAAGGCTCAATTAATTTAGAGTATAAATAATACTATTTTCCGATGCTTCGATATTATATCTCACTTTTCTCGTGCCACAAACACAACGAATCTCGCTCTCATGAACTACCATCAATTATACAGCCTTTTAAAACTTCCCACTCGAAAATTAATCACTGCAAAGTCGACGTTAAAACGGTTGTTGTAATAAAACTTGAGAAAATTTCCGTAATGAAATCAAACAGGAAATAACACATGTCAAAATAATAAAATATAGTCATATAATTATAGTGATCTCTAACCCAATTGCCTTGAAATTTAGCAGACTCCTTTCGAGTGGTCACTAAATACGGATTCCCCTATGTTCCTGCACAATCGGAAACTACGCGAGTGATACTATGAGAAACAGTATTTTCATAGCAATCGGTTAGGTCTATAAACATTTTCACATTTAAAATATTTATGGGATGTGCCCGCAATTTACGCGATTGCTTACACCTTGTACCACAGTTCATGCGAAAGCGAAAGATGTCTTGCTTACTAATAGGCTAAACAATGATTTTCTTACTTCCACTCCGATTAATTGTTTTAGATAAATGTTTTTCCTCCCCGTAACGAAATGATACTTTAGTTTGTCTGTTAGTGCGATAAAAACCTATTAAAAATAACTGTAATTTTTAACCGACTTAAAAAAAAGAGGAGGTTATTGATTCGTCTGTAGTTTTTTGTTTGTTACCTCATAAATTTCGACTGGATGAACCGATCTTGATAAATTTTTTTTATATGAAAGGTGGTGCTTGTCATAGGGTTCCATTTTTTAAAAGCCAGTTTTGATGATAGCATCCATGAGAAAACCGGATAAATATTAAATTAAGCATGTACTGGACAAATGGTCGAATAACTCAAGATCACTGCAACCGATTTCGATGATTATTTTTTTATTGGAAAGGATATACTTCAAGGGTTGTTTGATGATAGTTTGGTTAGGTTTTGATCATGGGATCCCTGACAAAGCAACGGAACTCTTCAATTCTTAGGAGCAAATTAACGATAATGGGCAGAGTCGTTTATAAGATCTCCGGATATTTGAGTCACCTACCGTAACTTCGGTATGGTCAAGCGATTGTCATAGTTAAATATGAAGATCAATGGAACTCCTCAACTTACAGTAAGGGTGCGATTTATGGCAGAATATATAACTTGTAATAAAATGGCAATGACCTTACCCACATTCAGACAAATTTATTAGTTTCTCTTCCTTGGTGGTACATCTTTGCTCGTAGGGTAGCAACCAGCAACGGCCGAAGCTTTCTAGACCAGACGGAGACAAATTAGTAAATGCCTTTCCCTATATTCGCTCTACCGGGAATCTAAATTTAGCTAAGTAGTCCTTTCGGAATGGAGACGATCACAAAATACGGATATCCTCATATTCCTCGAATTAAAATTTACTCTTCTACAAAAAAAAGCCAAAAGGTTTATTAAAATATGAAATTTCAGAGAGAAAGCGGCTAAATTAAGAACTCGTTTTTCGTAACGCGATATGCATAATCAAGCCGGAGGGTGTTATGCAAAGCGGAGCCATCACAAAAACAAAAAAAGACAATATTTATAACCCATACGTACCATTGAACATCAGAAATGAGACCTCAAATAAATGCAAATTCCCTTGAACCTGACGAAAAAAGTTCATTTGCATAAACGTCCAATATTAAATGTTGATACGCATATTAAAAACGATTAGGAGGGTCGGGAAAGCTCACTGGATATTCAAACAAATACTTCTTTTACGAATAATTCAAATGATAATGGTTACCTTCGTCTGATAAAACTGAAATTAAAATTTATTAATCAATCTCGTTGCAGTGGAAAATTTATTTTCGTTTTATTTCACTTAGTTTTTAATCACTTCCTTTCAGGTTAATACATACACAAATTCATAATCTAATCAATATACAGATTTCCCTTTACAATGAATATATAACTAACTAATACATTTTTAAATTCGTAACATTATTTACATAAAACGTCCGATATTCGACGAGAATATGATACTGCAATCAGTTTTGAATATACCTCCACATAATTTTAAGAAATATATCAAAAATATCCTTTTACAAAGTCATATTAAAAATATTTGTACATAATTCCAGATGCACATAGAAGCAAAATATTACACATTGTAACATACAAAACTATATTTAAAAGAGTAACTGCTGAGGTTTCTTTTCAGCGGAATCACCTTTCTAAGCCGGTGGTCGTTTTATTATCAACGAATAGACTACTAACGATTCAAAAGTGTTTTTTGAGTCTTCTTGATATTTTAATTTTGAAAGGAACCTGTCGCCGTCGTCAACTCAATCAATGGACATCTACTGCTGGACAAAGGTCTCGCTTAATGAATTCCACTGAGCCCGATCTTGCGCCACTTGTATCCAGCGGCTGCCGGCGACCCTCCTGATGACATCGGTTCACCTGGTGGAGGGTCTACCAACGCTGCGTTTTCCAGTTTTCCTTTGGGTCCCAACGTCCATCGGTTCTGCAAACTATGTGCCCTGCCTATTGCGACTTCAGCTTTGCAATTCGGTAGGCTACATCGGTGACTATAGTTCTCCTACGGATCTCCTCATTTCTGATTTCATCACGTAGAGAAACCCCGAGCATTGGACTCTCCATTGCCCGCTGAGTGACTCTGAGTCTTCTTACGAGGCACATAGACAAAGTCCATTTCTCGGAACCATATGTAATCGCTGGCAATACGTACTGTTCCAAGACCTTGGTCTTGGAACAGTGCGTATTGCCTAGTTTGCCGAACTCGGCCCATCCGAATTGAATTCGGTAGTTGACCTCTTTTTCAAAGTTGGACCTGTCTAATTGGATCGTGTGCCCCAGGTAGATGTACTCGTGTAAAACTTCGAGTGCTGGGTTCTCAACGATGACCGGGTGGGACGAAACATGGACGTTCGATATCCATATTTATTTTAAAGCCCATCTGTTGAAACACTCTGCAGAGATTATCGATCAAATGGAAATCGAATCAAAATCAAAAACGTGAATGAAAGTCTTTCTTACTAGATTTAGTACATTCAGATGATGAAATTTCCCATAGCAACGAGCTGGTGTTACTTCGAACACCCTACCACTCTGAGCCCTTTACGTACGTCCATCAGTACCGACTGAGACACATTATTTCATAAAATCTAAGTGTACTAAATTGTGGAACAAATACTTTGATTTACGATCCAGAGACAAAGGGGTATGGTACCGTACCCTCCAGTCGAAACCTATTCAGTCTTGGATTGATATTTGTTCTCTAAAACGTCAGGATGTTATGAATAATCTGAGAATGCGTTCCGGACATATTCTATCAGATAAGATCGGATCTAATGGGAAAAGTTTCTTCACCTAATTGCCCTGAGTGTAGACGAGAAGATCTGTATCATATTTTGATGGAATGTGTTCGAATTGGCCTCAATACCTCATCACCTGCGCATCTTATTGAGGTATTAATTTGATGCCTGGTAATCAATTATGCATGATATCATACGGGATGGGTCCATCAAAGTCACTAGACTTAAACGGAAAATATAAACCTTTTACGTGGATGTTTAGAAGATGACACTGTAAAATATTCTTGATAATAATTTCTTTACTGATTTTAAGGTTGTCATAATGCTATAAAGTGATGAAATAGCATTTGTTCTTTTAGACAGCGTCGCTGGCACAGTCTATATAACTAAAGTGTCCAACGTAAATCGGCGAAAACTACAAGTTAAGAATTTTGACATTTTTATGCTAAATACTGGTCTGGTCAACGAGGTTCAGTTTAAATACACATTTATGGTTTAAAATACGATTTCCTGTTGGAACTGTTCTTCTATTCAGTCTTAAATATATCTTAAATTGAAATTTTGACCGCTTATATTAAAATAAATATTATGAATAAAGCTTTGAAAGGGAAAGGAATGAAAATGAATGTAAACAAAACGAAAGTAGTGCTTTATGATAGAGATGAATCTATGATGTATGGCAATATTTTGATAGATAGGGAACAAGTGGAAGAGGTGAAAGAATTTGTATACTTGGGATCTAAATTGACAAAAGATAGAACATGTGAAAATGATATTGAAAGGAGAGTGAATGCAAGGAATGTGGTAAATGGTGCCCTGCGCGCCTTTATGAATAACCAGATGGTGTCTCAAAGGGCCAGACTGGCTGTGCATGCAGGAGTGTTGGTGCCAACTCTTACATATGGTAATGAAAATTGGTTATGGCAGAAGAATCACATAAGTAAAATAAATGCGGTAGAGATGAGAGCGTTGAGAAGCATGAGTGGATTAAAACTGAGTGACAGAGTAAGAAATAGTGTGATAAAAGAACGTTGTGGTTTAAAAGAAGACGTAGTGCCTTAAATTGAGAAAGGTACACTTATATGGTTTGGCTATGTAGAGAGAATGAATGAAAGGAGACTGACAAAGAGCATTTATGAGTCAAGAGTAAATGCGAAAGATGGAAGGGGAAGACCAAGGCGAACGTTCCTGGATCAAATCCAGGCTATTTTAAATAAGGGCCAAGTCAAGAGTACTTTAAACAGACGAACCTGTATGAAAGGTTTAATGAAAATGAAAGAAGCGAAGAAGATATGCAAGGATCGTGGCAAGTGGAAGGATGTTGTCTCTGCCTACCCCTATGGGAATGAGGCGTGATGCTGTGTATGTATATTGAAATGGATGTCAGTTTGTACATTAGTTTTTATACAGAGTGTGTCATATCATATATTACTGTCAGTATTAGAATTACTGTGACCTTAATTGCAGTAACTACTAAAAAACCGTTTGATGTACTTGCATATGTCTCGTAACGGGTAATAGTTACTATTTAAAACATGTGTTACAATCCTTATTTACCGTAATAAATTCTTTGATCCTTTAGCTATCCAGTGGTGTAATTGAACTATGAATGAAGATGATAGATATGTAGCTACAACACAAAACTGTATCCCCCGAGTTTGTTATCATTCGTTTTATTTTAAATTGTCTTATAGATGCGATTTTAAATAGGTATTCGTATTAAAAATTAAAATATGTATTACGAAATGTGTGGCCCGAAATTTTGACGCATTGTTTATGGAAATACTACTTCTGGAGAACACTGAGGGTCGTCAACGCTTTCCATTATTCATAGGGCTTTTGAGCTCACCAGAAGGGTTAGGTTAGGCTTTCATGTAAAAGTATATTTAAATAGTACAGCAGCAATGGCTTTGTGTCCATCCTTTTTCTAAGATTCATAATTAAAAGAAATATTGTTCAAAGATATTTTTGCATACAATATAAAACTAAATAAGATTTAGTTACTCGTATACCATAATCTTGAACATAATTTACATTTTTACGAAACAACTACTGAGTCTGCTGATATCTTCATAGAAGGATCAATATTCCGAATAGCTGTAATAGGGCAATATACTTTTGGATTAATATCAGATACTCAGCCATGACAGACTGCCTCATTGGTCTAGTGGACTACCTCATTAGTCTAGTGGTTAACATGTTCAACTACGGACATGAGGTCCTGGATTCGAGTCCCGGGTCGGGCCAGTTTGAAATCGATGTTGAGTTTTTTACTAAGACTTTCTCAATATTTGGCCGAAGTTGGGAAAAATTTGGCGATGTGATCCACACCCGTGCCTCGGAGAGCACTTTAAGCCGTCGATCCTGCGCCTGATCTCTCTCCGAACGTTTCGGATTCCCGTCACATCGGACTATGAGTGTGAAGGAATAGAGAGTGCACTTGTATACTATACCTGCCAATCCGCAATGGAGCAGCGTAGTTGGTCTATGCTCTAAAACCCTCACTCGTATGAGCGAGGAGGCCTGTGCCCTGTGACCTTTACTCAGACATTAAGTAAATAATAACTGCTGTAGTAGAACGTTGTGGTTTACAAGAAGATATAGTGACTAAAATTGAGAAAGGTATGCTTAGATGGTTTGGGCACGTAGAGAGAATGAATGAAAGGAGACTAACAAAAAGGATTTATGAGTCAAGAGTGAATGGGAAAGTTGGCGGGGGAAGTACAAGGCGAACGTTCCTGGACCACATCCAGGACATTTTATATCAGGCTCAGGTTAGAGTACTCTAAACCGACCAAAGGTTTAATCAGAATGGAAAACGCGAAGGAGATATGCAAGGGTCGTGGCAAATGGAAGTACGTGGTCTCTGCCTACCCCAAAGGGAATGAGGCATGATGTATGTATGTGTGTATGTCTAATAGAATAAAAAAAAAACAAAAATACTACAGACTAAGTTTACTAACCAATAAAATATATATTCAAAAAAAATAAAGCAAAAGCACAGTCAGTAAATGTAAATTATAATACAATACGAATTGTATTACAGAAGTCTTGATTCATATCCGGCTCGAAGGACCAAATTTGTTTAGATTATAGTTCAAAAACCATTACTTTCCTTTCTGATATATATCAGCGTAAGATAAATTTATAAGTTATCACTTATTCTCGTTGGTGAATTAAAGATCTTTTTAATACGTTACTTTATAAAAACTAGCAATGCCCCGTAGTTTCACTCGCGTAAATACCGATTTCGTGGCAGTGGAAAGTTTTCCATATAAAACTATAGAATTATTTTTGTTTTATTTCAAGTATTTTTTAATCACTCCTTTCGGATTATTAGATACACTTACATTACACATACAATAAATTGATTTTATTTTACAACGAATATATATGTAACTAAAACTTTTTTAAATTCGTGACATCATTTACATAAAATGTCCAACATAGTAGATTTTAAAATACTCTACGGATATTGAAACAATTTTTTAAATAGCTTCAGTAATTTTTAGTTTCTTTAGGATAATTATTCCAGTTTCATTATTAAGCAGCGGAAGCTTTTAAAAAGAAAAAAACTCCGATTCTCAAACATAATTCATTGGTGTACCACTATTTTTAGTCTAAGCGTGATGATTCACAGTCTAATGACTGATATCCCATATGTCCTTGGCATATGGGCTATCTAAAACTGAAAGAATTTTTCAATTCCGTCTTGTAGTTCCTGAGATAAGCGCGTTCAAACATACAAACAAAGTGGTCAATTTTATGTATTAATATATATGATATTTTAATTGAGAGTACAGACACAACAAATACATACTAACACATTTATACATCGGAAGTTTCACTTCAATATATAAAATCACACTTTTAACTTTTTTTAAATTAAATTGTGAGACTATATATTGGATAACAACACTTATAGCTCCGAAATGTTAAAAATACCTAAAAACATTGTGCAATGTTATAAAATGTTGTGCAATAGGAAATAACTTTTACGAGTGGAACAATTTTGTTATAGTCTTTATAACTGCTTCATGGTGTAGTTGTTTCAAAAAGAAATAGTGTCAAATTGTATAAATTCAAATAGTGGAAAGAATAAAAGTTGTTAGTTAATGTTTTTATAAAATAATAAATTAACAACTACATAATTTTACGATGGAACGAACATAGAATATATTCATTTTGTTTTAAATTAGTTTCTAAAGATTAACTTAAATGGAATTAGTTAAGGAACTGAGCTGCTGTATTTTTCCTTGATACTCATAAAATTATATATTTACTCGTCTTTGTGTTACATCTCAGTTATCGCGGCCTTGCTTGAATGTCACGGTCTCAGAAGGTATTTTCCCTATTCGACCAAATGTAAATTTCAATAAAAATCGACGAAACAAAGTAGAAATTAAAATATTCTCTTCAAGTATAAGTTACTGCTTACAACGTCAGCTATCTGCCACTACAATTGTATTAAAATCGTTTCAGACGTTTTAGAGATTAAAGAGCATAATGAATAAAAATTCTAACAAAAAAGAACCGCCTTCAAAACAAACTTACAAAGTAGTAGTAAGTACTAAAACGTAGTAAGTAAGTACTTTTATAGTGTTCTTCGATTTCTTATATTCGGAGTCGGCGTGAACCAAAGGAGAGACGCGGGAGCTCCCAAGTGGACACGCGGGGAACATCTACCTTGGCTGACGTTCGAAAATACGGACAGCGTTCGGAAAGCCTAAGGAAACGTAAGATCTTTTCCTCCAATATCTCTCAGGGCCAGAAGAACCAAAGTCTTCGAATAGCGCATGTTGCCAGTGATCACCTACTTATCGGTAACGTGGTTGTTGACTATAGGTCTCATTTGAAAGCTCAAAGTCACACAGCGTACGATGGAGAGGGATATGGTTTGAGTTTCCTTACCCGGTCAAATCAGAAATGAGGAGATTCGTAGAAGAACAAAAATCATAGCTATAAGAATCGAAGCTAAAGTGGCAATGGGCAGGGCACATAGTCCGACGAACCGTTGGACGTTGGAGTTCAAAAGAGCGGAAATAACGACCCCGCACCGGACGGCGCAGTGAGAGAAAACACCCACAGGAACCGACGACATAAGGAGGGCCGCCAGTAGCCGCTGGAGCCATTCGGCATAAGATCGAGCATCATTATGTGAGACCTTTGTCCAGCAGTAGACGTCCATTGGTTGAAGTGAGAGTCATTACTAATTTACTTTAAATGTGGTTTTTCATAGATAAATATAACAGAAATTTGTTGGAGATAATGGTGGACTACCCTTTTTCTGAATTCCATCCCCCCCACGTTAAGTTTAAGCAATAGCGCTTTCCAATTGACTGCCACATTGGTCTAGTGGATAGCATGTTCGACTATGGACATGAATTTGTGGGGTCGAGTCTTGCGTCGGACCAATTCATAAATCAATATTGAGTTTCCTATTAAGAATTTCTCAATATTTGGCCGAAGTTGGGAAGTTAGCGGTTTACTACACCCTCGTGCCTCGGAGACGTTAAGCCTGCACCTGATCTCTCTCCGATCGTGTCGGATTCCCATCACACTGGACTAATTGAGTGAAGGAATAGAGAGTGCACTTGTCTACTATGTCACGTAGTGGAGCAACCTGGTGGGTTTATACTGTAAAAACTCTCTCTCATATGAGTGAGTAAGCCTGTGCCCAGAAGTGAGATGTGAATGGGTTACTACTTACTTTAATAATTAATGAAACTGTAAACTTTATGTCAAAATAAACTTAATAAACCCTCCCATGGCAGGACTAAATGTGAAATGTGTTTCACAGGCAAATAGTAGAAATTATAGAGAAAAATTTCTGTTTTTTAATTCCAAGTCTTTTTGTAAATGTAAAGCTTAAGACATTTCAACAATATAACATTTAACCTAAGCAAAACATAGCCTGAGTTGCTATAATAAAAAATATGATAAATAAAATTAAAGTATATAAATTTCTACGAATAGGGCTGATACCTTTCAGGAACACCAAGGCCAAGGTCAACTCCTACGCGATCTAGAGAAAGCACTCAAAGGAAACAGTTCAAGGTTTATCTGCAACGCCACAAAAGATTGAGAATTTATGTAGAAACAAGAAATGAAAGGAATTATTAGAACTGCGACGCGACCTTATTCAATGCCAAGCATTTTATACTATAAAATGTTTCTTGAAGGATAATTAGTCACAACATTTACTTTCCATTAAAGTTGCCTTTCAAATGTTTCATTGCCAAAGACATCTATTAACCAAAGTACTTTGTCTTCCTATAATAAAACAATGTTTTAGAGATAGTGTGTGTAGTAGTTTTAGCAGACCATTAACGTCCCACTGCTGGGCACAGGCCTCCTCTGCGAGGCCTCCTCCTCCGAGGAGCGAGGGTTTTTAGAGCATAGACCCATCACGTTGCTCCACTGCGGATTGACAGGCATAGTACACAAGTGCACTCTCTATTCCTTCACTCTCATAGTCCGATGTGACGGGAATCCCACACTTGCAGAGAGAGATCAGGCGCAGGACCGACGGCTTAACGTGCTCTCCGAGGCACGAGGGTGGATCACACCGCCAACTTCCCTACTTCGGGCAAATATTGAGAAGATCTTAATAGAAACTCAATATCGATATTGGATTGGTCCTACCCGGGATTCAAAACCAGGACCTCATGCCTGTAGTCGAACATGCTAACCACTAGACCAATGAGGCAGTCTATCGTCTGTATAATTCAAATAATTTTACCTTAATTTTTATATACAGTCATAGTTTTAATTAAAAGCCACGATGTGATAGTTTCGAATCTAGGGCAGTTTCATCATAAGTTTCTTTACAAAAGGACTCTTACGTCTTTGATTAATTCAGAAGAAAATATACATATTCCGAGACCAACTCAGGGATATGTGTAGCCTTTTGAAGTGAAACTTCTTAAGGCGCGTAAGGGTAAAATGTTTACGAATGAAACGCGTGATTAGCGTCATGAAGATGTGCAGCGTTTTTATGCTAATTCGTTTGAAGGTCAGGTAATTTTATCATGTGGCATTTGCCGCTCGATATTTAATAATTTAATGTATTGGTAACAATTAATAAAACTAATGGCATTCTTATTTACAATTCTTCACTAGAGATATTATTTGTATTCATTTTCGACATCTATATTATTCTAATATAAATTAAATTGATTAAATTCCTAACATATCTTCCTTTTCCCCTCTATGTCTCGGAAATCTAAAGTTTTACATTTTATAAACCTTGTGTTTAAGTAAAGACTTGGGGATGCAAGTTTCAACTTCTAGCTCTAAAAATAATGTCACTTCTGTCCTTTACATCCATTTTGCGCATTAAAAAGTGCCCTATGTCCTTTCTCAGGGTCTAGACTATTTTCGTACCAAATTTCATTTAAACAAGTTTAGTAGTTTTGACGTGAAAGCGTGACAGACAGAGTTACTATATAATATTGGTAAAGATTAGTAGTTCTAACGCTCCACCACCATAGGCTTCTGGTATCTGTTCTGTGAGTATATGGTACTTCTCCAACCAAGACAGTAACGACTGTTATGGACAAACTATCCAACTGTTCGCGACTTCTCTCCTCAAATTAGAAATAATATATTTTTGTTTAATTTAAAGTTAATATTGTTTTAAAATCGTTTTCGTTTCGTAATATATTTTGTTTTACTTAGAATCCCTATATAAAAATTAAAAGATTCGTATATACAAAATGTTTGTTGACTATAGCGTGTATATATTTGTTGGATTGTTATTTCCGAGAATAAAGTTGTTTGTGTTATTAATATAATCCCTGTGATTGGTAAATAAGAGAACACCAATCATAGGTTGTACTTTATAACAAATAAAGTACCAGCCGACGTTTACTTGTCACAATAGTGCACGTTTGTCAGTTACAGACGCCGTATGATAGAAGACCAATTTGGCAAACACGTTCTTGCTGTACAACAGTGCAATCGCAATACATAATCCTCGTCTGGTGACAAGTAGACGGCGGATCTTTGGGTGAAGAATCTGCTGGCATTTTCATTTATCCTGAACCGGCAAATCTTCGTAAGAGTCAGCTGCTGAAGGGGCTCACATCGACTTTATTCAAGAAGGCTCAAAAAGCACTTTTGAATCATTTTTAGTCTGTCCGTTGGTTATACATATACCACTGGTTCCGGAAATTGATTCCGCTGAGAAGAAACCATCAAGAAACTCAACGGTTACTCTTTTAAACATAGTTTATGTTTAGCTTTCAAATGCAACTGGAATCAAGTCCAAACATCTTTCTCGCTTACATAATCTATGCAAAAGGATGTTTTAAGCATATTTCTTTAAATTATGTGGAGGAAAACCGAGAAGTGATTGTAAAGCCTCGTTTAATTTCCACCGTTCCCAAAAAATGCCAAATTAAAACATCCCTCGCCATTGTCAATTGAAATATTCCACTTTTTTCTCCTGTCCAACCCGTTACGTGCATTTGCAAAATTACACAGAGCCCTTACAAATGGAATCGGCCCACAACACAGACGCCCTAATGTCCGCCCATCAGTGCTTAAATGACACACGTCATCCTGCAATTACATTTGTATACATCGATGTTTTTCCCACTACAATATCCATTGCTGTTTTATACTTTCAGTGCGAAACACTAGTGTATATATCCTTAGTAATGTATGCTTGTTTAAAAAAAACATTGCTGTAGTTTAGTGAAGGGTTTCGTCCAGGAATTATGGGACAAATCCATCTCTGGATTCAATGACGTCATTCCGCATCGCAATGACAGGGTGGCGAAAGGGCAGACATTGTCTGTACTGTTTTGTATTGCGGTCATTTAAGCCTATATTTCGTATTGTTGGATATCATTATTATATCTAGACTAGTTATCACACGTAGTGTCACCTGCTTTATTCCAGATTCAATGGGAAATATGGAGAATACGACCACGTATAGTGAAAGTTACTGTTAAATGTTCGTTTTAGTTTGAAATCTATAAAGGATATATTTAATTTTTGTGTGCTTTATGTTGTACAATACTAGCTATTTCCCGTGGTGATACACGCATTTCCCGGGTCATTGGAACATTGGGGAGCCACCGCCAAGTCTAAAACCAATCGAAGGTATCGTGCGAGTTTAGTAGTCTGAAATTAAGCCCACATTGTTGACCATCTAATGGGGAAATACGTACTTAATCACAGGTTGGATTGAAGTCACTGTTAAATTTCAAGACACGCATAATTTGAACAACCCATGCCAACTACTGATTGACATGATAAGACAGTTTAGTCTCAAATCTGGCAATCAAAAATATAAGCATATCCTCCTTTTTAAGTCAAAGTGTGTATTATCTATTTCGCTTCTCGGTAACTGTCGTAACAAAATATACGTAGAGATAATGCCAGATGATAGAATAAACAACAATAAATCAGTTACAAAGTAACCGTTACTGTGCATATGTCGCCTCAAAGGTCGTTAAGTGTTTTTGCACGCTGATCTTGTAAAGCTTGGGCCCCAGCTGTAAATGGAGGATTATTTGTTAATTCAATTGGAGATTCAATATTTTGTGTTTAGTTTATGTTCGTATTTCAATTTCAAATAAAAAATAAGAGTATGCCCGTGTCAACTACTAGTTGACATGATACCATAGTACTGTTTTAACTCGGCCAATTGGTATTATACTCTTCCTTTATAAGTCATAATGTGTATTATCTATTTCACTGCCATAACACAATATGCGTAGAGATAAGACCTGACATTAGAAAGACAAAAAATAATTCAGTCAGAAACTGACCGTAAGTAACGGTGCGTGTGTCGCGTCGAAATTTGTTAAAATTTTATGTGGTATTTTATGAACTGAGTTCATTAGTTATTATTTGTATTTTTTATTATATAAGTGATGTGAATGACAATGACAACCCTTGTGGTAAGTTTTAATTTTTAAGATATGAGCCTATAAATACAAGACTGACTTTTTTCTCAAAGTTTACAAATGACGCAAAAGATAACATTGTATAGTTTAACTATTAGCAAACACAAAAATCATAACATTTGGTAGTTTATTAACATTTAAGTCCCAAGAGCCACTATAGAGTCATTTAAATCCGCAGAAACTTCCGCCCCGGGGCAATCGATGCAAAAATGCTGGGCAGGCGACGGTTATTTGCGTTAAAAAGCGCGGAGAAATTACGGCGGTCAATAAAAAACGAAGCCTGACAATCTAATTGATAATAATTGTAAGATCTTATAATGAGTCTGATATCTTATATCTTACATTGTTATAACCCACTAAACTAACTCACTCAGAGTGAGTTTAAAACCTTGTTATTACTATTCTAATTCCTTTAGGGCACATGGGCTAGATGGTTTAAAGTCTATAACGTAATGTGTATCTGTCTGACAGCTTATTTAAATTGTAACACTTCGTATATACTCTTCTGTAATGATTAAGGAGGCCTGTGCCCAACAGTGGGACATAAATAGGTTATTGCTTACCTTTACCACGACGGTAATTAAATGTATTTTTAACCGACTTCAAAAAAAAGGAGGAGGTTATCAATTCGTCTGTATTTTTTTTTTATGTTTGTTACCTCATATCTCCCGACTGGGTGGACCGATTTTGATGATTTTTTTTTAAATGAAAGGTGGTGCTCGTTATAGGGTCATTTTCTTTAAAACCAGTTCTGATGATGGCATCCATGAGAAAAGTGTTAAATTTGCGTAAGCATGGACGAATAACTCAAGATCGCTCGAACCGATTTCAATGATTCTTTTTTAATTGGAAATACTTCAAGGATTCTTTTGTAATAGTTTGGTTAGGTTCTGATGATGGAACCCATGACAAAGTGACGGAACTCTTCAATTATTAGGAGCAAATCAACTATACTCGGCAGAATCTTCTATAAACGATCCAGATATTTGAGTCGCCTACCGTAACTTCGGTATGGTCAAGTGCCAGTCGTAGTTAAATTTGAAGATTAATGGAACTTCTCAACGGCTTACAGTAAGAGTGCGATTTTTGGAAATATATAACTGTCTGTAATCAAATGGCAATGACCTTACGTTTGTTGCTAGATTGCAATATTTGAAAGGTGAATTATTTGTGAAGCGGTGGTATAAGGTTGCGGGTTCGATCCCGGGTGTGGCGATATTAATGTAAATTTAACTTTGTAAAGTTGTTTCATTTAAACGGTGTTATCTCATATGAGCAACACGTTTTTAGGTGTACACATATTGAGACAAATTTGTCAGTTTACTTCAGATTCACTAAAAATCAAAAAATAAATATAAAACAAAAAAAGAACCGCCTTCAAAACAAACTTCCGTATTTTTTTTATAGTGTTCTTCGTATTCTTATATTTGGAGTCGGTGTCAGCCAAGGAAGATGTTCCCCGCGTGTCCACTTGGCAGTTCCCGCGTCTCCCCACCTATATATGTAGGCACCTCGGCTGACACCGACTCCAAATATAAGAATACGAAGAACACTATAAAAGAATACGAAATTATATCTTACGTTTTAGAGCATATTAATATATTTGGAAGTTCGTTTTGAAGGCGGTTCTTTTTTTGTTAAAATTTATATTTATTACGGATATTATTTTTACCCGTTAATACAGTTAAAAAATGTCATTAAGCCAGCCATTAACAGTTGTCTTATACCTGCATAAAAAAAGAGGTAATCTTTACAATTTACCTGAAATTAATAAGCATTTTAACAAAATATATACAAGAGATAAACGAACTAACAAAACGAATTGAAAATACTCTTTATCCAACAAAGGAACAGTTGGAATTTATAATAAAAGTTCAAATTTAAGTTCATTAACTTCTTTCATAAAGGAACTCAACTGAAGGACGTAGACGACGTTGAAATAAATGGAATTATACAAAAAATCAACTTCCACATTAATTAGCATTTCTATCAAGATTAAATTCTAATCATAAATACGAGTAAGGTTATACGATATTACTAATTTTCTATGAAACACTGGTGTATGCATTATAAGGCGTTCACCTCGGGTTGTTATTATGCTCTTTTCGTAGTCTGAAAGCATTTTCTATACGGTACAATGAACTTGTAATACAGGTTTGTAATACCCAAGCAATGTGTAGTTTTGTACGTCTGTACAGAGCTCTTTAAAAGAGGGTATTCTTCGAAATATCTTCCTTATATCGCAGCATTTATTCTTATGTTACAAACAAGTAATATAAAGTCAATTCTTTTGTCCTTTGGCATGGACTTCTTTATTAATTTATAGAGAAAGCAATTCTTATACCTTTTATGTGAACTTTCATTAGATAGTGCTGTATAGTTTAAAACAGTGTATTGATATTTCAAAAGGACTAAATAAAAATCAAGTGTCCACTACAAGTTGAATCAAGTGAATGAGTTTGAATTGAAATATATTAAACTAATATGATATTGTAATGATGATGGTAACAAAAAAGAAACAAAATACCCGACTGAGTTTGTTGTGGGTTCTTCTCGGATCAGGGCGCGAAGGAACTCTCGTAACTTTAGACATTAGGTCGTTATTGAGTACCATCATTACAATTAGAAAAAAATACATATCATTTGACGATTCAAAAGTGCTATAATATGCTTACTTGAATAAAAATATTTTGATTTGATTTGAATGAGTGTAGTTTGAGAGTGAATAATATGAAGAACTGTGTCTTATGCTGGTTTCTTTTCAAATGAAAAACCCGATTCCATTCAAATATAAAACTGTTTGTTACAGTAGGCTTTTACAGTACATATGAATCAAATATAAGCTTTTTCACACATATTATTTCCTATGTACCACTGCTGAAACTTCATGATTAATCCTGCATATTCCGCGAGCAATTCTGGTATATCTATAACCTGCTAATCCGCAGTGGAACAATGTGGTGGGTTATGCTCTAAAAAACCCTTTCTTTTATTAATGAGCAAGCCTGTGCCTAACAGCTAACTGCCTCATTGGTCTAGTGGTTAGCATGTTCGACTACAGACATGAGGTCCTGGGTTCGAGTCCCGGGTCGGACCAATTAAAAAATCAATATTGAGTTTTCTATTAAGATTTTCTCAGTATTTGTCCGAAGTTGGGAAGTTGGCGGTGTGATCCACCCCCGTGCCTCGGAGAGCACGTTAAGCCGTCGGTCCTGCGCCTGATCTCTCTCCGGTCGTGTCGGATTCCCGTCACATCGGACTATGAGAGTGAAGGAATAGAGAGTGCACTTGTGTACTATGCCTGCCAATCCGCAGTGGAGCAGCGTGGTGGGTCTATGCTCTAAAAACCCTCGCTCCTCGGAGTGAGGAGGCCTGTGCCCAGCAGTGGGACGTTAATGGGCTGCTACTTACTTACTTACTGTGCATAACAATAGGATGTTAGTAGAGCGCTGTTTTTTCCTTGGGAATTGCATTTACGCAATCTGACTAACGAATCGGGACCTAGCGGTTCCTCATCATCCTAAAATGGGAGTAAAACGCAATCCAATATACCGTCTTGGATGAGGCTGATTTCGAGTTCAAGGCTGTAAGAGGGGACACCCAAATCAGCAGGATAGTAAGAGCATCAGAAGCAACCTCCTGCTCCATCGCAATTATCTCTTTTAGCGAAAGAACGGTCTTGCAAAAGAAGGCTACGGCTCTTTACCCTGATTCGTTGGAGATCATTGCACGTGTCATGAGATACAGCTATGGTCCTCAGGCCGGGAATTCGTCTACAGTATGGTGTGCCGTGTTGACAGGAGATACCACACTTATGGTTGATTGGCAATTCCTCTCGGCCAGTAGTATGATGCGGTTACTTCTTGAAATAACTGCCTCTTTGGTTTAGTGGTTAGCATGTTTGGCTACAGACTTGAGGTCCTGGGATTTTCTCAGTATTTTCCCGAAATTGGAAAGTTAGCGGTGCGCTCCAAAGCCGTGCCTCGAAGAGCAAGTTAAGCTTTCAGACCTGTGCCTGATGTAAAGGAATAGAGAGTGACACATTTAACGTATACATTTGTGTACTATGCCTGCCAATGCGCAGTGGAGCAGCGTGGTAGGTTTGTCCTCAAATAACCTACTCTCCTGTAAGTGAGGAGGCCTGTGCCCAGCATTGGGACGTTGATAGGCTGTTACGTAGACACCTTTTACATCCCGCAATAACCATGTCCAGTCAATTTGAGAGTGTGCCATGTCTTGACAGCCACTTTTCTAACAGAGAATGGAAAGCAGAAGCCTCCTTCATAACTTACCACCATTTTTAAACATCTGATGATGACATTAAAAACGAGATAAAAACTAAAGCCACGACGTAAGGTATCCTTTCTTATATTTGTTTATAATTGAATTTGCAGCTGGTCGTAGTATTTGCAGCAGAAATATTAAAAATATTTCTCGTATCAGAATGCGCTGAATCATCACATCATCAGGAGTGTCATTGAACCCTTAATCCCTAGCTACACTAGTGCAGGCACCCAGTAACGCACACAGGCATCCTGACCCAGTTATTCCCCATTTTTCTGTAATTACTCACCGCCGCTTTGTCGAGTCCCTCCTTTGGTGGAACTACCACTATAAATGTGATACGAGGTTGATTTTAAAAAGTTATTCATGTATAATATCCGTAGGAGGGGCTTTAAAGTGAATATCGCACATATTTTTTTATTTGCATGACTTCTTTTAGCTAACTTGATTATATCATTGGATTAAAAGTATTTGTCTATGAATTCAAAGCTGGTGCTTTCCATATACTCTATATAGATTAAAATATACATTATTTTGAAATAGACAACAAAAAATATAATAACAAATTTGTATTAGCATAGTTTAGAGTGAAGAAGGTTCAGAAATCATTTATCCGGATTTACCTCTGAATGATTTTATGAAATGTGTGAAAAATATCCTTTTATAAAAAGCAAATTAGAAAGTTGAAGATTATTTAAGGGATAAATATGTTCGGACTTGATTCCAGCAAACTATATCTAAAAGAGTAACTGAGTTTCTCGCAGGTTTCTTTTTTATGGAATCAACTTTCCAAACAGTTGGTTACCAACGGACAGATTACTTACTGGAATAAAGATTGTTTATATGTCGGACTGCAATAGTCTGGCGGAACGCTGGCGCCATCGGCGTGGGGTAGAGTCAATAAGTGGAAGTTCGGCGCGCATCTCTCGGTAGTTCTCGGGTGACGGCCTGCCGGAGCAGTCGACTATTAAAGTTCCTAGCTAGTATTATTATAGGGTCTGTGTAAATTAATATCGGGAACATTAAGTATCTATTAAGTAAGTCTGTGCTCTAATAAACCTCACTCCAGCGAGTGAGGAAGCCTGTGCCCAGCATTGGGACTTTGATAGGCTATTACGTAGACACCTTTTACATCCCGCAATAACCATGTCCAGTTAGCACCTGCAACAGTCTATTTGAGAGCGTTCCATGTCTTGATAGCCACTGTTCTAACAGAGGATGGAAAATAGAAGCCTCCTTCCTAACTTTCCACCATTTATATACATCTGATGATGACATACAGAATGAGGTAAAAACTAAAACCACGAGTATCCTTTCTTATATTTATTTAAAATTGTCAGTTGTATTGGATCAGTCGACGATTAAAACTGTCGCGTTCCTAGCTATTATTATAGGGTTTGTGTAAATGCATATTGGGAACATTAAGTGATTGGACATTATAATCTGAGTTAATTAATAATGTTTGATTGCACCAACATTACCCACCAACGCCCACAGTATGGAAATTATGGATGCCATTAATGTCCATGTTGGCGGAGAACCTTACGCCTCTATGCTTTATACTCTCCTTCTCTCTTATTCTCCGACATATATATAGAAAATTATTTCTAATACATACATAGGCTAAGTACATAAAAAAACGTACTCTTATTCTACGAGAGGTCTACGAAACGCTACGAAAAGAACAAATTACGTCTACGAATTATGCTTTTACTCGATACTTTTATTTATAAATTTATGGATATTGTAATTAAAACTTAATATACCGAGGATGGAGTGTTTTACTATGCTTCCGCTGAAGTTTAAGTGTTAAACAAAACGTACATATACAAGTAGTTTATAAATTTACATTCATATTGTAATTTATTATAACTATAATATTTGTTATCACTTAATAAATTCCAAACACTTTATGAAAAGAATATTAATAGAAATATATTGCAATTTCAATGATTCCTTAGACGATCTGACAAGATTTCTCCTATGTAGTCCTGTGCCCAGCAGTGGGACATTAATAAGGTGCTACTTAGCTTGTTTTACTCATACGATAAATTATAATTTTTATTTTGCAACAAATAAATAAAACTATACACTACAGAAAAAACGTACAAGTAAACGAATTGGTGTAATCTAAATAAAATAATTTAATATTATACGAGAATGAGGATTGAAATAAAAGGTTAATTAACTGAGTTTGTTGTGGGCACTTCTCAGGACAGGCTGCGAAAGAACTTACGTAATATAAAATTGCATGTAGTTCTTTTATGGCCTTTTTAGAAAAAAAGCGGGTTCTAATCCTAGAAAGAAAGAAAGAAGAAATATCTTTATTTATACATTGTGCCACACATTACAATATTTAAGTACATTTTATAATACCCTGCGATGTGTAGCATAACCTAGAAAATGGACCCAGCTCAGCATTTATGCTAACAGCTGGAGACCATGCAGCGCTGATTTTCAGCTGGATCCCTAGGTAGGCTAACTTTATTTTTATAAAAATGAAATTTAAGTACTTGTTCGTTATTTTCAATCTATCATTGTGCTTCTCTGACAGACTGGCTGTGCATAGAGGAGTATTGGTGCCAACACCTAAGTATGATAGTGATAGTTGGGTATGTCAGACGAAATGAAATGAAATGAAATGAAATGAAATGAAATCTTTATTTGCGAATATGGGTCATATACATAGGTGGAGTAATTATAGTTGATCCATCATATCCTACTGTAATTACAGCGTGCAAATATTTGTATGGATTACAATATATTTTTAGATTATACGAGTATGTCAAATTTAAGATTTATTTTTTTATAATATGTCCAATTTAATAATAATTATTAGGTATAATATAATATTGAGATTATGGGGTAGGTATTAAAAATTAAGTTTTTAAAGCTTCGATCTGTTTAATTTTAAGCACTAAAAAATTCGGACATAGAGTAAAATGCTTTATCACACAACCATCGAAAGAGGCATTTTTTAAATGAGAGTTTATCCGGTAACTTCAACGACGATACAATTTTGTTGTGAATTTTTATACACATGGCAT
>JACTOM010000907.1:2301193-2342004 GCA_015832385.1 Elymnias hypermnestra
CGCTGCAGTATGGGACAGTAGAGGTTAAGACCCAAATGAAATATTTGGGTCTTACATTAGACAGTCGTTGGAGTTTTCGGGCGCATTTCGCCACTTTAACTCCACGACTGATAAAAGCAGCCGCCGCCCTAGGTAGATTGCTGCCTAATATAGGAGGGCCTGAATCGCCGTGCCGACGCTTATATGCCGGAATCATACGGAGTATGGCACTATATGGTGCTCCTGTGTGGGCTGAAACTCTGACAGCTGCCAATAAATCTCAATTGCGCAGAGCGCAAAGAGTCATAACAATTAGGGCGATAAGGGGGTACAGGACGGTCTCATGGACAGCGGCGACACTTTTAGCGGGCGATCCCCCTTGGGAATTACAGGCGAAGGTCCTTTCGACTGTATATAAAGGCAGGGTAGCCGCAATGGTTAATAGGAATTTTGACACGGACGATATCCGTAGAATCCGGGCTTTAGCTGACAGGAATTTGATACGGCAATGGAAAGAGGACCTTGAGTCTCCATCTGCGGGTATTGTTACGGTGGAAGCAATCCTACCCCACTTCGAGCAGTGGTTATGTAGGAAGCACGGATCCCTCTCGTTTAGACTGGTGCAGGTACAGACTGGGCACGGATGCTTTGTAAGTACTTGCACCAGATAGTTGGGCATGAGGACTCACCCGCCTGTCACGAGTGTGGTGCCCCAATGGACACATCTCATCATACTGTGGCAGAATGCCCGGCTTTGGGGCCTCAACGGCACCCTCTGATTTCTCTCGTTGGCGGTGAGCTCTCGCTGATGAGCATAGTCGGCTATATGCTCAGCAGTGAAAGTGGTTGGCGGATGGTATCATCCTTCTGTGAGAATGTCATCTCATCAGAGTGGGAGAGGGAAGCTGCAGTTGAGGCCACCTCTATCCGTAGGAGGAGGCCCGGAACTAGGAGACGCGCCTTTGCGAGTCTCCATCTTTTCTGAATTGTCGTGACAGACGATGTCCGGAGTCCCAGAGCGTAATGTCCCCACTGAACCTCTGGTACTTCTGTTCAGGACACTGAGGGTCCCGCTGGGTTTTAGTGGGTATTCTGTTCTTCAGCGAGTCCCACACTCCTGGATGAAAGTATGACTTTCAGCCAGGGTGCGTAAATGCATTACCCAGTGAAAAAATAAAAGTGGAAGGATGTGGTCTCTGCCTACCCTATTATGTATGTATTATTTTTTTATGTAAAACTGAATGGGCACATTGAAAGCCTGAAATATAAATTATTCTCACGTATGAGATACTTTCATGTATGAGGGACAAGGCTTGATCCCAACAGTGGAGTATTAACTACTAACTTCTCTTGCTTCACCGATATTTCGAAATTCAGAGGTTTTGTAAAAGCCAACTTGAATAAAAAAATTTGAATTTGAATAAGATCTCAGTTACAGTGGTGTCATTATACGAAATAATACTTCAGGGTATGATCGTCAACACCTGGTAGGTACATGCCATCACTTTACCTACCCCTTTCTAGTACCTACCCTATCTTTATCCCTATGAAGTGGGGGGAGCATTATGAAAACGTCACGCGCTTAACACGGTACGTGCTAAGCGAAGTCAAACCCCTTAAAAGGCGTATTTATCCAGTCATTATAAATATTTATTACATTTTAATGACACGGTTTTATTTGTAATACGTGATATGTTGCTATTTCAAAAAATCTCATTACAACATGCAAACGAACTGTTTTTACAAAAGAAGAAAGCGTATGGTAATGTTTTGACAAATTTAGTTAAATCAAAGCAAAATTCATCAAAAAATTGTGCGAAATACTAAACAAACTGATGTTACAGAAGTAGATAATATACATTTAGATAAAAGATTGTCAATAATTGCAAAATTGTAACCTGAAATTAGTTGAAATTTTATGTAAAAGAATAGTTAGAGCTCAAGTTTACGAAGGTGATAATTAATTACAACAAAATGTTTCATAAAAATGACAGTTTAAATGACTTTTGATTAATAAAGTTTAAAAAATTAATGATATAAAACAGTTTCATCAACTGAGTTTTGATCTAAATATACGCGATTACAAGTTGTCAAGGTCAAATAGTATCCTGTTATAATTCGTTAACAGCAATTTTTGTTCACAAATTCACTCGATAGGGATCACTAACACATTAACTTTAGGTTTTCATGATCCACACCATGTTGCGTCGTCCGCCATCTTGGATTTGATAGTGATTTTTTGTTTGTACAATAGCTCACTTATTTTCATCTTTACGCGAAAAATGGTAATAACCAAAGTTGTACTAAATTAAATTTCCTACAATTTTCGTCTGTATAATTTTTTTCTAGAATCAATATTTTACGAATTAGGGATTAAATGGTTTTAATTTAGTCAAAAACTTGCTTATTTCAAATTAATTGTTCAGAAAGTTGTTTGGAATTAAATTTATGGACAAGGCTATTAAGGTTTAAAGCATTTTACTAGGTACATCGGATGCATGATAACAATTTCTACTCCCACAAAGTCTCAGACAACAACTAATATTTAAAAAAACTTTACATATTTGGTTGAAACAGTAAAAAAAAACACGACACTGAATACTTTGAAGCCTTTCAAATACTCCGTTAAAAGCATCAAAAGCCACAGTGATATGACATTAAAACAACATAACGGGAAGCCTAATTCAATAAACACTCAATCAAAAGGGTACATAGATATAAAATCTACTGGAAATGTATTTTTGGAGTATTATATAGCTTATAGACTAATGGTTGCTTTTTAATGTCTCAGTTTATTAGTAATTCTCGCAAAAAAGGAAACTGATGCTATGCTCTGAAACACTCTCTCCTATGAGTGAGGAAGCCTGTGCCCAACAGTGGGATGCTAATCGACTGCTCCTTGCCTTACTTAAACTTTACATTATTTATATTATAATGGCGCTGGGCTTGTGTTGTGAATAACCCGTGCAACTTCCACGCGATGAGCAGTTTTTAAGTACAATTTGTCTGTTTGCGATAAACTTAAAAACTACTGAACTGATTACCATGTGTTTTTCATCGATAGATGCTTGAGAAAGGTTTTTGTATATAACTTTCGTGTAATTGATGGAAGTATCTGAAAAATTTAAACCTGATAGCTTTTACTGAAACTGCTACCTAATCCCTTGGAAATATCACAGAAGAAATCTTGTACATTCCTCTTTATAGATGTACAAAAAGGCCGCGAGCGAAAGCGAAACTAGGAAATAACATTTCCTAAATTTGATCGAACCCAGGATCTCTGTTTGTGAATCAATCCTCGCAACATATAATACAAACACACATACACAGCATCACGCCTCATCCCCATAGGGGTAGGCAGAGACCACGTCCTTCCACTTGCCACGATCCTTGCATATTTCCCTCGCGTCTTTCATTCTCATTAAACCTTTCATACAAGTTCATCGGTTTGGAGTACTCTTGACCTGGCCCTTATTTAAAATGTCCTGGATTTGGTCATTCTCTCAACGTGCCCAAACCATCTAAGTATACCTTTCTCAATTACATATAATAACACATCACATATCTCCAAATAGGAAGACTATTATATTTAGTTTTTGTTTGTCAATACTACTGTATAATAACTGCCTAATTGGTCTAGTTGTTAGTATATTCGACTACAGACATGAGGTCCTGGGTTCGAGTCCCGGGTCGGGCCAACTCAAATATCAATATTGAATTGGCGGTGGGCTCCAACCCCGTTCCTCAGAGAGCACGTTAAGTCTTCAGCCCTGTAATATGCCTGCCAATCCGCACTGAAGCAGCGTGGTGGATCTGTGCTATAAAAACCCCTCTCTGATATGAGTGAGGAGGCCTAAGCCCAGCAGTGGGACGTTAATGGGCTGCTACTTACCTTTACTACTCCATGACGATATATATGTATCCTACTGTATACTGTGGTATTCATGCTGGAAACATTATTGGTCCATATTTTTTCGAAAATAACCAAAGTTTGCAGTTACTGTTACTGCTGAACGGTACCAAGACATAATTCGATATTTTCTTGGCGATTCATCAAAGCTATGATTTTTTAATTAAAAAATGTATGTGAAATAGCCCCAAACGATTCAACATCTTTAAGAAGACAAGCCTTTGAAATAACTCGCTCATTTCTTCCATCGATGTTGTCAGAACTTTAGTGTCGTCGGCAAATCGAAAGTTTTATAATCTTTTTCCATCTATAAGAAAGCTAATTCTCGATAGTCTTCCTCATGATGTACTCTCCATATATGTTAAAGATGACAAGATGCCTTGTCTTACACTTCGTTTAGTTTGAAACATACATTAGATACACATATAAATTGTTATATTATTTCACTACATTATATATCACCACGCTCTATCCTTTTACTTATTAGCAATCCTTCTGACTTAGGTCAAAACCTCTGGAGGATTCCTGGCAGGAATCACTAGATAACGATATGACCACCTAATTATACTGATCTTTTTTGTGGTGTAAAATAAGAGTTCTTTCTTTCTTAACAATGGTTCAACGAAACCATCGAGTGTAACAGTACAAATATTACCTTTCTATCTTCACTTCCAGTAGCTTTAATCACATGATACAAACATATGATGAAACATTTTCCATTCAAATGAATAAGCGTTCCCTTTGATCCGCGAACCTTTGGTGCATTGAAAATTTTAATCGAAGGTTTGTGATCGCATGCTTTATCCCGATAACAAGTTAATTGGCCGTGTGTGAAACAGAATATGGACGCTTTGATATCCAATGTATATTATTCATATATATTATACTATATATTCATACGTATAGTAACACTTTAGTGACGAGTTGAGCCAATAAAGCTACATGTTTAATATTTCGAGTCAACAGTTCTCTATGAGAGTATTTTTGTACAAACAAAATATGTTTTATTTAAAAGGCTTTCCATCAGTTACATTTGTACTATAGAAAAGATTTACTAGTGTAGTTTCAATGGATTTCATCTATAAGTATATCACGTGTAATAATCTTAGTTTGTAGGAATAGAGATTTATTAGATAATCGTTAGGAAAACTGTTGAAATATTACACATAAAACTGCACCAGGAATAGCATTTACAGTGGTATTAAGGTTGAAAAGCCTTAACCTTTTTATCTGGATTTTCATTGGCAACTAGCTAATATTAGAATACGAGTACATATCATAAAACAAAGCCGTCTGACATGCTGTCTGTATTACCACAACAAACTAGAAAACTACTAAAAGGGTTTTCCTTTACTTTATACCAATAGATAGAATGATTCACGATGAAGATTTTCCTATATAATTTGTCAAGTTTCCGTGAAGATTAGTTAAAATACAACGATAATTTTCGAAGTGTTAGATAAAGCTGACTGTGAGCTTTAGTCGAAAACGCTGCCTAATCCCTTAGGTATATAATAAAAAAATTTACAGTTAAGACTTACACAAGATTAACATTCCATTATTCTTTTATAAATCTACAAAAAAGGCGGTTAAAGCTTTTAGCGGTTTAAGCTAAATATTCATTTTATTGGCGTGTTATTGAAACACACTTACACTTACATCAAAAACACTTTCCAAAGATACGCGTATCTTATAATTAAAATTATGATGAAATGTAAATAAGTACTTGAAGATAAATTACTATATCTATTTTAACTTCTAAAAAAATGTTACGCAGACGTATATTAAGTTAAATACTTTCAGCATTTCACGCAGGTTATTATGTTAGTTTACACCATGTAATTGATATTAATTGTTCGCGCCAACTGGCGCGAAGCCTTGGTACCTAGGAAGCGGCATACTCGCGCCATCCGCAAGCTTTCCGACTTACTAATGCACTGGATATCGGGACGCGTCCGTATACGATACGAGAGGGCGCCTCCTCTGCAGTTCCATTATCATGGAGCAATATAGTTTATAGATAATCTGTAGTACAGATGTCGAGATTGTTGTCAACTCTCGAAGCATATGGTGACGGGGCAGAATAAGCCCGCTTCGTGATTTTGTCGGGAAAGTGCGGTAATTCCACGCTTCAATTAGTTTTTGGGGCTAATGAAGGAATTTGGGGCTAGATCGTCGCGTTTTGTAGGCCCATATCGTGGCCCTCTTGTGAAAGGTGGCGGGTCATAGCGCGGCTAGGTTATTTCGCCCACGCGGTAGCCGCAATAGGACCTTCATGTGGATTTTGAAGTGGAACAGCGAACCATCGTCGCCGACAGCAGCTTTCCGCGACGCTTTGGCAGGTTACAGACACATTCCACACACACACTTACAAATACATCTCACGTGATCATTCATCTGCCAGGGCACGTCGCCGTCTAGGAGATCGGCGCCGGGAGACCAGGTAGGTGTACAATTCACTTATATCTGTTCAACACCTAGGTGGATTCTTCCCATAACGATCTCCTCCCGCCGTCTCGACCTGGATTCCTATGGGCCCGGGTCCAGGGTCGAGTCCATATCAGGGTCACGGCTGGCGTGAACATTAATATTTTAGGAGTTAAAGCTGAAATAGTAATTAATAAAGAAAGTTATTCTCTATGTCTTCTATTGAACCTGTATTAGATAGGCACTCGGGTTAGAGAGAAATCTCTAAGCTAAAAATGTATGGCGGTCCCATGAACTCTCTCATATCAAGATTCGTATATAATTGGCTTTAGTTTGGGATATCAAAAAGATGTAATGAATCATACAGACAAGATTTAGAATTTATCCATTAAAAACCGAATGTAACACAAAAGTCAATCATCAACCCCGCAAACTATAGGTATTGTATAAGCTTTAAAGGGATTGCGTTTTAAAGCTGTCGTGTCGAGAGAAGCAATTTATGCGTTTGATTGATGCGTGTTTTGGGTATAACAAATGGCAGAGTTAACAACATCTGGATGCGACAGGTTTAAATATTTATATAAGCTTATTACTCACTGCTACTCGCTAATGTCCGCATACCTTGATCTCTCAATACAAGTGTTTGAATTAAAAAGTTGATTTATTCATATAGAAATTTACTGAAAAGCTTTTTATTTGATCCAATCCAATTTCAATTTCTTGATTGGTGGAAAGATTCGACTGTCTAGCTAGTCTACCAGCAGAAATTGCGTTCAGGGACGATTTAGAAATTATCACAGTTAAATTACCTCTTACCAGACTGGTGTGCTTTCATTTTAGAATGTGTCATTACTAACCACCACCGGGGCACCAGAGCTGAATGCATCAGCGAACCGCTGGATTTTAGTGGGCCAAATCCTGCTAATCTGTTTTGTCCGCAATCATACGGGCTGGTTGCCGCCGGCTACAGTACGTCCTGGATGGACCCGTCCATCCAGGACAATTTAGTAAGTTATCCAATCCGGGTTTCACCACTGCCATTGCATCGTCTTCGCCGTTATCATCATATCGTTTTAGTAGGTATTCTGCTGAACAGTTCCACACTCCTAGATGGATTTTGATGGCCTTATTGGCATATCTTAATAGTTATAATCTGAAAATTGTAATGTTGCAGTCCGGCAAATCTTATTTTCTTTATTTTAAATGTTTTATTTATAATGTCATTATTTCTGTTTACGGAGGAAGGTCTTGACACTCGCGACACAGGGAAACCCAGTGTGAGTGCCAAAGAGATTCCTTTAAAGATTGAGTGTTTGGTAAATAAATAAAAAAAATATATATTGGCACACTGGTGCGAGTACTTGCTTTGCTAGTAAAAACCCTGGATGCAATCCCAATTTGAAAAATTGTATTTTATAATTTGTCTGAATCTGGACTGATTGGAGGCTTCAGCCCTAGCTAGTTAGCACCCTACCAGCAAAAACGTATCGCCAAACAAAGAGACTTGTGTTCCGGTATGATGCTGTGTAGAAACCATAAGTCGCCTCTTACCAGATTAGAGTGCTTCCATCTTATTCCATTCCATTATACTGTATCATCATTTACCATCAGATAAGATCACCGTCAAGCGCAAAATTGTCAGCAATTTCAAAAAATAGAGGTATTATTCTCAATCCAGCTTGCATAAAAGAATTAACCAGCGACAAAAGTAACAAAATTCTAAATGAAAACCTAAATATCAACTATGCTCATCCATAACTACTTTAAAATTCCTCTTTAAAATTTTAATATCATATTTTTAAAATTAAGCTTAGCGATTTTTCTCGAAATGAAACCAAATAATTAAATATTTTAAATTGAAACTATTCGTTTATCAGTTGCATGAGCCGTGGTCTTTACGAGACTCTCTCTCTCTCTCTCTCTTGTCTCGTAGAGAGAGATAACAGACACGAAAAAGGTCACTTAATAAATTAATTGAAAAATTGTACTGCAATGTGACAGATAACTTAGACGATAATACTATAACATTATATATTTATTTATACAGCAATATATATAATAAATAACAATATTAAAAACACAGTCTAAAATTGATTAGTGAACAAACAAATACATGTAATCTAATGTAGTAGTTCCTCCGTCTTGCAGCCCGTTAAAACTAATTAATTAATGTAGATATACATCAAATATTTATGTAATTGTTCGTAGGATATATAATGATGATGGAAACAAGATACCCCACAGAATTTCTTGTGGCATTTTCTCGTAACTTTAGATTGTAAGGCATTCTATAATATCATCATCATTTGTACATTTACACACAAAGAAGACTTTTGAATTTGAATATATAGATAAAATTCTAAACAAAAAGGACAATATCATAAAATAGAAACCTATCTATCACATTCTTCGGTCTATGAGTCGAGCGCTTATTGTCTATTGGTTTGTCAGAGGGCCATTATGGGTGGTAAAACAACTGTAACACCATTTACATGGATCCTTTGTGATTTACATCTGTCCGTGGGTCCATTTAAAAAAACTGCCTCGCGATATTGCGTTTTAATTTAATCGATTTTCGATTAAAATATCTGTTTTAAAGAGATATTGAAGTTTTAAGTGTATTTTCGCATACAGACAGAAATCTATACAAATATTATAAGTGTAAGGCCGCGTTTGTTTATAGGTTTGGGATAAATTTTTGTTCATAATTGGAGAGGTACATTATAAAATATATAATAAAGTCGCTTCCTCTGTCTATTCGCTTATATATTTTAAATTACTTAAGGGATTTTAAAGCAGTTTTTAGAAATAGATGTAGTTACCAGTGTACCGTGTAATATATATGTTGTAGGTGATTTAATTTATTTTTAATTAAATTACGTAGTTGCTGATAACAAAGGTTATCAAACAGAAGTACCCCGAAACGCTGTTTTAAAAAATTAAACTGAATACCACTTGTAAAGTATAAGGAAATACCTGATGTATTTCATATCTGAAACAAAGTTTATAAATCTTATAAATCTCTTAACTTATACAACGGGTTTTAATATAGTTTACAGAAATAGGTAGAGTAATTCAATATGAAGACTTATATGTATAACACATACATATTACAATATAGAAAATCAGAAAAGTTCCAAGCTTTGTAATGTGATGTAACAAACATATTTGCGTGTTATTAAATCGCAAATTCTGGCTAAACTTTACGAGATACACCAAATTAATGTGCTACAAAATGGTATATATTGAAAAGATAAATATAAAATGGTATATCTTTAAAGGATAACCCACAATAAACATTTTTGTCTTATTCATATTACAAATAATACGTGTTATTTATCAAGCTATTTTATATAATATAGTATTATTTCTAATACAATGTAATACATTAAATACATTGTATATTTCATGTAGACCAAAACTGTCATTAGCAGCATTTCATTAAAATGGATATTTTATGAGATATCAGACTTTTAAAGAGAGAGGCACAGGACTATCATTTCAATTTTAAAGTGTATGTCCAAATCTTAAGCCATTTCGGAGCAAACGACTACATTATGCATTGGCATGACTTCAGATGACAATAGTAAAGCTAAGAAAAAACACAATAGAGAAGGTATTGTGGTCCATAAAATAGTTATGATAATACATTTCCCACTGAAAGCATTGATATGAATCAATTCCATGAATATCTGAACAGTACGAAAGGTGACGCCAATTTTATCTTGAATCAATCGACTTTCATATCCACTTCAAGTGTCAGGTCCTCAGAAAATGTTGATGTCATCAAAGTTAAGTAATTCTAAAGTAAACTATACGCAGAAGGTATTTGGCTTCAAATTTCCATGACTTTTGTTATTTAAAATATTGTTTTGTGAACTTTTCTTATAGATGGCTTTAGGTATCTCTATTATTCTTTCTGGCTTCTTTTATTTGGCATTTTTACTATTATATACTTTGGCAACTTTATTCCTATATTTTCTGTAACATTTAACTTTGAATATGCTCTGTAAGATTAACGACAGTTAGCTTAATCAATGTCAATTATCAACTCCAACTAATAAATTACTATCAGCTTCAAACCACTGTACTTCTACATTGAGGGATTAGGGAGATATGAGATTGATAATTTTTTACATTGTCATAATCTTTTTGATGTCAATTAATCTCATATATTACTGATATTTAGTATTTTTTAATTTACCACACGTTTGCGACTTCATTTCCTTATTTTTATCCAATATTTAAGCATAAATTTGCATTGTAATTTTATATGCAACCAGCTCAATCAATATTAAGCCCTATTTTTCATTCTGGCTTCTTTTATTTGCCATTTTTATAATACGATCGCGATTTTAGTCCCTTATTTTCTACAATATTTAACTTAAAATGTGCTCTGTAAGTTTAAATATAATCAGCTCAATCATAGTCAAGCCTTTTTCAATTCATACTAATAAAATATTATTAGCTACAAACCTTTGTATTGCTATATTGAGATAGTTGTTTATGTAGTTATCATCTTTTTTATGTCAATTTACTTAAAATATTGATTTATTTATTTATTTATTTATTTTAGAAAATCCACAGCCCTCTTAAAACTAACATATAATCTAATTAAATTAACTTAAGGCCAATTACGGATTTTACATTTATTTATTGGACTAAAAGGCGCCAGAGAGATTGCGCGTGGGTGTGAGTCTGTCTATGAATGTGTGTGTGTGTGTGTGTGTGTGTGTGTGTGTGTGTGTGTGTGTGAGTGAGTGAGTGTGTGTGTGTGTGAGTGTGTGTCTGGAGTCAAATACAAGCTACCTTCTCAATAATTCTAATTCATTAATTTTATTAATTCTTTTTTAAATTCTAGTTTGTTGCCATGGAAGATATCGACGTCAGAGTAAGTTTCGTTATAATTTCTTAGAATGCGGCAAATTATGGAATTATTTGCATAATTTGTTTGACAATGTGAAGTGAAAAAGAGGGGTGTTTGGCGCGTTCTAAGTTTAGGAGTGTGAAACCAGAGAATGTTAGATGTTAATTCGATGCTGTCATATTGACCATGGCAGCATCCATACAGAAACAGCATGTCTAAAAGTGATCTCCTTCTTTTAGACATGCTGTTTCTGTATGGATGCTGCCATGGTCAATATGACAGCATATTAATGAAGAATCATCAGCAAACAAAACATTTAGTATTCTCTTCTCTTAATATTTCACAAACCCGCTTTATCTAAATTTTAATTGGTGTTCGTTAGTCTCGCTAAAACTCGAAAGCAACTGGACTGATTTGTGGAAGACCAGGTAAGGTTTAAAAGGTGAGTAAATATGAAAAAAATACTTCAAATATCGTAAGAATAATAATTTTTCTTTACCTTAGAAACCATAACTACCTTTCTAAACATTTCACTGCCTCATTAGTCAAGTGGTTAGCATGTTCGACTACAGACATGAGGTCCAGGGTTCGAGTCCCGCGTCGAGGCAGTTCGAAATCGATATTGAGTTTTCTATTAAGATTTTCTCAATATTTACCCGAAGTTGGGAAAAAATTAGCGGTGTGCTCCATCCCCGTGCCTCGGAAAGCACGTTAAGCCGTAGGTCCTGTGCCTGATCTCTCACCGGTCGTGTCGAATTCCCGTCACATCAGACAATGAGAGTGAAGGAATAGAGAGTACAATTGTGTACTATGCCTGCCAATCCGCAGTGGAGCAGCGTGGTGGGTCTATGCTCTTAAAACCCCTTTCTGTTATGAGCTAGAAGACCCATCAATAGAACTTTAACGGGCTGCTACTTACCTTAACTTAAACATTTCATGTTTGTCCCATAGTTTAGAAATCAATTAAATATAAAAGTCTTTCAAAAATTAAATTACATTTAAAAGTAAAGTTTTTATCTTTTTGGTTTTGAACATCAAACGTTTAATGTTTGTTCCGTCGCTCAGAAATTAAATAAAATTTAGAACAATACTTGTGTTTTTATTTCATTTGTTTTTGACATTGACAACTAACAATTTCTGAACGCTACTACAGACTTTTACGGGAATCTGGAGAAGTAAGAGTCGGGTTTTTTTGATCACCAAATGTTTTTGTTCTGGATAAGTTCTAGTCACTATTTTTACTAAAGTTGAAGCACTCTCCTGTTATCATTTAGCTATTGTATTTTGTTGATTTTGAGGCTATACCAAATTTGCCGGGTCAGCATATCAATATATATCATGTCTTATTATGTGAATGTAATTAATATCCAGGTATCATATTGACTCATCACGATATCTCTAGAACCATAAGGCGTGGAGATTTGAAATTTAGTAGGATTATTCCTTTTAACGAGTAGAGGTCAGCTAAGAACGGATTTTACTAAATTCCACCCGCAAGGGCTGTTGTGGGGGTGTTAACTATTGACTCATCACATAAGGCGTAGAGACTTGAAATTTGGTAGGAATATTTCTTTTGCCGAGTAGAGATTAGCTAAGAACGGATTTTACGAAATTGATTGAAATTTGGCACAACGATAATCTAGAGCCTGAAAAAGGACTATAAGCTCTTTGCAGTAATACACAGCGAATAACTCATTGAAGTATTTATAAGTATGTTTTTTATTTGTAAAGCAATTTGCCGAAATTAACGAAAATGGCATTCAAACCTATGAAAAAACATTCAACGCGAAGTCGCGGGTTCAGCTTGTTAAAAATGTTGCTCTAATCTTAATAAAATAAATTAATAGTATATTGTAATGATGTTGGTAAAAAAAAAGGATTAAAGTCTGACATTGTTGTGGCTCGAAGGAAGCTTCATAACTTTACATTGTAGATCGTTCTTGAATGTCATCGTAAGTGGAAAACCTATATTTGGTTCAAAAGTGCTGTAAAGGATGCTGAAATAGGACTCTTAATGATGGATTGTTTGTTTAATATTTAGTTTCAATCCTCTATTGTAGTTACAACTTATCTATATGGGGTTGAAACCCAATATGCATATTTGCATTGTTTGTTGCCGTAAAATGACTATACGCGACTGCATATTTGTTGTACAACCCCCCATTCAATACGACCATTCAAAAACAAAACTGTATACTCCAAATCAGTCAGTAAGTTTTAAAAGATAAGGTTTAACTCTCTATGCATTTTAAATGGGATTATTTTTTAATCTATATGGATTGTTGTGAAATGAAAACAGCTTTTGGCGCGGTGCGTTAATGGATTTCAAGCACTACATTGTTTTCGGATACATCGGAACAAATGGAGGACGGACATTTGCAATCAGAGTGGTTTTTTTATTGGACAACCAGCCATTCCCCTGATTGCTATATGTGGTCAATTTTAAACACATTTAGACCACTATTAGTTTAGATAAAAGACCATTGACATATGTGAGTAGCCTTTTGCAGCACTTTTGAATTGTTAAATATAGTTTTTTTCCATATATTATTTTAATAATAATTCATTTATTTCAAGTAACTAGGACTCATTTTGTTAGTAACATTAACTGATTTCTATTTTAGTTCCTTAACCATTACTTATTATGTAAGTTAATAACATAAATTAGAATTAAATTAAATTGCGAGAATCACTGCTATGCCATTCCATTAGAAATGACACAACAGTGATTCACATAAGTGCAGTCTGATCTGCTGCCAATTAATTTCAGGATGCTGTTCCGCAGCCTACGTACCAGGGATCCACATCTTTTTCGCATTGTTCGTCGTCGTCGTCGTCGCTTCAACCGATGGACGTCCACTGCTGGACATAGGTCTCACGTAATGACGTCCACAAGCCCGATCTTGCGTCGCCTGGCTCCAGCGGCTACCGGCGACCCTTTTTATATCATTGGTCCACCTTGTGGGGGGTCTGCCTACACTTCACCGTCCGGTACGGTCCTTCGGACTACGTGCCCCGCCCATTGCTAATTCAGTTTCGCGATTCGTAGGACTAGGTCGGTGACTCTGGTTCTACTACGGATCTCTTCATTTCTGAGTCGATCACGTAGAGAAACTCCGAGCATAGCCCTCTCCATTGCACGATCAGTGACTCTGAGCTTCCGCATAAGGCCCATAGTCGACCACGTCTCAGAACCGTAGGTCATCACTGGCAACACGCACTGTTCGAAGACTTTGGTCTTCAGGCACTGAGGGATATTGGACGAAAATATCTGTAGTTTCCCGAACGCTGTCCAACCGAGTTGGATTCGGCGGTTGACCTCCTTCTCGAAATTGGACCTACCTAGCCGGACTATATGTCCCAGGTATGTGTACTCGTCAACAATTTCGAGAGCTGAGTTCTCAACAATGTTTGGTTGTGGCGGTACATGGATATTAGACATAATTTTTGTCTTATCCATGTTCATTTTTAGGCCCACCTGTTGAGAAACTCTGCTGAGGTCATCGAGCATTGTATTTAGATCTTCGAGAGTCTCTGCCATTGTTGCATACAAGCAATCAACCCAAATCAAATTAATGATGATGACTTTAAAGAACGTTCTGAAAAGGGCCCACAACAAATTCAGACGGGTTCTTTTTTCATCACCCACATAAATGTATTCTATTTCGATTAAAGGAATTCATTCATCCCAGGCTTTTTTATTATCTAAATAGTCCTACAAATTATAGAAGGATCTCTTAATAAGCTTTCTTTTAGTAAAAGATTTCAATTTACTCTCTTTTCTTAGTAAGAAGTTGTCTGATAAGAGGTAAGTTAATAATAAGGCTTAGTTATCTGATAAGAGGTAAATTACCTCTTATCAGATAAACGCGCTTCCATTTTAGACTTAGCATTAGGAGTGATTATAGTCAAGGGCTATTGTCAAGCTACCTCAGAATTACTCCCGGCGTATGAAGGTTTCCTGACGATGTTTTCCTTAATCGAAATGCACAATGATGGATTGAAATAAATAATCAAACATATTTCGAATACGTGACTCTTCTATAAGTGAATCAGCTAACTAAGGTGTCATGGCTTCTTGCTTTACAAAGTGTTACATTAAAAACATATTTTTCTGTAATAAAATCACGTCACCGTCCAAGGCAAATTTTGAAAAAATTGTCCTACTTATTTTTAAATAGAAAAGACGTTTCTAGGTAAAATAGATCCTTGTAAAAACGTTAGATGAAAGAGAAAGAGAGAAAATTAATTATAATGTGTTCAATACATACCAAAGTTCAACAGACTTTTGTTTGCTTGCGTTTCAGTGCCATATTGGGGTTCCTAATTTTTTTTTTTACAATCTTCTTAAAAAAATAATTACAATTTGAGGGAAATATCTTAATTTGCCCATTATAGTTTAAATTCATCTCACTGTACACTGCTCCATCTGTTTGTCTGTGTGTTAGTGTGTCAAGGCCATATTGGGTATTTCGGGAAGACTTTCTGTAATTGTATTGTTAGGAAAGGATTTTATTAAAAATTATACCCTGTGAAAGGATTGCATTAAAAAAATCAAGAGGTACGCTATGTGTCCATCATAAAACAAAGTTTAAATCGCTGCAAATTGCTCCCTTTGTTTGCTTATGTATTAATGTGTCGACGATTCTAATTTACAGGGTATTTGGGATATTGAGCCATAACGTCGTCTATGTAAAACCCGTTCTAGTAAAGTCCGCTCTTGTCAACAAACGGAGCAAGAGAGAGTCAACTGCAGAAGAGAGTAAGAGCATAATTTACCAGAATTTATACACAATAACAATTATATATGGCGGAGAAAGAGCCTAGGTTCCTGCCGACATCGTCATTATTGGATCCATAATTTAACTTCGAAAATGTGGGCGTCGGTGGGTAATGTTGGTGCAAACACTTTATTAATTAACTTAGATTATAATGTCCAATTACTTACTGTTTCCGATATAAAATTACATAAACACGTTAACAACAATAGGAACGCGGGACATTAGTCGACTGCTCTGGCGGACCGTTACTCGAGAACTCTTGAAAACGCCGCCGGCCTGTGACTCATTGACTCTGTCCAGCGGCGATAGATGGCGCTGGCGTTCCGGAAACTATTTATTTCTTTACTTATATATTATAAATCTTAAAACTGTATGAATGTAGAATAAGAAATAGTTGTATTTCGTTTTATTACCGTTACCTATATGAAGTTTTCACTACAGTCGTGTGCTCTGAAACACACACAGATTTCGTTCATATATAAAGTTACATTATTATAATAAAATGCCATCTCTAGGACAAATATTTCCCTGTGAAAGGGTTGCATAGAAAGAAATCGAGAGAAACGTCGCGATGTGTCCAATACAAACCAAAGTTCAACGCACTGCGCTCTGCTCCCTCTGTTTGCTTGTGTGTTAGTGTGTCAGCGTCATCTTGGGGTTTTCAGGTAAACGTTTCCTAAGCATTTAGCCCTAAGGGAGTAGGGAGTAAGATAAAAGGAATTTTATGATTAAATTTATGATCATACAATAATTTATTAAACTTTGTTACGTCTACGATTTTACATGGAATGACATATTATTTACTTGTCTTTTTAACTGACTTCAAAAAAAGGAGGAGGTTATCAATTCGACTGTTTTTTATGTTTGTTACCTCATATCTTCCGACTGGGTGGACCGATCTTGATAATTTTTTTATATGATAGGTGGTGCTCGTTATAGGGTCCCATTTTTTTTAAACCAGTTCTGATGATAGCATGCATGAGAAAACCGGATAAGTCTTAAATTTGCATAAGCATGTGTGCGACAAATGGACGAATAACTCAAGGTCGAGCTAACTCATTTCGATGATTCTTTTTTTAATTAGAAAGGATGTACTTCAAGGGTTGTTTTGTGATAGTTTGGTTAGGTTCTGATGATGGAATCTATGACAAAGTGACGGAAGTCTTCAATTATTAGGAGAAAATCAACGACACTCTGCAGAATCTCCTATAAGCTACCCAAATATTTGAGTTGCCTACCGTAACTTCGGTATGGACAACTGCTAGTCGTAGTTAAATATGAAGATCAATGGAATTCCTCAAAAGCTTACAGTAAGGGTGCGATTTATAACAGAATATATAACTGTCTGGAATCAAATGGCACTGGCCTTACGTTTGTCGTTGCTTTGCAACACGTTTTTAGGTGTACACATATTGAGACAAATTTGTTAGTTTACTTCAGATTCACTAAAAATAATAATTTTAACAACAAAAGAACCGCCTTCAAAACAGACTATGCTCTAAAAAGTAAAATATACGCATGAGCTGCCAAGTGGACACGCGGGGAACATCTACCTCTACTAAAATAATTATTAAAATATCGGCGAATAAATGGAAGAAATATATTGAAATACTTAAATTATACTTACAAGATAGGATCATTTTTTTATAAACTCATCACGAGATATTTGGACTATTTATCAAATTGAATTCAAATTCAGTATACATATTATTTTCGTGACCTACATATTCACGTGGGTTAAACTGCGGGGAACAACTAGTATATAATTTTAGTACATTTTTTAATTCACTTTTCATTACTGTAACACGTGTTTCCCGTTAATCAACGTGTCCCAGACGTCAACAAACATTTATACGCAAAACTCAAATACTCCCATTGCTCTAGTACGTGTACTCATTATAGTGGTACGTTCTATATAAGCTCACGTGGTCACTGACTTATCAAAAGCTTAGAACTCGTACTATCCAACCCTAGTACCTGACTGCTGCGAATAAACAAGAAGGCAATTATTTTAAGAGGTATAATTTCTGTCACTTACGGCCTATCTAGCGTAATACTGCTAACACTCTTACCTAACAGAGGTCCTGGATTTAATTTCTAGGAGGGCAAATTTAAGAAATTGCATTTTTCACGTGACATCGCCGTATCCTTTGGATTGACCATGGCAACTACTGGTGGTCTCAACTCGCACAATCATAAGTACATGCATCTCTGTCTTTTTAAGTCATAATGTGTATTATCTATTGCACTTTTTCGTAACTGCCGTAGTAACATATGCATAGAATTAACACCAGACTATAGAAAAAACAAAATAAATCAGTTACAGCGTGACCGTTACTAACGGTGCGTGTGTCGCATTGAAAGTCGTTAAGTTTTTTTGATATATTATAAACTCTGAGTAATTATTAATGCTTATTTGTGTTTTTGCTTATATAAGTGATGCGAATAACAACGAAAACCCTTGAGGTAAATTTTCATTTTTAAGATATGAGCCTATAAATACAATGCAGGTTTTTTTCATTATCTCCAAGTGTAGCGCTACATGACGCTCCACCAGAGTCTTCATATAATAAACAAAAGATAACATTATATAGTCTAACTATTAACTAACACAAAAATATTAAACTTCGATAGTCTTTTATGAACATTTAATTACGAAGAGCCACTTTAGCGTCATTAGGCCCACAGGGCAATCGACGCAAAACGCCCGTGCGGAGCAAGCGACGGTTTTTCGTGTTAACAAGCGCTAACTACTTACGGGGGACGCAGCCGGACAATCTAAAATGGTATAAATGGTGAAAATGGCCTAAGCGTTTGGCTTTGGATCCATCTATCTCTCTTCCGATTCATCGGCTAATGCGTCCGAATAAAAGAGGCA
Source organism: Elymnias hypermnestra (assembly GCA_015832385.1). Classification (NCBI taxonomy): domain Eukaryota; kingdom Metazoa; phylum Arthropoda; class Insecta; order Lepidoptera; family Nymphalidae; genus Elymnias; species Elymnias hypermnestra. The sequence goes on from JACTOM010000907.1 coordinate 2,320,036, forward strand.
ACTTTAATACCGCCTACCTTCTACGTCCCTTCTATGATCTGGATGTGACAATTATATTACGAAATTTAGTTAATATTAAGATACTGTATTATTCTTTTATCCTTTATGTGGTATTTTAAAAAGTATACATCGATATTTATATATCTTTATCTAAGTATATATAATCTAAAAAGTAATCTAACGGAATTATATCCTCATTATCCATATAACTCTCTCAAGACGTCTCACATTAGCAAGCTGCATTCGAACTTCTGGTGATAACGTCGACTCCTTTACGGTCCAATTTGCACAAATTGCTCCAAGTTCAGAATTGATACAAACTTAGGAGATATCGTTAGATATGCGGAACTAAGTTAAGTACATACGAGTACTGACAAACCGCATTTTATTGTTACTATTCCGATTTAGAAAGACATAAAATGAGTGCTTAAAGATGATTCGCATTTGCAAATGAAATATACAGATCCATTTATAACCAACACACAGAAAACTGTAAGTAAATTACACCGTGCAAGTAAATAGGTTTTATTAAAATTTAATGTAATTATAAACAACTGTTTATTTATTTATAATAATTCATGTGTTAAATAAACCGCTTTCCGATCACAGGAAATGGGCTGGTCATATAGCAAGAAACTGCAAAGGAAGTTGGACAACTGATGTCATACAGTGGTATCCTATGCGAGGTAAGAGAAAAAGAGCAAGATTCGTATATAAATGGAAAGACGACATTAGGGTAGAAGCTGGAGTTTGAAGAATGAGGGAAGCCGATGACCAAAAATACTGGTATTTTCTAAGAAAAGCCTTTGGCTAAAACTTTCCAACCAAAGAAAATAAAACTATTACTGTAGTGCTGTATTTCATATATATTATATTTATAGTAAATATCACACAACTTACTAAAACACAACTATTTGAAAGCGCCACTAAGATATCGATATAACACTTGCTATCATGACAGGATTGTGACACAATACAACATTAGCAGGCATAAAAGTTAGAAATTAAGTGTAATGTCTTGTTTATAGATTTATATAAATAGTTCTAACTTAATATAAAGCTATGTCGAAGAATAAGCATAGGTTCCCCGACAATATCGTCATTAGTGGGATTCATAATGGAACTTTCGAACTGTGGGTGTCGGTGGGTACTGTTGGTTCAATAAACCACTTTATTAACTCAAATCATAATGTCCAATCACTTAATGTTCCCGGTTTCAAATTACAGAAACACAGTAACAATAATAGTTTGCAACGCGCGACAGGTTCAATAGTCGACCGCTCTAGCGGACTGTCACTCGTGAACTGTCAAGAATGCCGCCGGCCAGTGACTCATTGACTCTTTCTAGTGCCAATAGATGGCGTTGACGTTCCGGAAACTATTTAACTCGGACTGCTATGTCAATACAAAAGTTAATATCAAATTTTTTTTCACCTAATCGAATACATGAGAAAATTGAATGGCGACAATGGTGTAAGTAGTGCAGAGACTGATAAGGGTCAGGGGCAAAGAAATGTCAAGGTGGAATAAACGCCAAATGGTGTATTTGAAGGGACGTAGCTCGAGGTATATGATAGCATCCAATATAGTCTTTCTGAGGGCAGCATCTGTAAATATAACATAACATGTTAAAAATGTTACCTAAATACTACCGGGAATTGCTTTGCTAAATAGTTGAACTACGACAGGATACCCTGAACATAATAACAATCTGATTCGCCCAACTTATAATCGACATAAAAAAAATAGGGTTTACGAATAGTACGCTTAAGGATACTTTTCAACTCATTCTCAGATCTACGAAATATAAGCAAAAAAATCCTAAACATCGGGGAGTCAAATCCAGGGATCAACAACAAACTTTTGTTACCAGTTCTCATTGCATGTTTTTAACACTGCTAAAATTACACTTAGTGTATTTTTGTTCAGTTTAAATCGATTTTACTTACGAGAGCAATAGAGCATTTGAGTCTTTAAATGATTTTTTATTTCATCCACCTCACAAGTGATCAATTCTCCTAAAACTGCAGGGACAAGTGGTAAAGTTTCATTCATCACTGCATCGATCAAGTAAATCATATCAAGCTATAATGAGAAAAAATGTTGTTTATTAATAATAAATTAGTTATTGCAATCGATTTATTAACGTTACCTCTTGTGAGGAGCGTCCTCAGATTGAGGCAACATTGCTGTAAAAGAAGGGACTAGTGCTCAATCTAAATACCCTTGTTACGTGGATAAAGTCCACACTGAATTAACGAAAAATGCGGTTATGGCCTAAGCTACCAACATGACTTTCTTATCAAAATTATAACTTTCAGTATCTACTATAGAAAACATTATAAACTATTTATATCCAATTAAAGTTATTTTACGTTTATTATTTTAGAATCTTTGGCCTTCTGCCTTGCATTGAATGAACGAATGATGGATTCGATTTGACAAGCAACAAAAATCACGGCGTGGATTTATGGTTAAAATTTCGAAGATACCAACTTTTGTTTATATATTATTTTGCATTTTTTTATGCAATCAAGTATTTATTATAAAAAGAGATTAAATAATCGCGTTAAAAGTTGTGCTATCCAATGATAACGACTAATAATTTAAAAGTCCGAGACAATCGTTTAATTCCATAAATCCTTTTTGTCAGTCTCCTTTCATTCATTCTCTCTACATGCCCAAACCATCTAAGCATACCATTCTCAATTTTAGTCACTACATCTTTTATACCTACATTCTCTTATCACACTATTTCTTACTTTGTCACTCAGTTTTAATCCACTCATACTTCTCAAGGCTCTCATCAAAGTGTTGGCACCAACACTCCTGCATACACAGCCAGCCCGGCCCTTAGGGACACCATCTGGCTATTCATAAAGGCGCGCAGGTCACCATTTACCATATTCCCTGCATTCACTCTCCTTTCAATGTCCACTTTCACATGTTCAATCTTTTATAAATTCAGATCCCAAGTATACAAATTCTTTCACCTCTTCCACATGTTCCCCATCTATCAAAATATTGCCGTTAATCATAGATTCATCTCTTTCAAAAAGCATAACTTTCGTTTTGATTACATTCACTTTCATTCCTTTCCTTTTCCCTTTCAAAGCTTTATTCATAACATTTACCATCTCCTGTAGCTCATTAGCAGATAACGCAAGTATTACTTGATCACCAGTGTAAAGTAAACATTTGATGAGTAATTCATTCATTCTTAACCCATATATACTTTCTTTTAAATCTGTCACACACTTATCCATGAATAGGTTGAACAGCCATGGTGGCGCAACATATCCCTGTCGAACACCTCTTTCGACAGAAAACCACTCCGTGTACGCCCCGTTTATTCTGACAAAAGCACTAGAACTCTCATTGAAAGACTTCAATGCTTGAATCAGATTACGTAAATAACGTTGACCACAGCTCATTCCTTACCACACGGTGAGTGAAGTGAACGTTATGTGAAGCATAATTCTTGAATCGGTCTAGGTATGCACTCGGAAAACTGACACTAATGGAAAAGTGGAAAAGTCCCTGAGGCAACAGTCCTCCAATCAGAGGGAAGGAAGATCAAAAAATAATAAACATAACGGTACAGCAATGCAATAGAGAAAAGATATATTGTGTTATGGTTTTTGAATGTTTTTTTTTTTTTACAAGAAATACCAATTTTCTAACTGTATTCGTGAAGTAATAGGAACACGAAACGCTGCCAGGTTGCTAGTGGCTTAATATTCTTGTAAGAAATATTAGTGTTATGACAAAGAAATAAGCATACCTTTATATAGCCAAGTCTTTGAAATTCCAGTGCAAATGACAGGACATAAATGAAGTAGCACGGCAGACTGATAAATATCTGCAAAATAGGAATTATTAATTATTTTAAACTGATATTATGGTATTTTAATCACATATTTAAATAGTGTTAACGGATCTGTAATGCAACTTGTTCGGAATATCGACAAAATATATAATTGTCATCGTAGTATATATCAAAATATATAGTAGCCAGTTTGAACTTTGAGAAAATCGAACAAAGTGAGCAATAAAGCTTAACATAAAAATAACTTCATGCTCGTAAATGTTAAAAATGACTTTACTATGAGAAACTTTTTAACATTAAGCCCATGAAAATATATTGGATATTTTGTGAACCACTTTTGAAATATTGTAAGAGTAAGTAAAGTTTATTAAAATCTGTGAAATCTCTTATTTTCAATGCACACTGTAGTTAATTATAATTCGTTATTCAAAGATAAGATATAGATTATTGTAATAATTAAATGGTATAACATAATAATCAAGCATCAACAAAAGTCATAACGTCTAAAGCTCTAATCAATAATATAATTTGTAGTTTTATTAGACACATACCATTACTTTCGATGCATGGCCAGCGTATTTCAGATTATCCAACATGTCACCATATAATATCAAATAGTTTTCCAGTTTGGATATTTGCTCGCGCTCTCTTTGATCGTTCATTGTAGTGTCCGAGGTATTTACATTCCTTTGTATTGTCATTCTTAGTGTCTTCATTTGATGCCACAAAAGCTCAAACATCATAAGCCTCGTCATGTGATTTAAAGTATATCCCATACAAACCAACATCCCCATCAACAAGTAAAACGCAATGCCTACACGAGGGTCCATTACTGTCAAATGAACATAGCTGATTATGTCCAATAGAACAAATGAGGCAAATATTATGTAAGAAACCCATAATTTAGTTTTCTGCCTTCCAATTACTGATCCTAGTCTATTTAATTCTTTTACGTATTCATAAAAATTTTCACCGTTACTTATCAAGGACACTAGTACTACTGTTATGTAAAGCAATACTCGGTATGCTATAGTTACTAAATACATTATTGTATTTGTTTGATATAACAATGTGGCAATACAAAATGAAGACGATATTATTACTGAAAAACATACACAGTATAATTTTGTTGCAATAATAAAACCGTTTCTTGAACTTATCTCCGAATAGATTCCAAGAATCGTACGAAAATACATTATAAATTCCATAATTTTGGTATTTTTTATACAGGCCACGTTAACAAGGACAGTAGGTGAAAGAGTATGTTTTCTAATAAACAATTTTAACCAAGCCTTGTGCATCACGACAAATAGGTACATTAATCACAATGCATTAACTGATAAAACAAATGTAGAATATAATGTTAACTTCAAATATTTCCCAACTTCTAGCGTGAGTTTTCTTTTATATCCTATTTATATTTAATTAAATACATCATAATAATTCCCTAATAATATTTTAATTTATAATTTTTAAATATTATTTATAATTAATAATGTTATTCTAGTAAGAAATAATCACTTAACTCTGACAGAAAGTCTTACAAAATGAAAATAATATCTTATAATCTTTATCCATTTAGCAAAACAGAGCAGTTCACGATAATATGGGATTTAGTAAATATTTTAACTCTCATAGACCAGACAGTAAATATTAAATACTTAATATTTTATTTCTTCACAAAAGTAAGATAACAGAAAATCTGATTGATTCCTTACTAAAAATTAGACACAAACGTGTTAGTGATGTGTGTATTGAAACAAAGAATGTCGAAAAATCCTGACTGTTAAATAGATAAACTTATGATGAATTGCAATATTTTGATAGATGGGGAACAATTGGAAGAGGTGAAGGAATTTGTATACGTAGGATCTAAATATACAAAAGATGGAACATGTAAAAGTGATATTGAAAGGAGAGTGAATGCAGGGAATATGGTAAATGGTGCTATGCACGCCTTTATGAATAGCCAGATGGTGTCTCAAAGGGCCAGACTGGCTGTGCGTAGAGGAGTATTGGTTCTGACACTTAGGTATGGTAGTGAAAGTTGGATATGGCAGAAGAAGCATACAAGTAAAATAAATGCGGTGGAGAAACTGAGTGAAAAATTAAGAAATAGTGTGATAAGAGAACGTTGTGGTATAAAAGAAGATGTAGTGAATAAAATTGAGAATGGTGTGCTTAGGAATTGGCCACGTTGAGAGAATAATGAAAGGAAACTGACAAAAAGGATTTATGAATGAAGAGTGAATATTTATGAATCAAATCCAGGATATTTTAAATAAGGGCCACGAGGCAAGAGTACTCTTAAACCGACGAGCTCGTATGAAAGGCTTAAAGGTAAAGGTTCGTGACAAGTGGAAGGACGTGGTCTCTGCCTACCCCAATGAGGCGTGATGTTATGTTAGTTTCATATTAAAAATCTTTGATGCTTTTTTCCACACAAGGCCTTGTTGTCGCATGCTTCCCAGCCGAAACGGTTGGTAGCATTGTTCATGAAATGAACGGCGAAGAGACGTTCCCGCCGGAAAAGTCTTCGTGTTAAATCTCGTCACAACGGAGATTCATTCGAGTTGTGTCAGTGGCTCAGTAAAGTGTTTATTGTGTGTCGTAAATCAGTGAATTATTTGTATAGTAAATTGTGAAAAAGTATATAATGTGACATAACTATTGTTCATAAGTTAAAGTACTATAGATTAAAGTGACTATATTTGTACATTTGTACATGTACGTGTTTAATTTATATATCCTGTGCAGTCGGATAATAGCCTAAATTTGATGAAACACAAAGTTTATATCTTTTCTAAATAAAACTTGTATAACAAATAGACAAAAAAAACTCTCCCAATATAGACATAAACTTAATTATGTGCAGGTACATTACTTTTATTGTCCATACATTTGAAATCAGATTGTGTTATTATATGTAACAGTGTATAAGATCGAACAGTAGATATGGTTTACTTTCTACTTCATTATAAAATGTTGTGATACAATGTTGCTAAAATATTGAATATATAGGGTTCGTAATTTGACCATTTTAAAATTGGTCAAGACGTTGATAAAATTTCTAAATATAGTAATTAAAGCCCATTTACTATAGAATTATCGTAATGATCCATAATTTTTCACAATTACTTATATTATATTCTTTATAACTATTGATAACTAAAGGTATGGTAGTTTCACATAAAATATGACAATTACCAAGATATTCGGAAACACCCTGATTAATGTTGAGACATAAAGAGACATAATTGACTGTTGTCTGAACTTATAAAATGTTGCGTATTGGAGATGTTTGCGCAGTTGTCAGTTTTAATCAACGCTACTTACTACTTATTGTGCCTTAAGTTAATTGTTGGTAAATCGAGTTGCTTTCCAATAACAAAGCTACGTAAAAGTAAGTATGTAGCAGCCCTTTAACGTCCCACTGCTGGGCACAGGCCTCCTCACCCCGAAGAGCGAGGGTTATTAGAGCATAGACCCACCACGATGCTCCACTGCGGATTGGCAGGCATAGTACACAAGTGTACTCTCTATTCCTTCACTCTCATAATCCGATGTGATGGGAATCCGACACGATCGGAGAGAGATCAGGCGCAGGACTGACGGCTTAACGTGCTCTCCGAGGCACGGGGGTGAAGCACACCACCAACTTCCCAACTTCGGGCAAATATTGAGAAAATCTTAATAGAAAACTCAATATCGATTTTGGATTGGCCCGACTCGGGACTCGAACCCAGGACCTCATGTCTGTAATCAAACATGCTAACCACTAGACCAATGAGGCAATCCGAAAAAAAAACAAACCTAAGTGTATCTCTCTAATTGAAAACCTTGCTCTTACTACTGTGTCACTAAGTATAACATAAATATTGAATTACCTGACGGATTCTTCTGGTCAATAACATTAACAAAAAAGTTTATGAGCATACTTGAAATAAAGAATAACTTAATCTTTTGTTGTCGCATGCTTTCCGGCGGAAACGGGTGGCAGCATTGATCATGAAATGCTCGCCGGTGAGACGTTTCCGCGGGAAAAAGTCTTCGTGTTAAATCGCCTCACAGCGGAGATTAATTCAAGTGACATCAGTGGATTAGTAGTGTTTATTGTGTGTCGTAAATTAGTGAATTATTTGTATAGTAAATTGTAATAATGTATATAGTGTGACAAAACTGGTGTTGATGAATAAAAGTACTATTGATTATAGTGACTATATTTGTACATGTACGCGTTTAATTTATATATTCTGTGTAGTCGGATAATACATTGCTATTGACTTTTATTATAAAATACTATTTAAATTAGAAATAACAAAACTTTATTTAATTTAACTATCATTTATTCAAAAATAAGCGATTTAAACAATTAGTTAAAATATATTTAGAATGATTCATAATCATGGGTTATACTTCTCTATAAACGGTTACGTAAAAAGCTTTCAGGGAATGAATAAAAAAATAGTTGTTATTTTTTTACCGAGAGATACCTGGACCTGACTAAATATAGGTCACAAGCATATCTATTTCGTAAACTCAGTTGAACGAGACAATCTTTTTGTAAATAAGACATTTTATATAATCACCTTGCTCATTGGGAATGTTTTCCTTTCCAATGCGTGTGAGCTGGTACATTTTATTATAAAATAACTCTTATAACAGTAAATGAAACCAAATATCTAGTATTATACACACTTTATTGATAAAATATATAATACAGTGCTTTGTAATGAAATTATTACTTACTTTACCCTACTTTTGCAAGTACTTTCGTGAATGACTTATGACATAACGTTCATTCTATCGAATACGTTTATACCCTGTCAGGGCAACATCCTAGATGCCGTATTTTCTAAAATATCCGCTAGTTCGACTATTCCTCGACAGTCTTCAGTGGAATTTAAAATGGTTGATTCAAAGTGGCATTTATTCGAAAAAAACTCGTTTGTAAACTCGACAAATGCAACTATTTAACTGTTCTTTAGTAAGAGACCGTTTCAGTATTGTATTCAAATATACAATAATACTTTTAAAGTCAGTTTGAAATATGAACGAAAAGAGCAGAAGTATATACACAAATCGCATCACTTTTTAAAACTGTCAATGTTTGGACAAAAACCTGTCTAACCTACGATACCAGTTTCAATATTACATAAACTAACCAAAAACATGAGAAAACTGAATGGCAACAATTGTGTAAGTCATAGAAAAATTAATGAGAGAGAAAATCAGAGAGCCGTCGAGAGTAAAGATACGCCAAACCGAATATTTGAAGGGACGCAGCTCGAGATACTTGATGAAGTTAATCATATTGTTTTTGAGAGCAACATCTGAAATCATAACATGCAAAGAAATGTTTATCATGCTGGGAATAAAGAATATTGTATAGTGACTATCTTCGAAAATTACACGTTCGCTTTCCAGTTTTAAGCATTATTAAACTTAAAATGGATTGAACCATATTAAAGCTTTTATAGAGCAAAAAAACACTGTTAGTTCAAGAGGTAGTTCGATCTTATTTGAATTTTATATTAAGTTGGAAGCCTAGATGAAATAGTATAATAAAACAAAAAAAATATTTGTTGTAACATTACCATTTTGTAAAATACAATGTGATAATATATTGTTAATTTCATTTCAATAAATTCTCTCTTTAAAGAAATTCTTTAAATTCTTTGTTGTATATTAATTAAATTCAAATTTCTCTTACCAGGGCAAAAGAGAAGTTGCTTCTTCAAGTGGGTTTTCAAGATATCCACTTCAAGTGCTATCAATTCTCCAAAAACTGCTGGTATAAGCGGCAAAGTTACGTTTATTACAGCGTCGATTAAGTAAATCATGTCACACTGCAATCAAAAAATATGTGGTTAATATATCTAACAAGACGTATTATTTTTGCCTTAATGTACATTTAAAAAAAAAAAAACTATAAAGGGTCAACTGGAGGTCTTATCGCTTTTAAGCAATTGCTTCCAGACAATCTTTAGGAAGGAGACTTAGTTAATAGTTTAAAGGATTCATAAATATATGAAAATAAAATACATACATACACGTTGACTTTAAAAAAGACTGTCAAAATAAAAGATATAATGATTATTTAGATAGATAGAAAATACTTTATTGTACACCACACAGGAAATATAGAACAGAAACAAGGTAAAAAGAAAATAATGTACATGAAGGCGGTCTCATCGCTACGCAGCGATTTCTACCAGGCAACCTTTGGGCTAAAGATATTGCTTAAATGGAATGTGGTAGGTGGTGTAGGCTAAACCTAAATAAATATAATAAACTGACTCATATATGCAAATAAATATTTTATATATACATACATTTTAATAGATCATACATACATATCTAACATATATATAGATAAGAATATACAAATGTCTTAAAAAAATTTTTAAAGGTTTTAAGTGAACGTCAATTAATAATCGTCTTGACCACAAAAAGACAAGTAATCCGCTTTTACGTGCCTTTTAAATATTTCCAGAGATCTTGCATAATAGATAGTGGAAGATTATTCCATAAATTAATAGCGTTGATTGCAAATGACTAGTTGTAAAATTTTGTTGAGTAGCAAATTAAATTAAGCTTCAAGTTTTGAGACTCCCTTATGGGCCTACGGTCCGATGATTTAAATATAAAATTTTCTTTTAAGTAGAAAGGCGCTTTAGGATTGAACAGAATACAGTACAGAATGGAAAGTATATTTAGATTCCGGCGAAAACGTATGGGTAACCACTTGCGCTTTGCACGAAATTGAGAGACGTGGTCATATTTACGCTAGCTAAATATGAACCGAATTGATAGATTTTGAAGACGCTCAAGTTTTCTAGTTTATTCTCGGTCAAATCAGGGTAGCAGGGCATATTCAAGAATAGAAATAAGAAGAGATTATGCTAGCATAACCTTAATTGGAATTGTAAGAAACCATCGTAAACGACGTAGGGAACTTAATGCTACGAATGATTTCCTACTTAATTCATTTATTTGTTTTGTCCAGATAATGTCGTGTCTATATAGATTCCTAGATTTCTTACTGTTTCTTGACATGGGATAGTCGTACCATTTACTATTATCGGAGGCACTAAGGACCAGTCAACTCTAGAAACCAGATTTCTGCTGCCAGCAATGATAGTTTGAGACCTTTGTGGATTAACTTTAAGGCCAAATGATTGGCTCCATTTGTAAACCGAAGCTAAATCACTATTGGTTACAGAAATTGCCGATGGTAGGTTTTCTAGAGTCGACTGGTTATAAATTTGGACATCGTCTGCATACATATGATAGAGAGAAGTTATTCGTATTGATGAAAATTGCGAACAGTAAAGGTGACAACACGCCTCCCTGGGGAACACCTGCACGGGCTTCGTACCACGATGAAAAACTATCGTCGATACGAATCCGCTGCCGACATCAACCAGGGTAACTTTGGACCAAGGTAACCAGTCAAACTCCGATGGAGATATGTTAAAAGAACTCAATAAACTAGTAAAAATAGTAGGTAGGATTTTTTAACCGATTTTTTAAAAACATTTATGGATGGTGCACGTTGAATTTCAATAGGAAGTGTATTCCGTCAGCGTGTAGCTTCAACAAAACAAATCTTTAAAGAATTTAGTGCGGAGTATTATAAAGTAATATATCGTTACCTTACCTACCTACTTAGTACCTTGTGTCAGCATTTTCGAGAATAGAAAGCAGTAAGAAAAGAACAGAGGCGTATAAGCGAACCTATTATATATATTATATATATATATATATATATATTGCTCACATAATTTAACTGGTCGAACCAGGAAAGCGTGGTATTTGTATAAAAACCCTGATTATTTTTCCTTTTTGAGTATAAGGAGCTACGCAACAACTAATAGATAAACAGTTAACCCAGAAAACTCTCAAGAACACACCAGAGTTGCTAACAATTATAACGTGCCACTTGGTTGGACTCATTTTCACACCATAACACTTACTCCACACCAATTGCAATTAGGTTATTGATACTTATTTTTACAATTTATATCATTTATTTAGGTAAAATGAAGTTGTTTCATTGGTTTTGTTACATTTCACGACTACTTCGTTAACCTCTTAGTGTTAGTTAATAATAATAAGCCAATATGTCAATCCTTATAGCAATAAATTGATAAAGTTATATTGCAATTTGATGAACAGTAGGCAAAGCAGAACATGTAAAACATTAACCATTGATTTTATTTCTCTGGTACAATCGATATCGAAAATGCTTACCTCGACGTATCCACGTTTGTCAAATTCCAATGCAAAGGAGAGAACATAGAATAAATAATACGGAAGGTTAATTATTATCTGTGGAATAAAAACTCTTGTTATATTAATTGAATTAAATATAGATTGAACAATTGTGTAATATAAACCACACTTAAGACTAAAGTAGATAAATATTTGTTTAAAATTATAGTTGCTTAAATTTACTCTATTATTTATGAAGATACATATATACATACCTAGCATCACGCCTCATTCCCATAGGGGTAGGCAAAGACAATATCCTTCCACTTGCCACGATCCTTGCATATCTCCTTCGCTTCTTTCATTAAACCTTTCATACAAGTTCGTCGGTTTAGAGTACTCTTGACTTGGCCCATATTTAAAATGTCCTGGCTTTGGTCGAGGAACGTTCGCCTTGGTCTTCCCCTTCCAAATTTCGCATTCACTCTTGACTGATAAATCCTTTTTGTCAGCCTCCTTTCATTCATTCTCTTTACATGCTCAAACCATCTAAGCATACGTTTCTCAATTTAAGTCACTACATCTTCTTTGATACCACAACGATCTCTTATCACACCATTTCTTTCTCTGTCACCTAGTTTTAATCCACACATACTTCTCAACGCTCTCATCTCTACCACATTTATTTTGCTTTTGTGAATCTTCTGCCATACCCAACTTTCACTACCACACATAAATGTTGGCACCAACACTCCTGCATGCACAGCCAGTCTGGCCCTTTGAGACACTCTCTGGCTATTCATAAACGCGCGCAGGGCACCACTTACCATATTCCCTGCATTTACTCTCCTTTCAATATCACTTTCACATGTTCCATCTTTTGTAAATATAGATCCCAAGTATACAAATTCTTTCACCTCTTCCACTTGTTCCCCATCTATCAAAATATTGCCATTCATCATAGATTCATCACGTTGAAAAAGCATAACTTTCATTTTGTTTACATTCACTTTCATTCCTTTCCCTTTCAAAGCTTCATTCATAATATTTAGACTTATTGATTTTGACTGACACTGTCATCATGAAGATACCATAACTAATTTGGAGTATTATAAAGTAAATAAATTTTGTAAATACCATTAGTTTCGACGCGTGTCCCACAAACTTGAGATTATTTAACAAGCCATCGTACAATTTCAAATAGCTTTCCAGTTTTGACATTGTTACATAATCAGTATGTCCGTTGAACGTAGCATCTGTGAAATCTAAATTCTTTTACACGTTATTCGAAACGTCTTCATTCTATTCCAAAAGAGCTCAAACATCATGAGCCGAGTTAAATGATTTAAACTATGACCTATAGAGATCATAAAGCTTGCTAGAAAAAACATGGCTGAGGATATATTTGAGTACATCGTAGTCCAATACACGAAAACGAATGTGTCCTTTACACATGCTAATACAAATACACTGGAAGAAATTAACAGTTCACGTTTGTTTTTTTTTATTACTGGCCGAAGTGCATTCAATCCCGCAACATATTTATAGAAAGCTTCACCATTGCTAAGCATAGACATAAGCACCATTATTATGTAATTCAATTCTTTGTAAACTATGTTTATTAAATCATAGACTGGAGGATTAATCATTATCATCATGACAATGTGTGTGGAGGTCACAGTCAGTGTGAGAAATGTACAATACAATTTAGCTAATGAACTAAATCTATCCCTTGAACTAATCTCTGAAAAAAATCCAAGGGCCAAACGAAAAACCATAATAATATTTATAACTGTATGGTTCTCTATACGTGCCATTCTGATAGCGGTTACAGTAAAAATGGTGCAATCCTTTTTTTTGTAGCAAATATTATTTGTCTACAATTTTTATCGGATTGATGGATCCTATATTATCATAGATAAAAAGCCCAGAATGTAAAATTTACTGTTTATTTTCTAACGTAGTTTCTTTTGCCTTTATTTCAAATGGCAAAGTGAAACACTTTAAATTATTTTGCTTTATGTTACTTTTTTATTACTTACAGGTTAGCGCTTGTCTGTGATCCCATTTAATGGTAAGTGATAATACAGTCTGAGATAGAAGGGTACTAACGTGGTAAGAGATGATTTTACCTGACCATTATAACATTTTTTTACTTGATGGCACGTCTTTGCTGGTAAGTCTGTAACTAGCCTTGACCGTAGCCAACCTGGCTCAGACAAATTAGAAGACGCATATTCCTAAATCTGCCGGAAAAAGAATCTCCAAGTATTTCTCCTGTGTGCCACTGAAACCGTCAGAGTTTTCTTAAATAAAATGTGCCCTCCATAATAAAAAGTTTAAGGATTGATGAGTGATTATAATTAAATTTTAATTGTCTAATTTGTCTTCTCTTTTCTAATTTGTAAAGGCAGTCCATCATAATTTTACTTTGTAAGTGATAGTCTTATATTTAGAAATTTTAGAGACCAAACACTCTAAACATGGATATGACGAAACTTATATCCAATACCCATGTTCCGCTCCACCCAGTATAATGCCTGGGACATACCTGGGACATATAGTTCACCTAGATAGGTCTTATTTCGAAAAAGAGGTCAACCGTCGGATCCAATTGGGTTGGGCAGCGTTCGGTAAGCTACATAAGAAGTTTTTGTCCAATATCGCTCAGTGCCAGAAGACCAAAATCTTTGAACAGTGCGTGTTGCCAGTGATCATATACGGATCGGAAACATGATCGCTGACTATGCCTAATTCGAAAACTCAGAGTCACACAGCGTGCGATGGAGAGGGCTATGCTTGGAGTTCCTCTACGCGATGAAATCAGAAATGAGGAAATCCGTAGAAGAACCATGGTCACCGACATAGGCCTAAGAATCATGAAGCTGAAATGGCAATGGGCGGGCCTCATAGTCCAACGAACCGATGGACGTTGGGGTTCGAAGGTGCTGGAATGGTGACCACACACCGGAAGGCGCAGTGTAGGCAGACCTCCCACAAGGTGGACCGACGACATACGGAGGGCCGCCGGTAACAGCTGGAGCCAGGCGGCCAGAGATCGGTCACAGTGGGTATTATTAGGTGAGATCTTTGTCCAGCAGTGGACGTCCATCGTTTAAAGTGCATGAGTGAGAGTGATAAAATTCTTTCATCCTTCTTTTTACAGTGGGCCACTGTTGAAGAAACTTGATCTTTTTCGATGACAGTTTTACTGTACTTTTACTTAAATTACATTCTAATTTAAAAATTAATAATTACACTTAGTGTACATTATACATATTGGTTATTTCATCAATAATGTATTTGACTCACAATGTATATAGGATCCATATTGTAACTTATGCCATACAATTCAGAAAGTATGTGAAGACTAATTATTTTACGTGATATTTTGTAATATATAACTTATTTGTAAAAGAACAATTCGGTTTTCGCAATATTAGATCCACTACTGAGGCTTGTTTTTACCCAAGTATAATAGTTAATGATAGCTTGAATGATAAGGTACTTGTTACTGCGTTAGTCTTTGACATGGCTACAGCCTTCGATTTGGTGAACCATAAAACAATAATAGACAAATTAGAAAGTTACGGGGTTCGAGGAAAGGCTAATGATTGGATAAATGCTCCTTTAATAAGTAGGAAAATATCCACTGAAATTATTAAAATAGAAAATAACGTAAAGCAAGTGTATAAACCACAATTAAAATCTAATCTGACTGGTGTGCCACAAGGTAGTATTTTAGGACCATTTCTTTTTCTTACTTACGTAAATGATATTACAAAAGCAACAACTCGTCCTTCTGTACCATTTGCAGATGACACTACAGTACTTATAAAAAGTAGGAATATAAGATTATATGAACAGGACATAAATTATACTTTAGAAAACATAATTCAGTGGCTCAGTAAAAAAATACTTAAAAATTAATCTTAACAAAACTAAAATAACGCAGTTTAGTTACTACAATTTTGACATTAAACATTAAATTTGACGATACGAAACTAGAAGAAGTTAACACATTGAAGTTTCTTGGAATAATGTATGACAAAAACTGCAACTGAAAGGCCCATATTGAATACATTAGTAAAAAAATTAGATAAATTTGTATATTCACTAAGGAGATTATCTCTGACTGTATCCCTGCTGCNTTTTACAGTGGTCTACTGATGAAGAAACTTGATCTTTTTCGATGACTGTTTTATTGCAATTTTACTTAAATTACATTCTAATTTAAAAATAATAATTACATTTAATGTACATTATACATATCGGTTATTTCATAAATAATTTATTTGACTCACGATGTATATAGGATCGATATTGTAACTTATGTTATACAATTCAGAAAGTATGTAAAGACTAATTATTTTACGTGATATTTTGTAATATATAACTTATTTGTAAAAGAACAATTCAGTTTTCGCAATATTAGATCCACTAGTGAGGCTTGCTTTTACCCAAGTAAAATAGTTAAAGATAGCTTGAATGTTAAGGTGCTTGTTACTGCGTTATTCTTTGACATGACTAAAGCCTTCGATTTAGTGAACCATAAAACAATATTAGACAAATTAGAAAGTTACGGGGTTCGAGGAAAGGCTAACGATTGGATAAATTGTCATTTAATAGATAGGAAAATATCCACTGAAATTATTAAAATAAAAAATGACGTAAAGCAAGTGTATAAACCACAATTATAATCTAATCTAACTCTTCTGCCACAAGGTGGAACCATTTCTTTTTCTTACTTACTTAAATGATATTACAAAAGCAACAACTCTTCCTTGTGTACTATTTGCAGATGACACTACAGTACTTATAAAAAGTAGGAATATAAGATTATATGAACAGGACATAAATTATACTTTAGAAAACTTAATTCAGTGGCTCAGTAAAAAATACTTAAAGATTAATCTTAACAAAACTAAAATAACGCAGTTTAGTTACTACAATTTTGACAATAAACATTAAATTTGACGATACGAAAGTAGAAGAAGTTAACACATTGAAGTTTCTTGGAATAATGTATGACAAAAACTGCAACTGAAAGGCCCATATTGAATACATTAGTAAAAAAATTAGATAAATTTGTATATTCACTAAGGAGATTATCTCTGACTGTATCCCTGCTGCTGTATGCTGCTCTCAGTGCGTATGACGGTCATGTATCATCTGCATTGTCTTAAGGTTTAATATTGTGGGGTAACTCAGTTGAAATTACGAAGGCATTCAGACTACAAAAGAAATACATAAGGGCTACCTCCAATGTGGGACCATTTGAGTCCTGCAAATCTCTTGCCTTTGCCATGTATATACATAAGAGATGTATGTGTATTTGTTAAAAATATCCACAATATTTT
Organism: Elymnias hypermnestra; assembly: GCA_015832385.1. NCBI lineage: Eukaryota > Metazoa > Arthropoda > Insecta > Lepidoptera > Nymphalidae > Elymnias > Elymnias hypermnestra. The sequence continues at coordinate 2,337,442 of JACTOM010000907.1, forward strand.
AACCGAGATTGCGAAATTAACGCAGAAAGGTCGGTACGGTATTCCAGCAAACTATACGTCTCGAAATGCTGAAACACTACTTACATGAAATATATTACTGGGATGGCTGTAAAGATATATAATAAGCTGCCCAAAGAAATTGAACAATTGACGGTAAACAAAACTCAGGAAAATACTTTTAGAAAATTGTTGCTATGACATAAATGAATATTTAAAGTGACAATTATATTTCACATTGGACATCATGTTTATTAACCTACTTGTTAACGATATTTTGGACTGTCCAAATCTCTTAACGCAAATAAACATAATAGCTTCCACTAAAAATGTTTGAGTGAATAAACTCAACATTTTCTGCTGTAGTTTTTCCAACACTAATTTAGGCTATCACTCTCCACTGAATAGTAATATGAGGTCATACAGCGAACTTTAAAAAAAATAATGAAAAACATGTTTTTCGTGATTCCAAAGCTGTATTTTAAAAAAAACCTCTCGTTGTTATCTAGTCTATAAGCCCAATTTTCTTTTTCAATTTTTTGTCAATCATCTTTTTAACTATTAGTTTATAATTAATATATATGTCGAAATATAAGAGAGAACGAAGAAGCATAAAGCACAGGGGCGTAGGGTTCTCCGCCGACATCGTTATTAATTTCTTATACTATGGGCGTACTATGGGTAATGTTGGTGCAATCAAACACTTTATTAATTAACTCGCGTTATAATGTTCAATCACTTAATGTTCCCGATATCAATTTGCACAAACTCATTAACAATAATAGCTAGGAATGCGACAGTTTCAATAGTCGACCACTCCGGCCGACCGCCAGTCCAGAACTGCTGAGAGACGCGCCGGACTGCCACTTATTTACTCTGCCCCACGCCGATAAACAGATGGCGCCAGCGTTCCACAGACTCTTGCATGCCGACATATAAATTACGTTGTTGTTAAAGTTTTGTCCATGTAGTTTTCACCTTTAATTAAGATACCATTAAACAAAAAGCTGTGAACGAAGTTTGATAGTATATGTTATGTGTATTTTGTTGGAGTTCAATAAATGAAAAAAAATTAATGTATTGATTCCTTATTTTGACATTTTAATTATTATTTGTAATGTAAAAACGAATCCTGAGCCAAATTTAGTAATAGATAAATAAGAGACCATAGATACTCGAGTTCAGTTGCATACGTCGAATGTCAGATTAAACCACTACGATCAGGCAGCCTTGAATTCAAAGAAATTAAAATACCAAAACATTAATGTACATCCAATATTATGTTGCTTAAGATATTATGATTAAGTCAAGTGAATCACCCATAGACCATTTCATCAGATTTTAATTTACAATGATTAATTCCTTGCGGTTATTATGACTATTCTAGAAAAGTCTTCCATAACGTGAAAAGATAGTTGTATAAATTATTTTTATACATTGTATCTAATAAATGTGGCGTCGTACAGTCGAGGTTCATAAATGTCAAGCTAAATATAGACTTAAATTTAATCGTTACATTGTTGTAAAAACATTATTGTAAAATTTCAAGGACCCAATGTATCATATCATTGCCAAGAATATTTAATTTTTAAATCGGATACCATAGAAGCAAATACATCAATATACCATTAATTTATATGGTTTGTTTGTCTTTTTTTAAATATTATATATAAAAGTAAAAAGTGTGTAAACTGCAAATCGATAAGTATGGATTTTAAAATAAGAGTTAATAAAAGTATGTCATTTGTTTTAGAATTATTTAAGGTTTTAAAACAACGGCAAAGGGTGTAAATACATTTGAAGCCGATTGATACACCGATGTCGGGATTGATTTGTTATTTAGTATAATCACAACTCCTTACATCCCACATTACACTGAATATGTGGGCATAACCTGCCCTAAAATCCGAGCGAAACGAGAGCGGGCCACTAATATATTATAAAACGTTTTGCTTAGATGGTTGGATGGATTTAGGTTCAGAGAAAGCAAGTTCACGGTAATGCCACATATAACTTTCAAAATTGGACACAATATATGGAGAGCTGGAACTAATACTGGACAGGCCGCAATACTATTGAAAACGAGCATTAAATGCCAAGACGTGCCGGTAAATTATCTTAGCGATAGTTAAAATTTCTAAAGCAAAGCAAATAAAAAGCCTGTCATTATTGTATAACAATGCCTGTGTCAGAAATAATAAGATAAAGGGTACTAATAATTATTAATTTTAACTATTTATTTGAAAATTATTAAAAAAATAAATAAATAGAATTTTCATAATAAAAGGTCGATATCCAAACTAAAATATTCTTTACTTCCAGTAAACTCTCTTTTCAATGACTCTACCACCGGTTCACAACCTACAGACTAGATGGAAAAGAATCCGGCAAGAAACTCCATAGTCTTTTACTTACTTAATATAAATTACAATAAAATATCAACATCCATCATGATTAAATACAAAAACAAATATCACACAATTACCATTATTACATATTTAAAAGACATCAGTTTTAATTTAAAGAAATACATTAAGCTTTGCATCGCAGAGCAGTCCTTTTTATGACACAACTAACTAAAAAAACAATAATTCGTAGCTAACGTTGATTAAAAGCTCTCTCGCCTAACTTTTAGGACTATTATACATTTGTCGTTAATGATGTCATTGGCGTAAACCACAAATGGCAACGTTTGGCGGCAAATATATTTCTCAATTATCTTATTTATTAAGAAACTACCATTCCCCGTTAGTATTTAATAGTTACAATTAATATAATTTAAGTAATTCTAATCGTTTATGAAATATTACGACCGTTATATCGCAAATTGGCATCATTTACAATGTTCACAATTCCACCAATCGGAATTAACATTTGTGATGTTTCAAGGTCATCGTTTTCTAAGAATACGGTTTAGTCAAATGACGAACCGTACCCTTTACTTAAAATATTATTTTAATTATATTATTTTTTATATACTAACACCTACAACAAGAAGAAATTACTATAATGTGGACGACAAAAGCAAAAGAATCAGTTTAAATTGTCAACAGCGTATCACATTTTATAGTATCTGAATCACCTATTAATATCGGTAAAATATGAAGAGAAGCATGTAAATAGTCAGGGAACAAGCAGTACACTTACTGCTGTTGTATTCCAATATTTTAAGTAAATGTAAGCACGATCAATCTAAAATCAAGTAATCGCTTCATTTGTGTAATAGTTTTCGACAAAATGCCACGTCTACGAAATAACACCATCATAAATATTGTTATGTACTATCGCTTGGTGCTTGGAATTTTTTCTGACCTCAAAGCAAGACCTGGTTTTGCCTTCAAAGCTAAAATATATTGTATATGTTTCGCTGTGATTATGACTCTTTTATACAGCATCACGATGATACTGTATCCTGGTGCAGTTTTGTTTGTAATAACGCAATTGTACAGAATATCGCTTTACATCATTATAGTATTGGTGTCCTTAATAAGCAATGGAGAGAGTTTTTATAAATTCTTAGCGGACTTAGATGCAATTGGATCAACAATAAAGAAACAGAAACATGAATTGTTAATTTCTTTGTTGATATTTGTGGTAGTTGTTTTGGTGAACATAGGCAATTGTATAAATGTAATAATGATATACCCATACATAGTCTTTTCATTGTTAACGATACAGCAAATGTTGGTCTGTATGGCATATAGTTTAAACCACATGACTCGTCTAATGATGTTCGAGCTGTTATGGAAACGAATGAAGGCACTTAGAAAAGCAGTAGAAAATTATTTAGATTTCTCGGATGCCTGGTGTGAAAATCAAAGTGAAAATGATCAAATATCTAAATTGGAAGGCTACATAATGGTTTACGGTGACATGTTAAACAGTCTCAATTATGTTGGGCACGCATCGAAGCTAATAGTACGTACTAAGTTATATTGTAGAAGTAATCTTTTGATATCCAATATTAATTTAATCAAATCTTTCAATTCATATACAATGTATTAGTAGACCGCTTCCGAAAACGAAGTCAGACGATAGTACAAAAAAATTCTTTGGCAAACCAATTTTTAAGTCTTTATAAAAATTTTAAACTTTATATTTCCGTAAAAATTGGTGCTCCATAGCACAAGACCGACAAAAATGGGTATCTTTGGACTTTACCCAATCCGGGGTTCCTACTAAATAATAAATATTTATAACACAGTAACTTAAAGTACTAACATAATACTAAGTTAACTTACTAAAACAAATTCTGTTCTGTAATTACCTACTAAATATATTGTATTACATACATACATACATAGCATCACGCCTTATTCCCATAGGGGTAGGCAGAGACAACATCCTTCCACTTGCCACGATCCTTGCATATCTCCTTCGCTTCTCTCAATCTCATTAAATCTTTCATACAAGTTCGTCGGTTTAGAGTACTCTTGACCTGGCCGTTATTTAAAATGTCCTGGATTTGGTCCAGGAACGTTCGCCTCGGTCTTCCCCTTCCAACTTTCGCATTCACTCTTGACTCATAAATCCTTTTTGTCAGTCTCCTTTCATTCATTCTCTCTA
>JACTOM010000907.1:2344754-2384454 GCA_015832385.1 Elymnias hypermnestra
GTCTTAAATTTGCGTAAGCATGTGCGCGACAAATGGACGAATAACTCAAGATCACGCCAACCGATTTCGATGATTCTTTTTTTTATTAGAAAGGATATACTTCAAGGGTTGTTTTGTGATAGTTTGGTAAGGTTCTGATGATGGAATCCATGACAAAGTGACGGAACTCTTCAATTCTTAGGAGCAAAACAACGATACTCGGCAGAATCTTCTATAAGCTATCCAGATATTTGAGTCGACTACCGTAACTTCGGTATGGTCAAGTGCTAGTCGTAGTTAAATATGAAAATCAATGGAATTCCTCAACGGCTTACAGTAAGATTGTGATTTTGGCAAAATCTATTACTGTTTGTAATCTAATGCCAATGACCTTACGTTTGTTGCTGCATTGCAATATTTGAAAGGTGAATTATGTGTGAAGCGGTGGTATAAGGGTTACGGGTTCGATCCCGGGTGTGGCGATATTAATGTAAATTTAACTATGTAAAGTTGTTTCATTTAAACTGTGTTATCTCATATGAGACACGCGTTTTAGGTGTACATATATTGATACAAATTTGTTACTTTACTTCAGTTTCACTAAAAATCAAAAATTAAATAGAAATTTTAACAAAAAAAGAACTGCCTTCAAAACAAACATACAAATATGCTTTAAAAAGTAAGTTGTTTTAAAGGCGGTACTTTTTTTTGTTAAAATTTCTATTTATATAGTAATAATATTAAATATTTTCTCGTATATTCTTTCTTTATTCTATACATTTGTCTTTATAATGCATTTGTTTATTTTCTGAAGAGTACAAATCTTTACAGATAATACTATGTATGCCGTGTTACTTCGTTTACGTCATATCGTTTGTATTGGAATTTGATAGAAATGGCTATATTGAGGCAAGTATCATTAACAAATATAATTATCATTAAATAATATTTATTGAATACGTTGATTATTTATTTACCCATTAAGTTTACCAACAGATTATACACTATACTGAGCTTTAAAGAATAACAAATAAGTATATTTATGGTGTAAATCCAATTACAGGCAAACCAGCATGCGTTTTTAATTGCACATGTGAGGGGTATAAAACAACTAAACAATGTAAAAATGAGAGTAGTAAATTACACTGCTGTGATGTAAAAGTTACAATGAAAAAGGAAAATCTACATCTAAATTTTGAAAATAAAAACATGAATAGAAAGCATAGGTTACACTATGTGGTTTTTGCACTTCTAAATTGATGCAATAATTTCTTGTCCTAAAGGGAAGAGGTGTGGATGTCAACACGAGTAGTTTTGTAGAGCTTGTTATGCTCCCGGCAGATCCTTACTACCACGAACCAATAATATTTTTAAAAACTATGAATTGATATTTAGATAAAGCAAGTGACAATAACAGCATATCATCATCAAACAGATAGGTCTATACTTTCTCTCACTTAAAGCGGTTTACATCACACATTTCTTTTGCGGGTTGACAAATTACGATATATAGTTGCAGAAGCTATGTAAATTTTGATAAAATAAACATCTATTTTCAGTTTAATCTGTTATACATCATTGACGCATCGATGAATGTAATTTTGCCACTTGTGCCTGCGTTGTTTGCAGAAATGACTACTCATGAAGTACGAAAAATAAAACTTCATTTGAAACGACAACTTCTGTTTTGCTCTCGTAAGTAAAAAATCTGTATCACAAATAAACGTTTCAGAAGAAAACATTAACACATTTTTAGTAGTTAACGTAAAAGGAATTTCAAATTAACGCTAGCATAAATAGGATTTGTTACAAAAACAGTTTAAATGGCACTTTTGATTGACTTTGTGACTTATATTAATAAGTAAATTTTACCTTCAGCTGATTTAGGAGTAGATTACTTTAGATTTATATCTAAAATGATAGACGTCGTGTTAAAGAAAAGGTCATTGCTGCAAATAAAAGCATCACCACCATAACTGAGTCTAAAAGTATCAATATTTCACAAGATAGAATATGTATAACACATCAAGTTAGTATAGATATTGAAATAATATACATTAAAAACAATTATTAGATTTTACGTTATTCATAGTTCATTAATGACAATTTATAACCCTTTTCAGATACCGCTCTTAGAAACAAAACTTTTGACGCCCTCACGTACCTCAAAATATGTCCTTTCAAATTCACTATTTGGCGTATCTTCACCCTCGATGTCACCTTATTTTTGACTCTCATTACTCTTTGCACCACATACACAATAGTAGCAATTCAATTTTCTCATGTTTACGGTTAGTTTATTTAGGTTTAACCTTACCTTTCAATCGACTTGAGATAAAAATGGAGTCCTTTGCATTTTGAAGTTAGAGAATGTGATCTCAAAAATAATAGATACGCTCCTATTCTTGGCCATCTAAGAAAAGTAAGTATCTTCGATAAAGAACACGTATAAAAGCCAAAAACGGACGGACCTTTAATTGAATTGAATGAGTCTCAAATCACAGAAATATCTTCATGTGATAGCTTGTTCGTGTGATAGAAGATTAGGCGGTCCAGATGAAGACATATAATGTAAAGTTTGACGAATATATCTTCCTGGAGATGTTATGTTTTTCTCAATCGCCAAGAGCTCCTTCTGAAGTATAGCCTGCTGGGGAAAATGTTGCGATATTACAAGCATGCGAAGATGTCAGTAATTAAATGTGATGAGGTGGTTTCTCGCTCTAGTGGATCCTTTATACAGCCACGGTTTTTACATGCTTTCTAGTCTGATATCATATATACTAATGCCAATGAACCAGGTTCTCTCATAAGAAGATTTTTGTTTTTGGAAACAGAAAAGCGGAAATATCTAGTTAGTTCCCGAAGGGATAATCAGCTAGGGAGTAGTTTTCGTTAAAGCCACCTTAAACATAATTTGTATTTCCGTGGTAGTTCAGTCGCAGTAAAAATACAGAAAACTGTGTTTTATTCTGGATTAGGATATTTTGGTGGTTAATTAGCCTACCCTTGGCCTCCAGGGGTCTCTATCACGGCTCCTATAAGTTTATTAACATTTGATGCTCTTGCTTCGATGATAGTATAAATGGTCACTTCGCTCTCAAAGTTCCCGCGTTCAATTCCTAGCAAGATGAATTAAAGAACAGGGGAATTTTTAATCGTTCTCCACACGAGATCGATTTAACCTTTATTTGTGTTCCTTTAATAAAATATGTTTAATAAATATCTGTTATTTTATTTCAATCTGTTATTATTATTATGACAGATACAGTACTTTATAAATAACGTTACAAATGAGCTAATTTTAATCTTTTAAAAATTACTCATTCGTTTCAACCCAAATGCAATGCGTTATCTTGTATGTATCAAAATAAAACTCGTGCTTTATTTCACGTATAACGTGTTTACTTTTAACGGCTTATATATACGAACTGTAATAAACCTTACAATCGTAGTTAATTTGTCCTCCTTACTGAGGCTGTGGTGTTAGTATTCACCTTGCTAGCACAGTTCCTAGATTCAATTCCTGGCATTGTCTATTGTTTGAGGTTGGACTGGTAGGAGACTTTGGTCGTGATTAGACTATTCTGCCAACAACAGATAGATTTGCTTTCCAGTACGATGTTGTATTAAAACCATAGAGATAAATTACATTTAGGTAATCGGGCTTCCATCTTAGATCGTATCATTAACTAAGCTACTACTATCAGCTAAAATTACAGTCAAGCGATAACCCGTCAGTAAATTAAAAAATCTATTAATTATAAAAGTTAATAAAAGGATACATATAATAATTATGTTTTTATTATGAGATATCAACTCATGAATGAATTACTCATCAAATATTTACTCTACGCTGATGATCAAGTAATACTTGTATCATCTGCTAATGAGCTACAGGAGATAGTAAATAAATGAATGAAGTTTTGAAAAAGGAAGGAATGAAAGTGAGTACAAAAAAACGAAAGTTATGCTTTTTGAAAGAGATAAATCTATGATGAATGGCAATATTTTAATAAATGGGGAACAAGTGGAAGTGATATTAAAAGGAGAGTGAATGCAGGGAATCTGGTAAATGGTGCTTTGCACACCTTTACGAATAGCCAGAAGGTGTCTCAAAGAGCCAGACTAGCTGTGCATGCAGGAGTGTTGGTGCCAACAATTATGTATGGCAGTGAAATTTGGGTATGGCAGAAGAATCACAAAAGTAAAATAAATGCGGTAGAGATGAGAGCGTTGAGAAGCATGAGTGGATTAAAACTGAGTGACAGAGTAAGAAATAGTGTGATAAGAGAACGTTGTGGTATAAAGAAGACGTAGTGACTAAAATTGAGAAAGGTATGCTTAGATGGTTTGGACATCTAGAGATAATGAATGAAAGGAGACTGACAAAAAGGATTTATGAGTCAAGAGTGAATGCTAAAGTTGGAAGGGGAAGACCAAGGCAAACGTTCCTGGACGAAATCCAGGACATTTTAAATAACGGCCAGGTCAAGAATACTCTAAACCGACTAACTTGTATGAAAGGTTTAATGAGAATGAAAGAAGCGAAGGAGATATGCAGGGATCGTGGCAAGTGGAAGGATGTTGTCTCTGCCTACCCCTATGGGAATGAGGCGTGATGCTATGTATGTATGTATGTAAGTTCGACATTATTATTTCCCTCTGAGAAATGGTATAAGATGTAGTCCTTTTTTTTCTGTAGTCATTCTTTCATGCTTGAAGATTGCAGTCTTGGTGGGATGCTAATCTGTAACAGGTCTATGCTTTCCATCTGCTTTTGTTGTTGGCCATCTACGTATAGCGTAATATGTTTTGGTCTCGCTCAGCTGGCCAACTCATCGTGTTAGTCAACGGCTTCGAATTATTTTTCTTAAGATGTAGTCCTAATAGACCAGAAAACTTTATTTGTATTTTATTTACTTGTCTAAATATATTCGTAATCTAATGAAATGTCATTCTGCTTAGCTCGATGCCAAGTTCTCACCACCAAACTGTCTCTACCATCAATTGAGCAATTGTATGATTGGGATCTACAATTATTTAGGTTTCTTCTATAAAAAATTACGTAGATCAGAGGAAGTGTTCTTTGGATTATATTGTGTTATATTTTAGCCTTTTTTTGTCATTCGCGTAACGTGATAAGAAGGTTCACATCAAAACTAGTTGGCAATGAAGTACAGGTAAAAAAATGTACCAATAAATTCTCTTTTCTTTATGTATATTGGTTTTGCTATCACACTACGTGCGGCTCAAGGACAAACGTTCCTAATATCAATATTGTCAATTAGTTGTAGCATGTTTGCGTGACTGAAGAATGCTGATTCACTTGTACATGAAAAAAAAACAGTATTGTTTACAGAAAATATATTCACCCCTTTTTTTTGGTTATGCAGAATTATGACAGAACTTGATACATCCAGTTGGAGTACATTTGATAGACATAATCGAGAGCTTCTTCCAGTTTCTTGTACTCTCTTATTATTTCTAATAAATTATAGCTTATGTTGAGTAATGATATAGTTTTCATTGGAAGCGGTACTGAAGAGACACTCACGTCTTCCGGTGTCCTGAATGAGAATGAATAACGGTTCAGGGAAGGGTAAAAAGATAGATTCGACCTACTTGAAGAAAACCCCGTTATGAATGGCCAGATGGTGCTTCAAAGGGCCAGAAAGTTGGGTATGTCAAAAGAAGCATAATAGATAGGAGCGTTGAGAAGTATAAGGGGACTGAGTGACAAAGTAAGAAACAGTGTGAGAAGGTTCTGGTATAAAAGAAGATGTAGTGGCTAAAATTAAGAAAGGTATGCTTAGACGGTTTGCACACATAGAGAGAATGAATAAACGGAGTCTGGCAAAAAGGATTTATGGAAGGGGAAGACCAAGACGAACGTTCTTAGACCAAATCCAGGATATTTTAAATAAGGGCCAGGTCAAGAGTACTCTATACCGACGAACTTATATGAAAGGTTTAATAAGAGTGAAAGAAGCGAAGGAGGTATGTAAGGATCGTGGCAAGTGGAAGGACATTTTAAATAAGGGCCAGGTCTAGAGTACTCTAAACCTAAACATCATGCACAGGACACACTGTTCAGACACTTTCCATTCTACGAAAATTTATATTCCACAAAGTTTTTTTGAACCATATAACAAGAAGAGCAGCTTGTATCCGGATGTACCAATCAAGAGGTGCGTAAAGTGTCACAAGAAAACATGACATATTGCCTAATGGATCATTATTCTCCTCTCGCATACTTCCTCGTAAGTGGGTTTAAATTGCCGCATGTTGAGGATACGGTTTGAGCAAAGGTTATGAATTGATACCATGTTGAAATATCAAGTGGCGTACAATAGATGCTTCTATTTCTTTAGATAGATTTCCTTTTCTATACCTAATATACTTTTAATATATGACCAAAAACTGCTTTATTGGTGTAGTGGTCAGTAGTTATGATTCCTGGGTCGGGAGAATTCAAAAATAGATATTGAGTTGAGCGTTAGGGCCTAAGCTCTAATAACCCTCTCTCCAATGAATGAGGAGGTCTATGCCCAGTAGTGGGAGTTACCTAATACGATCAATTAATGTTATCGCAAATAGATAATGGAATGTAACTTAAAACCTAGTGACGGCCTCGCTGACGCAGAGGTGCGAGTATTCGCTTTGCTAGCGGTGGTCCCGGGTTCGATCCCCGGTAGGACGAATTTAGAAAATTGTATTTTCTAATTTGTCTGAGGCTGGACTGGTGGGAGGCTGAGGCCGTAGATAGTTACCACCCTACCAGCAAAAACGCACCGCCAAACAAAGAGATTTGTGTTCCGGTACGATACGATGCTGTGTAGAAACCGTAAGGGGTATATCACCTGTTACACAGATTAGCGCGCTTCCATCTTAGACTGTATCATCACTTACCATCAGGTGAGATCACAGTCAAGCGCTAATCTGTCAGCAATAAAAAAACCTAACAAATCAGATAAATTTAGTTAACAATTTCAGTTTTGCGATTCCTCATTGAAACTACAACTCAAAAGAATAACATTTATGCTTAATGAATATAGAAGCTAACTGTAAATCTTAAATTGGCTTTATAACATCTATTAGTCAGTAAAATTATCGATAAACTCGGTTAAACTGTTTCGAATTATTCAAATCAAATAAAATAAAATCAAAAATATCTTTATTCAAGTAGGCATATTACAGCACTTTTGAATCGTCAAATTATATTTTTTTTCCACACTCTGATTCTAATATACATCTGATGACGGTACTCAAGATCGGCTTAAAATCTAAAGTTACGAGGGTTCCTTCGCGCCCTGATCCGAGAAGAACCCACAACAAACTCAGTCGGGTTTTTTTTTTTACCATCATCATTACAATAACAAATTAGTTTACTATATTTTAATTAAAATTAGAGCAATTTGTTCACTCCCAAGCGTTTCTATCGTCTAGGTAATCTTGCAACTTATAATACGATTTTTCTATCAACTTTCTTTTAACAAAGACTTTGAATTTATTAATTGACATCTTTAGAACGTCTTGTGGGAGTTTATTATAGAAACGTATACAGTTACCCTTAAATGAGTTGTTAATCTTATGCAGCCTACTAGAATTTATAACAAGTTTGTTTTGGTTTCGTAAGTTATATGATGAACATTCACTCTTTTTATTAAAAGAGTCAATGTTTTTATGTACATACAACAAGTTTTCTAATATATATACGCAGTGAACTGTCATTATATTAATTGCCTTTGTTGGATTACTATTGTTGAGAATCCTAATGTGTGCCCTCTGAAAGGCACCCTTTTTATTTATGGAATGAGAAGTTCCTTGAGAGCTCAATTATTCTATGTATGGTATCATTTTATATGTAACAAAAACTTTTTAACATTGAATTGGTCATGACGAAGATGAAGTATCTATTTTTTTATTTTATACAGAATTAAAACGTTACAAAGAGACTTGAATCAAAATTTATTTACAGTTTAATGTATTCTATAGCATCAATGCAGCGATTGACACAATCTTGCCGCTCGTGCCCGCCATCTTTGCAGAATTAGTTGCTCTTGAATTCGATAAGATGAATGATCATTTGAAGCGACAACTCCTTTATTGCACTAGCAAGTATTTTTTGTTTCATTACTGGCTCACCAAATATGTTATAATATACTCGTGATTCGCCCCGATCTCGGACGTGTAACACAGCATATTATGCCTATTTTATTATTTTGTAAATTTTGTTTCCTAAAACAGATGTATTTGAGTTAGGACGGATCAATAAAAAAAAACAGTTTGTCTAACTTTCCAATAACTGAAATTTACGTGACAATTTTCTTAAACATATTGCATACAGTGTCTTATCTTTAAAAGACACATAGGAAGTCAGGGTTGACGTTTTTGTAGATACCACTTCATCCAGGGAAATACTGCGTAGGAATCCGTTCAGGAGTTTGGAGTCTAACGGAAATAAATAGACAGGCTGAGTAATGGATTTCATTTTATAATATGTACAGATTAGCGAAAAGTTGTAGACTTTGACAAACCTATTAATATTGCGATATAAATTTAGGACTTTGAATCAACACACTGTCGTATTGCGGAATAACGTGTATGCGGCTGATTTGTTCTACAAATGGTCCAAAGAATTCCTCGTGAAGTCTTCCTTGCATATCTTTACACAGTGACTAAAATTGAGACAGGTATACTTAGATGGTTTGGGCACGTAGAGAGAATGAATGAAGGGATATTAAAAAAAGGATTTATGAGTCAAGATCGAACGGGAAAGTTGGAAGGACCAAGGTGAACGTTCCTGGACCAAATCCAGGGCAATTTAAAAAAGGGCCAGGTCAAGAGTACTCTAAACCGACGAAAGTGTACGAAGGTTTAATGAAAATCAAAGAAGCAAAGGAGACATGCAAGGATCATGGCAAGTGGAAGGACGTGGTCTACCCCTATGTGAATGATGCTATGTATGTATGTAAATGCTTCTGGAGACTGAATGTTTTTTAACAAGCTTCGTTAAATTTTAACTCCAAATGGGTAACATAAACAAGTCATCGAAAAAAATTATTCAAATTTTAAAGATTTACAATGAACACGATTTCACGTTTTTAGTGCTAAAATAAAATTAATGAATTCGTTGATGTTTTAAATTGACATTGTGTTCCTTTTCAGATACTACCCTCAAGAGGGGAATCTTCGACGCAATCAAATACCTTGAATTACATCCATTCGAATACACTATTTGGCGCATCTTTACTGTGAACATCTCATTGCCTTTGGGGCTCATCAGTTTATGCACCACTTACACTATTGTTGCCATTCAATTTTCTCATGTGTTCGATTAAAAGCAACTTTAAGTATTAAGGGCTCCCTAAATCAAGACTGACTCCATAACGATTGTAGTAAATATTCCATCAGACTGTGCGCCTGTAGTCAATAACTTCCTCAGCAGGAACAACCATGTTTTATGTAAGTGAATAATAAGAGGGAGGAGACCTCGCAATACCCACTAAAACCCAGCGGGACCCTCTTCATCCATAAGTGAAGCACCAGGTGTTCAACTTTCGCATTCGTTGAGGTACCAGACCTCAGATGAGTCCAACTGAGGATTCAAGGAGACGGGAGGAACTACCTCCTTCGGCAGTAAGGGGGATTATCCGCTGCATTCTACCTCTCTCGCTCATAGGTTTCCTTAAGGGAGACTTAGGTCTAGCAAAAGTAGGATACTCCTGCCTACATCCTTTCATTGTAGAGCATCGCACCTCTAATGCTCCCCAGCGAGAGATCACCGCCAATCAGCGCCACCAAGAGGTGACTTTGAGGTCCCAGGCTACACAATGTGGCACAGTGTGATGCGTTAAGAATGTTTTTGTTCCTATTGATAGACTTAACTGATATTTTAAAGTTTAAATCTATCATACTCCATCATAGTTAAAGGTATAATTAATTTCTTAGACTTTTAAAAGTGGTGATATTAATAGAGCCTATCCAGTGATGTAACGGCGTCAGATGTGACCATTAGTATTGATTTTTCATGTGATTTAATATCTATCTGATGTCAAATTGACCATAATGGTTATAACAACTAGTAAACGTTTCGAAAGTAATTCCGGTTAATAAATAAAGTGTGCAAAGTATTTAAAATTGACTTTATTTTAATAAAGTAAAAGATACCTATACCGCCTCCCAAAAGATAGACACGGACATAAGAAGTTGATTGCTTGATCTTGCTAGTCGGAAAAGTACTAGAAAAAGGATAAAATAATAAAGTATCTATACTAAACTGTACAGATACTGTTGATATCTGTACTGGACTGTCTTATTGGTCTAGTGGTTAGCATGTTCGACTACAGACATGAGATCCTGGGTTCGAGTCCCGGGTCCCCGTGTCCTGCGCCTGATCACTCTCCGGTTGTGTCGGCTTCCCGTCACATCGGACTATTTGAGTGAAGGAATAGAGACTGCACTTGTGTACTATGCCTGCCAATCCGCCGTGGAGCCGCGTGGTTAGTCTACGCTCTAAAAACCCTCTCTCTCCTATGAGTGAGGAGGCCTGTGCTAAGCAGTGGGACGTTAATGAGCTGCTACTTACCTTACCTTTTTACTGAACTGTAGCCAAATTAAATCACTATCATCAAGTCAATCGAAGGACTCCCTGAAGGTGTTGGAATTTTACGACTTTAGTGGCTACTAGTCCATTATCTTGGACTCGGGTTTTATATCAATGGGTGTTTCTCAAAATCCATAAGTTTCATCCATGTTTGCCATCACTTGCATAAGATAATATATTCGGATGTAATTATATTTTCATAATCCGAAGTCCGAAGGACCGATGGACGTTGGGGGCTGAAGGTGCTGGAGTGGCGACCCCGTACCGGACGGCGCAGTGTAGGCAGACCCCCCACAAGGTGGACCGATGATATAAAGAGGGTCGCCGTAGCCGCTGGAGCCAGGCGGCGCAAGATCGGGCCTTGTGGACGTCATTACGTGAGACCTATGTCCAGCAGTGGACGTCTATCGGTTGAAGCGACGACAAAGACGACGAATATTTCCATTTGACCGGATACAGAAGCGGGCAATTCGAATTGTAGACGCTAGAGCACCGTAGAAACGTAAGTTCTCTATGCGTGGTCTACCGTATATATCACGGGGAATGTTCTGAAGAACCCTTTAAATTAGTACCACCGTCACGGTTTTACGATCGGAGAACTCGACGGACCGATAAATTTCATCCATATAACCTGGATGCATGGCCTTCAACCACACTTAGATACCGTCGATCTTTTTACCCACGGACATGTAAAATGTGGAACGAACTCTCACCAACGGTGTTCCCGCAAGGCTATGATGCAGATGTGTTTAAGAGGCGAATCAACTCCCACTTATTAGGCCGGCAACGCATCAGTAGTACCTGCTGCAGGTGTCCATGGGCGGCGGTGGTCACTTGACATCAGGTGACCCGCCAGCTCGTTTGTCTGCCATAACTATAATAAAAAAAAATATCTTTATTCATTTATTATTCACGGTACAAGTCACAAAACCAAAATAGTTTAGTGCTTTTTATACCTTTTTACTTAATGATACAGGGTGGTAAATTGAAATCAAATAATGCAGTCATTTGTGGTTCTGCGCTTTCCAACATGGCGCGTCTACAAAATGACACGATCATAAAAATTGTTATGTTTTTCCGTTTAGCGATTGGCTTTTTTTCTAAGCCGAGATCAAAACTTTCTTTTACTATTAAAGCGAAATTGTATTGCACGTGTTTTACGCTACTTGTATTAATTACAAACTGTGCCATGCTGATATGGTACCCTACTGAATTTATGGTAACTGCTGTACAAGCGTACAAGTTGTTGCTTTATGTAACAACAGCACTCACGTCCCTAATAAGCAACGGGGAGAATTTTTACAAATACGTCGCAGGGTTGGACACACTTGGATTGACAATTATTGAGAAACAGAAACGTGAGCTGATGACTTCCTTTTCTATATTTCTATTAGTCGTTTCAGGAAATTTTTTCACCTATGTAAAAATGGTACTCGATTACAACAAAGTAAATGATTTACGAGGATATCTTCCTGTTTTAATGTATGCATTGTTTACATTAATGGGGCTGTTGGTCATAATGGGATATAGTTTGAATCACATGACGCGATTTATGATGTTTGAACTATTGTGGAAACGTATGAAGGCACTGAGAATAACTGTACAGAACGATTTGTCAATCACTTATCTTGACGACCAAAACGATGGTATTTTAATATCCAAATTGGAAGCTCATTTGAAAGTCTACGACGGCATGTTGAATAATCTGAACCATGTTGGGCATGCATCAAAATTGTTGGTATGTACTACAATTGTAATATAAAGATAAGGTACTTAAAATAAAGACTATTACTTCCCCAATCGTTACAAGTCTTCTTACTCAAAGAAGAGAAGGTTTAATGATTGATTTCATCCCGAGTTTACTGAATAAGTATTATATATTGCTTTATCTGATACTAGTCGCCCGTTCCAGCTTCGCACGCGTAGACATAAATAGGTACAGATATTTAAGTTATAAGCATGATAATTAAAACGATCATGAACCACTAAAATAAAAATGTGTTAAAAAAAAACTAAATATTCAATGTCGCTTGCGTCCATTGAGTAAGGTAACCTAGTTCATAATGGTGCACCCCCTTCTCCCGCACTGCCCTTCTTTCATCTAGTTAGTTACTCAATGCGCTGCGTGGTGGCCGCCGCCGGCAGGTGTTTTATTTTAATTTCATGATATCTTTTGAATGGAATATCCGATTCCAATAATTCAAAAAGTAATCATGAGGTATTCAGATAGTCTTGAATATTAAATTACTTATATTTGGATAAAAATTTATAAATGGTATGGATAACACGGTCTGATTTTGATCGGCATTTCTTTCAATTTGTAAATGTAAAAAAGTAGTTATAGTGACGTAACTACAATAGTTAGACATGTGGTCTCGCGAAGTTTTTTATAGATATTGATATATTCTATAATATTTTCGAACATTTTTTTGTCCTATCATTATTTGATTTAAGACATTTTATTTACATATTTGGTTGGTTATAATAGGAATTTCTAAAGATTTCTGTAGTAATCTAGTACTAAATATGTTACTCAGTGATAATGTAGCTTTCTAATGAAAAAAGAATTATTAAAATCGGTCCAGTGCATTTTGAGTTTATTCGTTACATACAATGAGAAACAAATAAATGTTTCACTCTCTTGCATTGCAGTAAAAATGATATTAATTCACTGCTTGTAAATATTTGACAACTTATTATCTGTGAGTATAAGTAAACGTTTCTAAAACTTTGTTAAATGTTAGCTTAGTACAAAATGATAGTATTATATAGAGAATTACTTAGACAAAAAAGCTGGAGAACAATCACTCTCGCTCCAAGTTAAATATTGTTTTATCGTTGATGATATAAAAAAATAATACCCAACTAAGTTTGTAGGTTTTTCTAGCTATGCATTGGATCTTTTAAGCTTTAAGCCTTTCTTCAATACGGTTACACATTAAATATAATATTACAAAATAACACCATTTCAAAGTGCTGTAATATATGACTTCATTTTTTTATCAAGATTTGTAGTTTATTTCACTTGATTTTATTTTCGCTGTATGCTATAACTTTTTATCTGCTTTCCTATCATTTTGTGTTTTTTTATCAATTCGGTGTTCAGTTTTCAATACCTAAACATAATTATATTGCAGGTAATGTTGTACCTGCCATGCTACTTTATTTATGTCATTTCCTCGATATTGGAAATTGAGAATCGTGGCTATGTTGAGGCAAGTATTTTTGATAAAGATAATATTCGTATTATGTTTCTTTTTTCCATTACTGATATAAGTAAGTTGCAGCCTACTAACATCCCACTGCTGGACACAGGCCTCCTCGCTTGAGTTTTCTATTAAGATTTTCTCAATATTTGCCCGAAGTTGGGAAGTTGCAGGTGTGGTCCACCCCCGTGTCTCGGAGAGCACGTTGAGCCGTCGGTCCTGGACCCGATCTCTCTCCGGTTGTGTCGGATCACCGCCACGTCGGACTATGAGAGTGAAGGAATAGAGAGTGCACTTGTGTACTATGCCTGCCAATCCGCAGTGAAGCAGCGTGGTAAGTCTATGCTCTAAAACCCTCTCTCATATGAGTGAGGGGGCCTGTGCCCAGCAGTGGGACGTTAATGGGCTGCTACTTACCTTTTTTACTTTACAGGTTAATATAGTCTACATCATCAATGCAGCGATTGACACAATCTTGCCGCTTGTGCCCGCTATCTTTGCAGAATTAGTTGCTTTAGAAGTCGATAAGATGAATACTCATTTGAAACGACGACTTCTTCATTGCTCTAGCAAGTATTTTTGTGTCATTACCAGCTCATTAAATATTTTAGTCTAGGTTAAGATGGAACGGTCAACAACCGCGAAGATCTAACAATCATTTTGTCAAATAAGCCATTTGGAAGAAACCACATGGTTGACGAGGGTTCATGGATACCTGATAGAGGCAGATTTTACACAAGATGACGGTCTCAACAGAGCAAAATTGTGCCTCATGTTTGGGAGGGCATACCCTGCATAATGGGAACAATCGAGGTCGATGATGATGACGACTAGCTTGAGAAATATTTTATAATCTAATAGCGATCCACCCGATAAGATTGGGTGATAGAAGAATGCTTACGGCAACTAACGTATTTGAGATACTAAGGATTGAAACTGTGTCCGTTTGAACAACTTTCCAATTACCTCATCAACGAAGCCATTATACTTATAAATAATTGGAAAGTATATTATAAGATAGGAAGCTAAAGCATTTTTTTTGTAGATCTATGAGAGAGAAATTATCCCACCATACATGCTTTTGCTAGATCTTTCCCAAGAAACACTTCATTTACCAAGACTGTACAAGAATCCAGTTAACACTTTTCAGTTTAACTCGAACAGATTCTTTTATATTATGTAAAGAATTTATTTTCTATTATGTAAAGGTGCTAGCTAGTTTAGATAATGTCTCTAAGGTAGTAAAATCATATTAAAGTTACAATACATAACGCAAGGGAGGCATTTTCTCTGAAAATTAATTTACAGCTTAGAATCACTACAATGATATGCAGCTGGGTTGCTTTAAAAAAAGAAATAAAGAAAAATAAATAAATAAAGAATACAATGATGTGTATAAGCAATATTACAACAATTTTAATTATGGGTAAAGCTTGCATCGTATTACTTTTTGATATATTATGAATTTAATGTATAGCGTCCTTATTCTTCCTGGTAGTCTCCACAGAATAAGAATATGCTACTATTTATAATAAACCTCATTTGAAGATTTTACCAAGTGGACCAACCATTGGAGTGGTAATGTATTAAATTTTCATTGTGTCATTTTTTCAGATACTACCCTCAAAAACAGAATCTCCGATGCCATCAATTACCTTGAATTACGTCCCTTCAAGTACACCGTTTGGCGCATCTTTACTTTGAACATCTCATTGCCTTTGACGCTCATCAGTCTGTGCACCACATACACTATTGTTGTCATTCAATTTTCTCATGTGGTCGATTAAGAGTATAACTTTAAATATTAGAATCTCCCAGAACCGTGTCTGTCCCAGAACTGTCAACTGTGGAGTCAGTCAGTTATATATATTTATTATCGTTCAAATAAGATTTTTTTATGCTGGGAAATGCTTTTATGGGACTCGGCGAGCAACAAGAGTCAAGCGACACCCACTATTACGCAGCGCAACCCTCTGCATGCATGAGTGAAGTACCAGGGGTTCAACTTTTGCATTCGTCCCTGGTGCCACGGACGAATCCGACTGAGAATTCACGGAGGCGGAAGAAGTTACGCAAATAGGCGTTTCCATATAACCCGCCTCTTTTGGCGATGTGAGATAGCACCCACTGCATTCTCCCTTTCTCGTTCATGACCTTGTTCAGTGAGATGACCGTCTCACAAAAGAGGGCCACTCCCGTCCAACATTTTTCACCAAAGAGCATTGCCCCTACAACGTTCTACAGCGAGAGGTTCACGCCGATCAGCGCATCCCAGAGTTGATGATGAGGTCCTCAGGCTGCACAATCTGCCAAAGGATGGTGCGCTGAGTCGATAGCAGCACCACACTTATGGCAGACCGGTGATTTCTCGCTACCAACTCGGTGCAGGGACTTTCGGAAACATCCGTGTCCAGTTAGAATCTGTATCAATATGGGCGAAATGCCTTCACAGTGTCCAAACCTGCTACTGAAGACCTAAGATCCTCTTTCCATCGTTGGATCAAAGCGCAGTCAGCACGAGCCCTGGTTCTCCACTGACCTCATGGGCACCAGGCTGCATCACGTGCTCTTGTTGTCAGCATCACGCGCTCTTGTAGCACCTTTGTGCCTAGACATGGCCATGAGGATCAGCACAAATCTCCCACGGAGGATCGTCCGCCAGAAGAGTATAAGATACTAATCAACTACGTTAGGCCAACCCAACAAAAAAGTGACATATCTCCCAATTATTCACGGTTTTACTAGGGTTCTTAATCTTCTTATTGCATATATTAATGACTAATGATTTTAAAGATACACATATGTTAATTGAAAGGATGTTTCAAAACAGTTAATCTATATTCAATCTAAAACTCCTGAACATCTACTGTTTTAATAAAGTGAATATGAAAAATAACTGTGGTTTTATTTTATATACTGTTAGAGTTATAAGCACAGAGATACATTCAAATAATGACCAGTTTTACTTACTACATCTGTATTTCTACTTTCTTTTTACATAACAACGATTTTAATTGTAATAGATTGGACACATCCCAATGTACTCGTATATAGTGGCACTTATTTCGAGTTGGTTAAATTAACAGATGTCACTTTCTTTACATGTGTAAAGTAAAAGTAAGTAAGTAGCAGCCCATTAAGATCCCGCTGCTGGGCACAGGTTTCCTTACTCATTGGTGAGAGGGTTGTTAGAGAATAGACCCACCACGCTGCTCCACTGCGGGTTGTCAGGCATAGTACACAAGTGCACTCTCTTTTCGCTCACTTAACGCTCATAAGCCGATGTAACAGAAATCAGACACGGCCGGAAAGAGATCAGGCGCAGGATCGACGGCTTAACGTGCTCTCCAAGGCACGGGGGTGGAGCACACCGCCACCTTCGGGAAAATATTGAGAAAATCTTATTAGAAAGCTCAATATCCATTTTTGAATTGGCCCAACCTGGGACTCGAACCCATGTTTGCGGCTGACCATGTTATCCACTAGATCAATGAAGTAGGCCTTTCATTACATGAGGTATCATATATATATGAGGTTCTATTAAATGGAGTTCCTCAAGGAGGTAACCTTCCGCCTCTATTTAAAAGTCTATCCTGCTTTGCCAGACTTGACGTAACTAGTACAGTAGAAGTACGGTTGCCTATTTCGTCACAAAGCAAAACATATGGATTACTTATTCTTCTTTAAAGTCAGTAAAGGCAAGTTTCTATTAAAGAAATTAATATTTAATTAAGATACAGACGGATTTAATTTATAAAATTAGGGCAAATAACACCTCATGAGTTACATGAAATGCTATAGTATGTATGTGTACACAGCTTTTATTTACTGAATGAGTTGTGGTCAACGTTATCTTCGTATGAGGTGCTTAGATGGTTTGGACATTTAGAGAAAATGAATGAATGGAGACTGATTTATGAGTCAAGAGTGAATGGGAAAGTTGGAAGGGAAGGCGAAAGTTCCTGGACCAAATCCAGGACATTTTAAATAAGGGCCAGTTTAAGAGTACTCTAAACCGACGACTTGTATGAAAGGTTTAATGAGAATGAAAGAAGCAAAGGAGATATGCAAGGATTGTGGCAAGTGGAACGACGTTGTCTCCGTCTACCCCTATGGGGATGAGGCGTGATGCTACGTATGTATGTATGTTTCATTTATGTGTATGGATCTAAATATCAAATCTAAATTTCTTGCTACATTGTAACACAAAATATTACTATATAAGTCCATTGCATTGTAATTGTACTGTATTTTGGATTCGATATCTGATCTCTGCATCGTATGTATAATCATAATAATAGTATGTGATTTTACTTACTTACAAAATATACTAGTGGCGATACGTAATATTTCGAAATATTGCTATAAATAAAAAAGTTTGTGTGTTTATATTTTTAACCGACTTCAAAAAATGGAGGAGTTATCAATTCGTCTGAATTTTTTTTTATATTTGTTACCTCATCACTTTCGACTGGTTAAACCGATCATGACGATTTTTTTTTATATGAAAGGTGGTGATTGTCGTAGGGTCCCATTTGTTACGAGTACAACGTGTTACTCACATAAGACCGCAACGTTTAAATAAAACAACTTTGCAAAGTGAAATTTACATTGATGTCACCACACCCGGGATCGAATCCGCAACCTTATACGTTACAGGTCAGTTATTTTGCCACCCCGATACCACCAGGTTTTTTATATGGTAATCGAGCGCAACACTAGTACGTAAAAGTTTCCTTCTCTCCCCCCCCCCCCGACTCTGCTACCACCGCTTCGTACGTAATCCACCTTGTACTATTGCAATGCAGCAACAAACGTACAGACAGTTATATAGTTTGCCATAAATCGCACCCTTACTGTAAGCCGTTGAGGAGTTCCATTGATCTTCATATTTAACTACGACAATTATTTCACCATTACCGATGTTACGGTAGGTGACTCAAACATCCGCCGTGTGGCCCCGGCGAAAAAGAATAGGGCCATCCCTCCCCAGTGGGTGTCGTAAGAGGCGACTAATGGGGCGCTCGCACTTCACCACCCACACGCGAGCACACAGACAGGCACACAAACACTTACACGCCCNCACATGCTTAATGCAAATTTAACACTTATCCGGTTTTCTCATGGATGCCATCATCGGAACTGGATTTAAAAAATGGGACCCTTTGACGAGCACCACCTTTCGTTAAAAAAAAATCAGCAAGATTGGTCCATCCAATCGGAAGATATGAGGTAACAAACATTAAAAAAAATACAGACGAATTGATAACCTCCACCTTTTTTTGATGTCGCTTAAAAGTGTGACAAAAGATACTCGAGATTTACATTTCAATTTATGACATCACTTTAACACAAATTTATAATATGTTATTTATTTTTTATTTTTGTCATGAACTGCAAGCCAATACTTAAGAATGGAATTCCTCGGGCACTCCGAACACATCTTGAGGTTAGTATTCTGAGAGTCACGAATGCGAGTCCAAAATGATGCGATTCGGGAGCTTATAATCGCGAAGTAGTCGGGAACTCTGGCGTCGGTCAAACATACCCGAAGCACTGCAGTATCTCGGTAGTCTCATTAAAATGCGGTATGCATTATTATACATCACTCTGATGCCACTAGGTGAGTTGTTCCTGCAATTGGCCCAAAGTTGACACGTGTAGAACCACTGACAGTATGCTCTAAACAGTGTCAACTTTGCTTCAGCACTGCAACGGGCGAATCGATCTGCGAGCCTGTTGCACCGAACAACCAGAGACCTCGCTTCTCGTTTAACATCTTCGTCATCCCGTAGATCCTCTGTCAAAATGTGTCCTAAGTACTTAAAACTTTCCACTCTTTCTATACACATTCCATTTAAGAAAATAGGTGGTAATTTCTCCGGACCCTTACCCGCTCGGAATATCATGAATTTTGTTTTTTCTACATTATATTTGAGACCGTGATCCCGTGCGAACTCTTCACAGATATTAAGCAGATGCCTAAGGCCTCTGATTGAAGGACTTAGAAGCACCATGTCGTCAGCATATTATATATGTCGGAGAATAAGACAGAACCGAGAAGCATAAAGGACAGGGGAGTAGGGTTCTCCGCCGAAATCGTTATTAATGGGATCCATTATTTAATTTCTTATTATGTGGGCGTTCATGGGTATTGTTGATGCAATCAAACACTTTATTAATTAACTCGGTTTATAATGTTCAATCACTTAATGTTCCCGATATCAATTTACACAAACTCATTAACACTAATAGCTAGGAACGCGACAGTTTCAATAGTCGACCACTCCGGCCGACCGCCGCTCGAGAACTGCCGAGAGACGCGCCGGACTGCCATTTATTGACTCTGCCCCCACGCCGATACACAGATGGCGCCAGCGTTCCAGATACATCTGCCCTCCGACATACATAATATATAATTATTATTCACAAGACAGGTCGGGGAATAAATGTAGTACAATTTATTGGCTGACAAACTAAAAGCATAGGATTCATTTGTGGTGCAACGCTTACCAAGATGGCATGTATAAAAAATGAAACGATCATAAATATTGTTATGTATTTTCGTTTATTCATTGGATTCTTTTCTGAATTAAAATCAAGACCTGCTTTTATTCTTAAAGCAAAATTATATTGCGCGTGTTTTGGCCTGATTTTATCATTGTCATACTGTGCCATGATGATGTTGTATCCTGCTTCAATTATGATAAAGATAATACAAACATACAAGGTGTTACTTTATGTAACGTCAGTACTAGCATCTTTGGTAAGCAACGGCGAGAACTTTCACAAATATATTGCGTGCTTGAATGCACTTGGATTGACAATTAATATGAAACAAAAACGGGAACTGGTAACATCCATTTCAATATTTGGATTAGTCTTTTCAACGAACATTTGCATATACGTTATCGTGATAACCGACTACTACAAACACAATGTTATGAGAGGATATCTTCCTTGCATAGCCTATGCATTAGTTACGTTACCGGGACTAGTGATCGTTATGGGATGCAATTCCAATCACATGACACGTTTTATGATGTTTGAGCTATTATGGAAGCGTATGAAGGCACTCCGAATAAGCGTACAGAACGATTTGTCAATCACACATCGTGATGACCAATATAACGATATTCGAATTAGCAAATTAGAAGCTCATTTGAAAGTCTACGACGGCATGTTAAACAACCTGAAAAACGTTGGACACGCATCAAAACTCTTGGTATGTAGTATAATAATGTTAAATAAATAGATACATTAATAAAACATAATTAATTTTACACCTTTGGGAGAACAAGGCCTAACAGTAAATTTAGAGATTATCTGAGAATGCTTTCCAAAGATTTAAAAAATCGCAACACATCTAAGATATAAAATAATACTAATATAATACAAACCACCTATAAAAAATTAAATGAATAAATAGAAGAAGCAACTCCGCATTTTAATGAATTTAATCTAGAGCCTCTCTTCGTCGCTTCAACCGATGGACGTCCACTGTTGGACATGGGTCTCACGTAATAACGACCGCAAGTCCCGATCTTGCGCCGCCTGGCTCCACCGGCTACCGGCGACCTTCTTAATATCATCGTCTATCTTTTGGGTGTCTGCCTACACTGTGCCGTCCGGTGCGGGGTCGCCACTCCAACACCTGCCCCAACGTCCATCGGTCCTTCGGACTATGTGTCCCGCTCATTGCCACTTCAGGTTCGCGATTCATAGGACTATATCGGTGACTTTGGTTCTACTACTCCTCATTTCTGATTCGATCATGTAGAGAAACTCCGAGCATAGCCATCTCAATCGCACGCTGAATGATTCTGAGCTTCCGCATGACGCCCATAGTCAGCGACCAAGACTCAGAACCATAGGTCATCACTGGCATTACGCACTGTTCAAACCCTTTGGTCTTCCGGTACTGATGAATATCGGACAAAAATATCTGGCGTAGTTTTCCGAACGCTGCCCAACCGAGTTGGATTCGGCGGTTGACCTCCTTCTACTCTTATATTAAAGTAAAATAAACAAATTAGTCTGATTTTGAGGCTGTTAATACTTTTGACGAATTTTTTACTGAAATTCATATCTCGACCACTAAATTGCTGAACTGGCTCTAGGAGACAGTTTAGCGATTTAGTGTTAATTGATGTTATTACGTCGTTTAATTCTTTAGTTTATCTGTTACCTTTGTATAATCATTAATTGATCGTTGCAGCCGAAATGGCGGTAATTTTTAGCAGTTGTGTAAATTGTGGCCTAATTCCTTAATGAATAAAAGTATAATAATACCAACGTTTTAGTCAGAGCATCTAGACAATGTTACTTTCTAAGATTGCTAATGCTCAAAAAATGTACGGGAATGGCGTTTCATATCGAAACTAATTGAAAAATGAAACGACATTTATAGGCGTTAGCAATCTTAAGTCACTTTGTCTACGGGCCCAGGTAGTAAAACCCAATAGCTTAAGGCCAATATCAGTTCTAAAGAATTTTAGTAAAACATTTGAGAGATTATTCTTGAATGCGTTGCGACAACATTGAAACAAATATAATTTATTGCACAACAAGCTATCAGTTGACTACCGATGCAGATGTACAGTTATTACTCAATATCCTGGGAGAAATTTCGAGACGCGCTTGGCATTTTCTTTGTTTTGTCTAAGGCCTTAAATTTCGTCCAGTAAACTCTGGTCGGGAAAATATATATCTACGGCAGACAGAGCATTAGCCCTGATGAGTTCCTATTTAACCAATAGAATTCAAAAGGTCTTTGTTAATATAAATATTTCTGCGGGGTGTGTGACGAAACTTGGAGTTCCATATGGTTCCGCATTAGGGCCCTTTCTGTTCCTCATTTACATTAATGAGTTCCCTTAATTGGTTATATGCGATCATGAGATTGTTTTGTTTACGGATGATGCTTCACTGTAATTTAAGATCTATTAATCTTACGAGAAACAAGTTATGAAGACTTAAAATAACTCTTTCAATAAAGTACAATGGTTGGAAGCAAATTTATTACTCAACGAAAAAAAGCAAAATATTTTGAGTTCACGTTGCCAAATGTTAAATCAATGATAACCATTCGTAAACTTAATAATGAAAACTAGATCAGGTAGATAGTTCCGTTGTCTTAGATTTTAAGCTAGATTATCATTTAAATATAAAACGCTTTACTTCCAATGCGGATAAGAATACATTTATTTTTTATTATTAGCAACTAAGTTTTATATGTTTAAAGCGACTTTCTTCAATTATTCATTATTAAAATTATTTTTTATTGTTTTCATATTGTATGTTGTTGAAAATATACAATTTAATGTCACTCACATTCATTTTTAATTTAATTTACTGTTCATTTTTTCAATTTGCTTAAGGTTCATTATACTTAAATGTAAATTAGCATAATTATACATATTGCAGATAGTATTAAATCTACCGTGCTACTTCATTTATGTAATTTCCTTTGTATTGGAAATTGAAAAACGAGGCTTTTTTAAGGTGAGTATTTTTAATTTTTTTTCAACAAAGTAATAAAGCATACCTTTTAAACTATCTACAGGGTCGATTTCTTCATTGCAGAAGGTCTTTTGAAAGTCATTCGCGCTAATAAACTATAACAACCGAAATAACGCCGCATATCATAACCTATACCATGTATTAATAAATTGTAAACCGTGGTAAAATCGGTGTTTAACTAAATACCTCGTATAAAGAGGACATCCTTTTAGATACGAATATATTACAACCACTTAAATGCCTTTCGTTTATGTTGGATTTCCTAATATTGTATATTTCGGACCAATGAGACAGTTTCGCAACTGCCTCATTGGTCTAGTGGTTAGCATATTCGACTACAGATATTAGGTCCTGGGTTTGAGTCCCGGGTCGGGCCAATTCAAAAATCAATATTGAGTTTTCTATTATGATTTTCTCAATATTTGCCCGTAGTTGGGAAGTTGGCGGTGTGATCCAGCCCCGTGCCTCGGAGAGCACGTTAAGCCGTCGGTCCTGTGCCCGATCTCTCTCCGGTCGTGTCGGATTCCCGTCACATCGGACTATGAGAGTGAAGGAATAGGGACTGCACTTGTGTACTATGCCTGCCAATCCTCAGTGGAGCAGCGTGGTAGGTCTATACTCTAAAAGCCCTCGCTCCTCGGAGTGAGGAAGCATATGCCCAGCAGTGGGACGTTAATGGGCTGCTACTTACTTTATATATTTCGGAATGGGCTGGCGGTTTATTGGTTTTTCAACACAGTGAAGTCGGCAATACTGACTTCAATCTCTTAATTATCATCGCAATTCTCCATAGTAACGATAAATAATAACTTGTTTGCTTTTAATGAATCAATTTACTACATTTAATTGAACCACACAATAATAATAATAGTATGGAGCTCCGCTCCGTTCGACTACTCGGGTCGAAATGTCAAGAGAAACAATGAACACTCACTTTTAAATTCTAAGAGTGGGGAACTTGCTTATAGATGTGAAGGTAGATACAACAACTAATGTTGATGTAATTGCCCCGATGTATATTATGTTGTATAATAAGTAACTGAATAAGCAACACAAAAGGTTTATACGGAAATGTTTTTAACAGCCTTTGTCAAATGATAAAAAATATAATATTTGATAATGCTAATGTGTTTAGCCTCTTGAGCGAACACGAGCGAATAAGTAAACTACTAAATCAAACTAAAAAGCTGGAGATCAGTTATGCCATGTTTGAAATCTAATAAACATGTTTAATTATTTTATTGATTATTAGCGGCCTGGTATGTGTTTCGCTACATATAAAGTGAAAAATTAAAAAAAATAATTGGAACATCAAATCCATTTATTGAAACAAAAAGATATTAATAGATAGCAATCTTAAAACTCAATCCAAAACATTTGGATAAACAAAAAAACAAAACAACACACAAGAAAACAAAATTACCATTAACAAAATTATTTATTAAATTCATTCGTTACAAAAAATGTGATAAATGAAAAACCGCTCTACCGATTTTGTGAAAACTTCACATAAACCATGTACTAAATAGTCCAAAAAAGCTTAAATATTTAGTTTGGATAAGTGAGCCCTGTCTTGAGTCATAAAATTACAACGAAAAGTGGCGTTGTTTATTATATATACAGATGCTGTAAAATAAAGTTTCTTGGACAACCATAAATAAATGAATTTCTGTTACAGCTTAACATATTCTTCAGCATCAGTGCCGCTATTGACACTATTTTACCGATTGTGCCCGCCATCTTTGCAGAATTAGTGGCTCTTGAGGTTGATAAAATGAATACTCATTTGAAACAACAAGTTCTTTATTGCGCAAGCAAGTATTTTTTGACTCATTATCGGTTTACCAACTATTTCATAATATAGGCATGTCTGTCGTAAGACTGCATGAGCTTGAATGTCATAATTATGAACATTAATTGCTGAAAGTAACCTTACATATTTAATTTGATAACTATTCATAATTCATCTGTCTCACTTTCTATCCAATTCATCAATATCATCAAATGTTTTTGTCATGGCAATGATGACAATGCAAAAGTTAAAAACTGCGTTGCAGATGTCAAAGGCAAATCTACGCATACTATTTATCTATACAATGTTACTGTCAGATTTATTAATGCTTAATACTATGAAGTATATATGCGTGTGTATGCATGTGTAATCGCGAGTGAGCATGTATGTGTGAGTGAATCTGGATGTGTGTGTGGGCGTGCGTGTGTGTGTGTGTGCGTGTGTGTGTGTGTAAAAGTAAGTAGTATTTATTTATTTATTTACAAATTACAAGAAGAAGAAAACATAGATATATTCCATTATACAAGTATGTGAAGATGATAGCGAAAATAATTTCAACCCTAACATTTCTCTTCTCATACACTGTATTATTATAATTTTAAGATTTATGATAAAGATGATTTTACGCCTTTACTTTTTTTAGATACTACCCTCGGAAACAGAATCTCCGAAGCTATCAATTACCTTAAATTACGTCCCTTTAAATACACCGTTTGGCGCATCTTTACTCTGAACATCTCATTGCCTTTGGCTCTCATCAGTCTATGTACTACCTACACTATTGTTACAATTCAATTATCTCATGTGTACGATTAGAAGTATTGCTTTAAATGTTAAGGGGGCCCTAAGACGATATTGACTCCATTACTCTTGTAGTGTATACTATACTATGGACTGCACACATGAAATCAATAAGTAGCTTTCAATATATGGAACATATGGTAAGTTGCATTGAGAGAAATCACTGATATCACACACCCATTACTTTCTGCAATTAGTAAATTCAAATGACTGATTTTGAGGTAAATATATACTGAAATATACACAGGTAACGTACTTTTGAAGATGATATGAAAGATGTGAGCATAGCCAAGCCAATATTACAAAGATGTCCCACCTGGAAGAGTATTTTAAGCATGTTTGTTATATCTAGACGAATACATACATACATAGCATTACGCCTCATTCCCATAGAGGTAGGCAGAGACAACATCCTTCCACTTGCCACGATCCTTGTATATCGCCTTCGCTTCTTTCATTCTCATTAAACCTTTCATACAAGTTCGTCGGTTTAGAGTATTCTTGACTTTTATTTTAAATGTCCTGGATTTGATCCAGGCACGTTCGCCTTGGTCTTCAAAACAAAAACGACAAAAAACACTATCTCTTGCAATAGAATTAAGTATTGACGACATTATATGTACATACATACATACATACACAGCATCACGCCTCATTCCCATAGGGGGTAGGCAAAGACAACATCCTTCCACTTGCCACGATCCCTGCATATGTCCTTCGCTTCTTTCATTTTCATTAAACCTTTCATACAGGTTCGTCGGTTTAAAGTGTTCTTGACTTGGCCCTTATTTAAAATGTCCTGGATTTGATCCAGGAACGTTCGCCTTGGTCTTCCGTTTCCAACTTTCGCATTTACTCTTGACTCATAAATCCTTTTTGTCAGTCTCCTTTCATTCATTCTCTCTACAAGCCCAAACCATCTAAGCATACCTTTCTCAATTTTAGTCACTACATCTTCTTTAATACCACAACGTTCTCTTATCACAATATTTCTTACTGTGTCACTTTTAATCCACTCATACTTCTCAACGCTCTCATCTCTACCGTATTTATTTTACTAGACGAATATTAGTAAATATATAAAGTAACAACTACTTACTTCTTTAACAGAAATAGTAGGTTCAATTTCCGACAGCGCACATTTGTAGGCTGCAGTCATCCCCACTTAATATTCATTCAATAAAGACGTGCTGCCAGGAAAAAGAAAAAAAGATTTTGTAAAGATTCCGCCTCTATCGTGTGCTTCAGGAACCTTGTAACGGGTTTTTGCTTTCGTAAGAAGAACCCATAACTACTATTATCGGTATACTCACAGACACTAGGTAAAATGCTAATTACCCTTTTAAATATATATATGTCGGAGTACAATAGTCTGTGGATCGCTGGGCCATGTGCAATAGTCTGTGGAACGCTGGCGCCATCTGTCTATAAGCGTGGGGCAGAGTCAATAAGTGGCAGTCCGGCGCGTCTCTCGGTAGTAATCGAGTGGCGGTCGGCCGGAGCGGTCGGTTGTTGAAGCTGTCGCGTTCCTAGCTATTATTATTAATGAGTTTGTATAAATTGTTATCGGGAACATTAAGTGATTTAACATTATACACTGAGTTAACTAATAAAGTGTTTGATTTCACCAAAATTACCCACGAACGCCTACAGTATGGAAATTATGGATGCCATTAATGACGATGTCAGCGGAGAACCCTACGCCCCTGTGCTTTATGCGCTCTTTCTCTCTTATTCTCGGACAACGCTGGCGACATCTATCGGCGTGGAACAGAGTCAATAGTAGCAGTCCGGTGGGGGTCTCTCGGCAGTTATCGAGTGGCACACGACCGGAGCGGTCTACTGTTGAAACTATCGCGTTCCTAGCTATTATTGTTAATGAGTTTATGAAAATTGATATCGGGAACATTATAATCCGAGTTAATTAATAAAGTTTTTGATATATATATAGATAAAGTAAGTGTTTATCACGTGGGTGGTAAGGCAAAATAAGAAATACTACTGTGTTACGAAATTATTGGTTTTATATATTTTATTTCTTAACAAGCATCAAATCAATATAACTTTTTGTAAAAAAAGTATTTATAACACGAAACAAAAAGATAGCTGAAACGTTTGCTAAGTACCATTGACAAGTAAGTACCATAAGTTACAATATCATAGGCATGAGGCGCTGCAAAATAAAGAAAATAAAGTGTTTGATTACCATAAGTAACAATTATAGATTTTTAGTTTAATATACTTACACTTTTAAATCAAAAAAATTATTTCAATCTACTACATTTGAGTTTTATTGCGAAAAAGCGTGACTTCAGCTGAATGTATGTCAAAACCTGTTTAAAAGCCATTCCATCTTTTTAATATTTTATTTCTAATCTTATGCATCAGAAAATTGAATGGCAACTATGCTATAAGTTGCACAAAGGCTTATAATATTTAAGACCAAGGAGATATTTAAGTTAAAGATGCGCCAAATGGTGTATTTGAAGGGACGTAACTCAAGATACGTGATTGCGTAGACTAATCTGTTCCTCAGGATAGCATCTAAAAATAAAACAAAAAGTAGTTATTTAGTATGCCGACCTTTACAGTAAATTTCTTTTGACATATAGACTCTAAATGTTATCTTTTGAAGCCTAAGGTCGCTCAAGCCACACTTAAGATCCTTATTTTGTCAATAGCAACAAGTTTAAGGATCAAACTTGAGTAGCTCAAAATCTGCGTTTTGATTCGATACTAAAGTCTGTATTCCCGTTAATTATTCTTATTGTGGTTAGTAACATTTACGTATTATTTACTAGTGATGGAGTGCAATAAAGCAATATCCTAGCCAGGCTGATTCATCCACATCACTGTTGCCTTCTTAGAGAAGGCAAACGCGCAGTCGTAGCTGATATATGCTACTGAGGTCCCGTTAAGCGTATTACGAAAGTGACTAACTAAGAACGATGGTTGAAATAAAACTGAGTATTTACTTCGAAAGCCATCGAAGCAGCAGCTCTGCACTGAGATTTACCAATTAACGATATATGTACTTACTCGCTCGGAGTTTCTCTACGTGATCCAATTCGAAATGAAGAGATCCGTAGTAGAACCAAAGTCACCGATATATTCAACCTGAAGTGGCAATAGGCGGGGCACATAGTCCGAAGGACCGATGGACGTTGGGGACCGAAAGTGCTGGAGTGGCGACCCCGCACCGGACGGCGCAGTGTAGGCAGACCCCCCACAAGGTGGACCGATGATATAAAGAGGGTCGCCGGTAGTCGTTGGAGCCAGGCGGCGCAAGATCGGGCCTTGTGGCGGTCATTATGTGAGACCTATGTCCAGCAGTGGACGTCCATCGGTTGAAGCGACGACGACGCTACTTACTCGAACATAAAATAAAAATGGATGACTAACTATTCTTTCACTTTTTGGAATATGAAAAGATAAATTACCAGACAGTCATTCAGTTTCAACAACTGTCAGACGACGAATTTTTTCAACCGCGTAAACTGCAGAGCTTAGCCTGTTTAATAGACCACCAATATGGGGCCCCCACTATAATTTATTATCTAACGTAATACCTAAGAAAACGGTTCCCTATATAATATCTAGTTCCTCTATATTAAGTTTAACAATGGTTTTCATTTGTTTAACAATAGGCAGAGTAAACTTAATGCATTTTAAATCAGAATCGACTAGCACAAAATAAAGAATATCATTCAAGTAACTAAGCTACATCTTTGAAATAATCTGTTTTAAAAACGTTCAACTCATTTCTCCCATGTAATGGACGCGTTGCACTCAGCGGCAGTTAGATTTCATCTCCTATAATATTATATATTTCATTTATATATTACATCCACATATAATATTATCGAGGCGAATAAATTCCTTCCCTTTGGACCCACAATACTTGAGCAGTCTCTCTGGTGGTGCAAAGATGTTCTCACTAATAATCAAGGAAGCTATAGTTTCTTCATTTATCGTGAAGGCTAGCTACTAGGTTTTTGTATTCATTTCTATTTCTAGCAAGATTAAACAGTTAGCTCTGGCCTTTATTTTTGTCTATTCACGTAAGTTCCATAGCCACGTCTTCTTCCACGCCTTTTGCTCTTAGCCTTGCCCATCATTATAATTTGGGGTAACCCGTAACCTATCGTACGTAGTCTCATGTAGTCCTCTTTCAGAGTTAGAGCCGTATGTGACAACCGTCGATATACAAAATATAATCTTGCTCCTTTACGTTATATTTATTTGGCGACAACGCAGTGTTTTCTCCGTTTCATTGAATGATGCATTAGCGATTTTTAATATTATACAAAGACAAAGTTAATTCATAATTTCATACCACTAAATTTAAATAAAACATTGAATAATCTTGTAGTAATAATTTAGTATTTAACTTACGAGAGCAAAAGAGAAGTTTCCTCTGTAGATGATCTTTTATTTTATCCACTTCATGAGTGCACAATTCGCCAAAAATTGCAGGAACAAGAGGCAAAATGATATTTAACGCAGCTTCGGTTAGGTAAGCCGTATCAAACTGAAATAAATAATCCTGTCATATAAAAATATAAGGTAAATTCTCTAAAATTTTAGAAATTACTTTTACCTCTACATAACCTCGTTTTTTAAATTCCAATACAAATGAAACCACGTATATGAAATAAGATGGTAGACTGATAAATATCTGCAAATGAGTATTGTTATCACAAGAAATGAAATAATTAAGACATCTAATAAATTAATTGGAAACATTAACGCTATGGGAGGAATACTTATTATGCATCACATGGTTAAAAGATGTATTGAAAAGGAAAATTATTAAAGGTAGAATCAATGCCGGAGCTGGATAAGATGCCTAGCGGAAAATATTTTTACTAATTCTTAGGAGAACTGACAATTAGTAAAAATATTAGGGTTGCCATGCAACGGTCACTTGTTAAGGGTTCAACAAGTGACCAACCAAGGGTTCATGTATTTTTTTTAATTTCACGTTTATACAAATAATTTTAAACAAAATCAAAAATATTTTTATTGCAAAGCTTTTTAACAAATCTATGTCCTCTTATTGTCCTTTCTACATACCATTAGCTTAGATGCCTGTCCGGCGTATTTAAGGTTATCCAGCAAGGTATCGTACACTCTCAAATAGCTTTCCAGTTTTAACACTTGAATCCTTTCAGTTCGCCTAGTAACCTCTGTATCTGGTAAATCTAAATTCTCTTGTACAGAGATCCTAAGATTTCATTCGCTTCCATAAAAGCTCAAATATCATTAATCGCGTCATGTGATTTAAATTATAGCCCATAAAGATAAGGAGCACCACTAACAAATAAAGTGTCGCGCTTACATTGGAGTATTTCATTATCAAAGTCGCGTAAGTCACTAAGGTCTTCAAAATAACTAATGCAAATATAAGGGAAGAAAAAGAGAGTTCACGTCCTTGTTTTTTAATAATTGGCCCAACTGCATTCAATTCAGCTACGTATTCATAAAAATGTTCACCGTTGCTTGTCAAGGATATCAGTGTTATTATTACATAAACCAATATTCTGTACAATGCAGTTATTAGAACCGTATTATTAGATTCATTAAATATCATAATAATGCAGAATATAGTTGCCATAGTCACAGTAAAAGATATGCAATATATTTTAGCTAGAATATTAAAACGATGACCTGGATGAATCTCCGAGTACAGTGCCATACGAAAAATCATAACAAAGTTTATGACTCTATAAACCTGTACAGGTGCCATCTTGACAAAGACCGCAATAAAGCTATTTCATTTTTCGATAAACTATGCATTGTTTGCCTACGCTCTACTACTTATTATTGTATCGTTGGATCACATATATAGGATATATACTGCGTCTATTGCCTGTCTATTTTTATTTTCCTTTTTATATTTGTCAATAAAATAATGGAATATTTTAATAACTTTTTCTTATATATACTCTTAGCACTCTCAAGATGTATTTAATATATTTTCAATTTGTATATTACGTTTCGTATAATTTCTACTTTTGTTAACTATGTCTGCCGTTTTATATATTTGCTAGTTCTTTTTAGATGTTTGTTCTCTTTAGATACATAAATAAAGGAGAAGTAGAAGGTGATATATTGCAAATCGATTAACTTTATTATAAACAATTCGCCATGACTTGACCAGACTGGGACAAATTTGAAGAACACTTCAAACCAAGTATTGTATTATAGAAAATGAGAAAGAATAAGTGTTTTGTTTAAAACGATTCATAAATAATTAATACTTACATTATAACTATCTAAAATACGAACTCTTTATCGGTCCAATGTAAGAATGATCATACAGGATTAGTTTCCTTACACAGAAAGAAAGAAAGAAAACTTTATTCAGAGCAGTGTGATTCAATTGAATATAATTTAATAATTAATATAATTTATTTAAATTGATTGCACAGCATTTAAGCCACAACAAGTGATTCAAATGTCATGCAACCCCCACACAGCCCCAAAAAGACAGTACAGCTAGGCATATGCCATATGCCATACACCTGACACACGGCGCCGATTTTCAGATGCAGCCTTGTCACGGAAAGAACGTCATCTGATCCATTTCTCGCGTGCAACTTATAATACCACTTACCTTAATAATTATTCTGCTATATACAACTTAATTAGTCAACAAAGAATTAGAAATACTTAGGATAGACAGAAGAAACGAATTAAATTACAACACATTACAAAAGAAAAACATTTTAACGAAAGTAATTCGTATTAAAAAAATGTTAATTCCGTGACTCTCTAAGGGACAGCCCATATACTAAACTAATATACATTTTATAAAAAGAAGGATCCTAAAAATTATGTTGTACTTGAAATTACTACTTTGTGTCCAATTGTAAATTTATTAAGTATTGTTTATATTTTATTCTAAAACTATTTAGTGAAATCAGTGTTCGAAGTGGAGGGGGCAGATTGTTCCAACACTTAGTAGCAAGTTCCTTAAAGCTGCCACGAAATGAAGCTGAGCCATGCTTGGGTACGTTCAGCATATAAGCATGACATCTTGTTGTATATGCTACATTGTACCCAGTGTAATCTCTTATATAAGTAGAGTTGTTAATAAACCAATCTAAATGATTTCTAAAGTGCTATAGCTTACTTTAAAAAGTCAGACAGACATTTTTATATACAAATAGAATGGCATGTTTCATATTCCTATGATCGGAACAATAGATTAAAGTTAATTTATGCTTGATGTTAAACAATGTTGCAAGTAATTTTTGTTTTATATCAATTCTATAACCTATAATCAAAAAGAGAAACAAATATGCTATTACTGGAATATATAACACCCATATGGTTCCTTATATGTTAGTTTTCTCCATATTTTACTTCTTTAAAAATGTTAAATATAATTTCCTGTAATTACTTTATCAAATGCAACTGAGACTGGGTGTGACTGTACTAAATATTTACCTGAAAATTAAACATTATTATTTTTATTAAATGAAGAATATTTCGACTTGATTATGTGAAATAGATATCAACACAATTTTTTCCAAAAAACTGCTGTTAATAAAGGAGTGAGTTTTAAAGCAGTGAGGGAGGAAAAGTTACAGATTACCCCCCTTTTTTAAACTTCCGAGTGTGGGTATTTTTTTTTTTGACGCTAAGAAATACATTACGCACCCCGGGTAGGGAGTGTGGAACTCACTGAAAGATCAGAATATCCACTAAAACCCAGCGGAACCTTCGACATCCCTGAGTGGAGATCCAGAGGTACGAGTACACAATCCACTCTGGTACCTCGGATGTAACCGCCTCATATCAATAGTTTATAGAGGGGGAAGAAGATGCGCAAATCTACGCATCCTGCTTCTCCGCGTCCTCTGTTGGATAGGTGGAGCGCCGATGACATTCTGTCTCACCCTCTCCGATGCCTCCTTCAGCGACATTACGAAGCGACTGCCCTCCAGCCCGTCTCATTAGCAAGCATTGCGCCAACTATGCCCACCAACGAGAGGTTCCCTTCACTCAGCGACACGTCTTGGTGTCGCTGAGGTCCCCATGTGGAACACTCTGTCATTGTACTCGTATGATGCGCCGAATCTGTGGAAGCACCACACTCTTGGCAGGCGGCCGATTCCTCACAGCCTACGGTCTGATGCAGGTATTTACCAAAACAACCGTGTCCGGTTAACACCTGCACCAGTCTATAAGATAATCGTTGCATAATATCTCATTAAAGCTTAGTTATAGTAAGTACATTTGATTATGATTAAGACCACTAGAATTATGTCATCCACCCATTCTTACTGTGAAACATAAAAGTATTTAAGGGTACTGGCTTTATGTTTAAATTTTTAAAGTCCTTTCTTTTTAAAATTGATAGAGTAATTCGATTTCACAAAGTAAAACAGTAGTGTATCATAAAACACACAATTAAATAATATAAACAGATGTTGATATAATAACAAATGTAAGTCTGGAATATTTTCCTGCGGTTTTATTTCGTCATAAGTATGGAATTTTTGTTGGTAAAACAAATACATAATATCAGTCTTAATAGTTGTTTATACTACGTAAGTTTTTGAAACACTTGCGCAACGGAAGCTTCTTTATCTGTTAAGAAAGTACATAAGCCCAAACCAACATGGTTTTATGCCATGTAGGGCCAACTACTACCAACTTAAT
This sequence comes from Elymnias hypermnestra, assembly GCA_015832385.1. NCBI lineage: Eukaryota > Metazoa > Arthropoda > Insecta > Lepidoptera > Nymphalidae > Elymnias > Elymnias hypermnestra. The sequence continues at coordinate 2,379,337 of JACTOM010000907.1, forward strand.
TGGTTATGTTACGGATATTACTGATGCGCAAGATAAAATATCGAAGTACAAGCTGTATATACCGACTTCAAAAAAGCCTTTGATTTAGTAAATCATAACTTATTATTATATAAAAAATTGAACCCAACTGGTGTCTCTCTTTAAGTCTCAGATTAAATCTTGTCCCTCGAGCGTTCCCCAGGGATCTCACTTGAGCCCACTTTTATTTTTCATATTCATTAACGATCTTGGTGACGTTCTTACATCAAATTTTAAATTTTATTCTTACGACTTAAAAATATATCGCACCATTACAAGTAATATTGATCGTCTCTTACTTCAAGAAGATATTAACAACGTCACAATTTGGTGTAAGAAGAATTTAATGGCACTAAATATTGACAAATGACTATAAATATTTAATATTTAATAATTTACATAAAAACCAGAAGGAAAATCAATGACATTTATTTCGTGGACAACTCTCCGATACGGGAGGTAGATGTTGTCCTTGATATATGAGTCCACTTAGACAGTAAACTTTCTTTTCGCTGTCATTATGATGCAATTATAGAAAAGGCTTTCAAACTAGCAAATTTTATTTCGCGTCAATTGAAGTTGTTCCAAGATCCAAACCTTGCACTTGTAATTTATTTTTCACTTGTGCGAGGTATCTTGGAATACTGTAGCCCAGTTTGGACCCCATGTTATTGCGTTCATTGCCACAGGTTGGAGCGTGTTCAAAAACTCTATCTCTACCACTTATCATATCATAACAAGAGATGCCGTGAGTTGAAATCATACGATTCACATCTAAAACATTACAATTTACTTTCCCTAAAGAATATACGCAAAATGTTAGACATGATCCTGGGTTTTAAAATTTTAAATGGTTATGTTGATTCTCCAGAGATGTTAGAACGTCTACAATTTTGCGTTCCACGGTCTTGTAGCCGCTTGCAAAATCGAAAGACATTTCAATTGCCAATTTGTCGTACAAACATAGCCCAACACGCAATCGTGAACCGTACTTGTTCTCTGCTAAACGCATACAACTGTTATATGTTTTCTTTTTCTTTGACCTCTTTCAAACCTTATGTCAAAAATGTTTGTATTCAAAATGTAAGTTAACGTCTACTTCACGCAATATGACCATTGTAATTCTAATGCTAAGGATTGTCGCCAGTTTAGTGAATCAAATAATAAAAAAAATAATAATTTTATGTTATTGAATTTAACTTTAATATCCAATATTATTGATAAAAACTGATGACTGACTTTGTGTCTAATAATTAAACAGTTTACATGTCCACAATACTTTTATACTAGTATTACAATAATAGCGTGCTCCTAACCATATACGTGAGAAAATTGTATGGCGATAATGGTGTAAGTGGTGCAGATATTTAAAATAGTCAAAGATAACGAAATGTCCAGAGTAAAAATGTGCCATACGGTATATTTAAAAGGGTTTAACTCAAGATACTTGAGAGCATCAAACGTTCTGTTTCGGAGGGCGGTACCTGTAAAATATAATACATAAATGCTTAGGAATTTCCATAGGTCAATAACAGTAAGTAAATTGGTAAACGCAACTGCGAACAATATATAAGATAAAAATTGTAAAAACTAATAATTTAGAACAGACTATATTAGTTGAAATTATAGTTAAGTCATCGAAAACATTAAGTTACATGAAGCGTCAGTAATTAAATGTATTTTCATTAGCTATTAAAAAGGACAACTTGAAGAATAAAGTTTTCTATATAAAATAGTAATTATACTTACTTGAACAAAACAGAAGTTGTCTCTTTAAATGTAATTTTATCATTCGCACTTCGTAAGTTGCCAACTCCCCAAAGACTGCTGGCACGAGCGGCAAAATTATATTCACTACGGCGTCAATAATGTAAACTGCATCAAACTGTGGTTAAATTTAATTTTGTTAAAAATATACATCGATTCGACATCATAACTTCACCAGATTGTCATTAATAGATAAAGTAAACCTACCAGCTAAATAGCACAAATCTTCATATTCATTAGGAAAACCATACAAGATACTCTATTGCTGGCCTTCCACTTGCCACGATCCTTGCATATCTCTATCATTTTAGTACTCTTGGCCAGGCCCTTATTTAATACGTCCTGGATTTGGTCCAGGAACGTACGCCTTCACTCTTGATTCATAAAACCTTTCATTCCCTCTACCTGCCAAAACCATCGTAAGGATACCTTTCTCAATTTTAGTCACTACATCTTCTTTTATAACACAACGTTCTCTTATCACACTATTTCTTACTTTGTCACTCGTTTCAATCCACTAATACTTCTCAACGCTCTCATCTCTACCGCATTGATTTCACTTTTGTGATTCTTCTGCCATACCCAACTTTTACTTCCATACATAAGTATTGGCACCAACACTCCTGCCTGACAGCCAGTCTGGCCCTCTGAGACACCATCTGGCTATTCGAAAAGGTGTGCAGAACACCATTTACCATATTCCCTGCATCCACTCTCCTTTCAATATCACTTTCACATGATGCCAAGTAGACAAATTCTTTGACTTGTCCCTCATCTAACAAAATATTGCAGTTCATCACAGATTCATCTCTTTCAAAATCACATATTTCATGTCTTGATATATTAGTGCGTCCAAAAGAACAATTTCAAACAAAAAAAGTGTCTGTAAAGCATAACTTAAAGGATTCAATCTCGTAATTTCTTTAACAATAATTTACGTGTGAAATTATTAAGGCATTGGGGCAAATTTTTCGTACAAAAGTACAATAACTACTTTATAGTGCTGCGGGTTCGTCGAGAAATCCTCATGAGGATTGAAAAAAGAAATGAAAGATTAATTACCTCCGTCACCTTCAACAATACTTGCCTGAATATAGCCATGTCTATCGAATTCCAATATAATTGATATGACATAGATGAAGTAACACGGCAGACATAGTATCATCTAGAAAGTATTTGTTAAAACTTATATTTAAAAAAATTAACAATTCTGAAATTATTAAAGAAGAAAAATATATAGTACTTCTTGTAACATACATATACTTGTTTTAATAGTTGTATGTAATAATAGCTATTGATAAAGTGAACAGTCTATTTTGCATTAATAGACACATGGCAATACTCCTACTTCGAATTACTTATTTATATATGGGCTGATTTAGTAACATTGAATGTAAATACAATTATCATTAATCTATTCTCATTTCAATTCTTTTTAAAAATATAAATACGACTCTATTAGGCTAACATTATTAAAGATATTAACAAGTTTTTGGAATTCGGACTCACAACAAATGCGTTTTTATCAACTCAAGTAGAATTGCTTTAATATCGAAAATTAAGTGCCTTTTGTATTTGTTTATCTGACTTCATCTATATCCAAATAGAATGTTATAATTTAAATTAGAATATTTGCTTATTGATTCATTCGTGATATTTACATCTAAAAGCAAAAGGATATAGAGAATATAGTAGGATACAATCAGTATCCTTTTGGTGCAATTAGAAATTATACAAACCAGTAACTTTGAAGCGTGTCTAGCATGGTTTAGATTACCTAACATACCATCATAAATTTTTAAATAGCGCTCGAATTTGGATATTTGTATATTTTCCCATTGGTTTCCACGCGAGGCGTCTGAGAAATCTAAATCATCTTGTATTGTTAATCTAAGTGCCCTCAATCGATTCCATATAAGCTCAAACATCATTAACCGAGTCATGTGATTTAAACTATATCCTTTGCAGATCACCATTCCGACTATCAAATACAGCGCAAAGATTATATAAGGGAACTTAATAAGCAGATTTAGGTAATTGAATATATTCACTAAAACAACGACAACAAATATCACAACAGATGTGAATAATTCATGTTTCTGTCTCTTAATTGTTGATCCAATAGCATCCAAGCTCGCTACGTATTTAAAAAAATTCTCTCCGTTGCTCATCAAAGACACGAGTACTATAGTTATATATAAAAATATTCTGTATCCTTGAGTTATCACATACATAATTGAACCGGGGTAAATTATCACCGCGGTACAGCATAAAATTGTAGCATTTGTTGCAATACATATACAATATATCTTAGCTTTAAAAACGAAGCCAGATCCTGATCGGAATTCAGAAAAAACACCAAACATCAAACGATAAAACATAATAATATTTATGATGTTGTAATTTTGTATACGCCCCATATTGACAACCACGGCAACTTAAATGCCTCTTTTACTCGATTTAAGATTGTGAGTGCTTACATTAAGTTGAAATATTAGAATATATAATGATAATACTCATTACACTTTATCACCGACATTACGTGATCAAGTAATGGATCAATGAAAAATGGATACACGTCTTTGTGTGTTTATATATGCCATGTACGCACGCACGCACATGCTTGGCTGCGTGCATGCGTGCGTACATGGGTGTATACCCACGATAGCATGCATGGATGTAAAAGTATATGCATGCACGTGCATGGCTTGATTGTGTGTAAATATGTTTTTGACCTAGTCCAGCTAGGTAGGTCCAATTTCGAAAAGAAGGTCAACCACGGAAAACAATTCGGTTGAGCAGCGTTCGGGAAACTGCGCCAGATATTTTTGTCCGATATCCCCCTGTGCCCGAAGACCAAAGTCTTCGAACAGTGCGTGTTGCCAGTGATGACTTACGGTTCTGAGACGTGGTCGCTGAATATGGGTCTCATGCGGAAGCTCAGATCACTCAGCATGCAATGGAGAGGGCTATGCTCGGAGTGTCACTACGTGATCGAATCAGAAATGAAGAGATCCGTAGTAGAACCAAAGTCACCGACATAGTCCTACAAATCGTGAAACTGAAGTGGCAATGGGTGGGGCACATATACCAAAGGACCGATGAACGTTGGGGGCCGAAGGTGCTGGAGTGGCGACCCCGCCGGTAACCGCTGGAGCCAGGCGGCGCAAGATCGGGCCTTGTGCACGTCATTACGTGAGACCTATGTCCAGCAGTGGACGTCCATCGGTTGAAGCGACGACGACGACGATAAAGTTGATGATCTGATTGTGCCAGCTTTATTAAGGTAAATAGCAGCCCACTAACGTCCCACTGCTTGGCACAGACCTCCTC
>JACTOM010000907.1:2385086-2420398 GCA_015832385.1 Elymnias hypermnestra
CTGATGACGGTACTCAAGAACGGCTTAAAATCTAAAGTTACGAGGGTTCCTTAGCGCCCTGATCCGAGAAGAACCCACTACAAACTCAGTCGGGTATTTTTTTTACCATCATCATTACAATAATATATTAGTTTACTATATTTTAATTAAAATTAGAGCAATTCGTTCACTCCCAGGCGTTTCTATCGTCTAGGTAATCTTGCAACTTATAATACGATTTTTCTATCAAATTTCTTTTAAAAAAGGCTTTGAATTTATTAATTGACATCTCTAAAACGTCTTGTGGGAGTTTATTATAGAAACGTATACAGTTACCCTTAAATGAGTTAATCTTATGTAGCCTACTAGAATTTATAACAAGTTTGTTTTGGTTTCGTAAGTTATATGATGTACATTCAATCTTTTATAAAAATAGTCAATGTTTTTATGTACATACAATAAGTTTTCCAATATATATACGCAGTGAACTGTCATTATGTTAACTGCCTTGAATTTGTTTCATCTCACTTAGTAGTTGATACAGTATAAAAGTTTAACGCATTTAGAAACAATTCACTAGCTATATGCCTTCTATCCAGGGCTCAGACATCCCACTCATTAACGGCGGTTTGGTTGAACACATGTAGATACATATAAATCACTAAACATGTAGGTAACACAAAAAAATAATAACCGTTTAGAAAATACAAATTTATGCTTACTGGAACAAAGCAGAAGTTGCCGCGACAAGTGAATTCTGATTTTATCCACTTCAGCGCTTATCAACTCTGCGAGCAAAGCCGGTATTAAAGGTATTACTATATTTATGATAGCATCACTATAATAAAATACATCTACCTGGAAGAACACAGTTTTATTTATTAAGTTATACATGCTCAATATCGTTCAATGCAATGTTGTTTGTGCGTAATTATATTTATCATAGTACCTATCATTCGAGCAAAAAAGTTTCGTTTGTTCAACTAAAGAAAATGTAACAAGATAAGACGACCCTAGGTATATAGATTAAGTGATTCTTATTATAATAATAGCTTTTATTTCCATTACTAATGAAATTATAAGTCTTCTAATCAAAGTTAGCCAAATATTTATACCCAAAACGTAATAAATGGACAGATTCCGTGATTGAATTACTTAAGAAGTCACGGTACTTAAGGATGAAATAAATTTTACCTCATATTTTTCGTTTGCTATAAAATTTAACACGGAGGATAGAACGTATATGAAATAACAGGGCAAACACAAGAAAATCTGAAACAAATTACAATTATCAAAACATTATTATTTGAGTTTTTATATGCATATATGTAGAGAAATAGAGAGAATACACTTTATTGTACACCATTAACAATACATAAAATAGATACAGTAACTTAATCATAGCGTACAAAAAGGCGGCCTTATCGCTAAGTAGCGATAGATAGTAGATAGTTAGACAAATTTGTTGCGCAAATGGGTAGGTGGTTTATAAAAGGTGGTAGGTATACATACATAGAAAAATACATATTATTATAAACTAATATATATATAAACATATATATGTATATGTGTGTATATATATATATAGTCATTTAAGTGCACAGGGAGAGGTAGTGAACCTTGACGAGGTTTTTTAAAACCTTGAAAGCCTCTCTGATCGTTAGAGGTAGTTTCTAAATTCATTCTAAATTCGATCCCCTAACCTAACATATAATTAATGTTATATTTATAGAAAATGAATGACTTACAAATAATAAAAGTTGTTAATTATGTCTTTTTTATTTTATTCTGCAACCTAAGATCTCGTTAATATTGCTACTGCCACCAGCTCCAGCTTAGTCTACATTAATAGGAAACAGACAAACAGAGACAGTATATACTGATATAAGTATCGTGTAATCATTTACATAAAAACATATGAATATTGTTTTAATTTTATCCAAGACACTCAATGGCCACACCATCACACATTTAGCCAGACAATTACAACTTTCAAAAATATTGTTGTCGTCGTCGCTTCAACCGATGGACGTCCACTGCTGAACATAAGTTTCAGGTAATGACGTGCACAAGGCCCGATCTTGCGCCGCCTGGCTCCAGCGGTTACCGGCGGGGTCGCCACTCCAGCACCTTCGGCCCCCAACGTTCATCGGTCCTTTGGTATATGTGCCCCACCCATTGCCACTTCAGTTTCACGATTTGTAGGACTATGTCGGTGACTTTGGTTCTACTACGGATCTCTTCATTTCTAATTCGATCACGTAGTGACACTCCGAGCATAGTCCTTTCCATTGCATGCTGCGTGCTCTGAGCTTCCGCATGAGGCCCATAGATTACCACGTCTCAGAACCGTAGGGTATCACTAGTAACACTCAGTTAAAAAGGTGTTAGATTCAAAAGCTAATTCTTACAAAATCTTCACTATCTTAGTTTAAAGTTAGTGATCATTAGTTAGTAAACTGTATGTTATGTTATGCCGTGCATGCGGGCTTTTTTTTAATCTAGCCCTAAAAGTATCACTCAAACTGTTAGAGATAAAGCTCGGTTTTAGTCAATTACTGTAGCTTGGTGTAGGTTTACTCCACCTCAAAACTACCACAGCCGAACAGAACTGCGTGTATAAGGAAACAAAAAAAAGGAAGAAAAGGATATGAAATCATTACAGTCGTTTTAATGTGGACTGCAATAAGATTCGCCAAAAATCTCTCGTTTGCAGTTTTATTTATGCAAATACAGGGTGCTGTAAAAAATTTCTTGACAAAATATCTGGATGTTTAAGTTTTGGTTGGTTTTAGCTATATACTTATAGATAATATCACTCACCAGAAATTTGGACGCATGTCCAATTTTATTAAGATTGTCCAATAAATGCATATATACGTATAAGTATTCCTTTAACTTCAAAATTTCCAATTTTGCCCGTATATCCGATATGTTCGTTGAATAGTCCATAGAATTTTCCATTGTTTTTCGTAATAACTTCATTCGATTCAATAACATTTCAAACACTATCATACGAGTTGTGTGACTAAAGTAAGTAGCGATCAATAACAAAATTTCATTTGTTAAATATACAGTTACAACCCAATTGGAAAACAATATAATGTGATATATGTAACGTATTGAACTTCCCAAAAAAATTATTATTAATACCCCTATAGATATAGACAATTCGAACTTTTTTGGTTTCATAGAGAAAGATGCATCAATGATGTATAGGCCACCTACATAATTATAAAAATTTTCGCCATTGCTTATTAAAGATACAAATACTATTAAATCGTACCAAACCATCGTCTGTATAATAGCAATCAAAACTAAGCTTGGTATATTCCGTTTCAACATTTGTATGTTTAGATAATTTGTTAGAATAGCATAAAATATGCAGTATATTCTGGCTAGGGCCTTAAAGAAAAAATGATTACTTATTTCCGAATACAATCCCACAGCTAGACGAAGAAACATAATGACGTTTACTGATGTATTATTTCTTCCCAACATTTTCTCTGAAACATAAAAGGTTTAAATTGTTACCCAGCAGTTATGTCATAAATATATTAGCCCAATCGAAATCACTCAAAAAAAGGGTTGAGATTGCATTAAATGTTAGTACTAATTTTATACCAAAGGGCTAGACTAGCTATGCACGCTGGAGTGTTGGTGCTAACAGTTATGTATGGTAGTGAAAGTTGTGTATGGCAGAAGAATCACAAAAGTAAAATATATGCGGTAGAGATGAGAGCGTTGAGAAGTATGAGTGGATTAAAATTGAGTGGTAAAGTAAGAAATAGTGTGATAAGAGAACATTGTGGTATAAAAGAAGACGTAGTGACTAAAATTGAGAAAGGTATGCATATATGGTTTGGGCATGTAGAGAGAAAGAGTGAAAGGAGACTTACATATAGGATTTATGAGTCAAGAGTGAAAGCGAAAGTTGGAAGGCGAAGACCAAGGCGAACGTTCCTGGACCAAATAACATTTTAAATAACGGCCAGGTCAAGTAAAATAACGGTACTCTAAACTGACAAACTTGTATGAAAGGTTTAATGAGAATTAAAGGAGCGAAGGAGATATGCAAGGATCGTGGCAAGTGGAAGGATTTTGTCTCTCCCTACCCCTATGGGAATGAGGCGTGATGCTATGTATGTATGCATGTATGTACTAATTTTATTTTGTGTATCATACAATACAATTTTCTTTAAATTATCTTCTTTGCTAATGATTACACCATCTGAAATCGCTTTCTTTGTCACGACATTTCATTTGGAAATATCCTTTTCGTGAATTGGTATTTAAGGTATATGTTGGAAATTGATGCACATGACTTATATTTCTTTACCCCAAATAATAAATCAAGCTTCATTTCACATGTCAGCTTTACTTTCGTTTTTCGAGTTCAGCACCCTGTTGCATCATCCACCTTCTTGAAGTTAAAGGTGAATGTTTGTTTCTACAATAATTTCAACTCTGTTATTTTTACTTTTCTTGCAATTTTGGTCGTTATCAATTTTTCTCTAGGATCTTGGGTTCTTTGACTTTGAAGATGAGTAGTTCACTTTTATTTGTATTTCATTTAACAACTTAAAACCATTTTACGCAATCTAAGTACCAAAAAATTTTAAAAACAAAATCGAAATGCTTCTTAAATTAATAAAAGTTTTATTGTGAAAAAGCTGTTCGTCGTCGTCGCTTCAACCGATGGACGTCCACTGCTGGACATAGGTCTCACGTAATGGCGTCCACAAGGCCTGATCTTGCGCCGCCTGACTCCAACGACTACCGGCGACGCTCTTTATATCATCGGTCCACCTTGTGGTGGGTCTGTCTACACTGCGCCGTCCGGTGCGGGGTCGCCACTCCAGCACCTGCGGCCCTCAACGTCCATCGATCCTTCGGACTATGTGCGTGCCCCGCCCATTGGTTTGCGATTCCTAGGGCTATGTCGGTGACTTTGGTTCTGCTACGGATCTCCTCATTTCTGATTTGATCGCGTAGAGAAACTCCAAGCATAGGCCTCTCCATCGCACGCTGAGTGACTCTGAGCTTCCGCATGAGGCCCATTTTAGGCCAAGCTAAGAAAAAGCTATTACTTGATTATTGTTTAATAGCAATATGGTAGGTAGTAAAAGGTATTTAGGGTGATGAAGAAGCTAAAAGAATGTAAAATCGATACTATTCAATGGCGTGAAATTGTAAAACTGAAATAACAAATAAGCACTTATCTAAAACCACCAACTTATAACTTTTATTCATTTTAGTCATACAGAATAGCTAATGAAATGATATTTGAAAATATATGTATAAAATATTATATTAAGGATATAAGAAATACACGAAGTTAAAAGACTTTAGTTAATTACAATTTGAGGGAAATATGTCATGTTACAAAGACTTTTTAAGTAATGAAAAAAAATAAAGTTATTGTAACATAACACCATTACTTAAATGACTTGTTTATTGATGATCCTATACTTATTTTATTAAAGTCGACTTACTTTGTAACGCGCAAAGACGTAAAAAAGCAATCAATATGAACAAAATAATGCAGGAAAACAGAAACATACGTAATATAAAGGCTAAACCTATATCAAAACTTCTTAAAATACTATTAACAATAGCTTTATTTGTCTTTTCAATGGATCTTGGCTTGATCCAATATAAAACGTTGCACCACACAATTTGCATTAAATTATCTTCTTTACTAGTGATTACACTATCTGAAATCGCTTTCTTTGTTACGACATTTCATTTCGAAATATCCTTCTTTCTCATGAATTGGTATTTGAGGTATATGTTGGAAATTTACGCGCATTGTCTCATATTGTTCTTTACCCCAAATAATAAATCATTCTATACATTTCTTAGACGATTACACACTATTGACGTTAGACTGGAAGTGGACAGTAACTCTTTCAGATTAGATGTGAAGATACTAATATGCTGTTTAGCATCAATGGGATACAAAGTTATAACAAGTGTTATCTATTGTTACCAATTTGATGACTATATAAAGCCTCTGTGGATTCATATAATGTTTTATGCCCCTTATATATCCATGGACATACCCCTTATTATCTACTCTTTTATGTTTTACGCCACTCGTTGTCGATTAATTGCTTTACGGGCTTACATTCAAAATAAACAGTGTAAACCAATGTATTTCCAGCACGTATACCAATCTTTGCTTGATGCGCTTGAAACTATTAAAGAAGCATTTGATCTAATTGTAAGTAAATGTTACTTTTAATATATATATCGGAGTGCAATAGTCTGTGGAACTCTGGTGCCATCTGTCTATCGGCGTGGGGCACAGTCAATAAGTGGCAGTCCGGCGCGTCTCTCGGCAGTTGTCGAGTGACGGTCGGCCGGAGCAGTCGATTATGAAAACTGTCGCATTCCAACCTTTATTATTAGTGAGTTTGTGTAAATTGATATCGGGAACATTAAGTGATTGAACATTATAGTCTGAGTTAAAAAGTAAAAGTATGATTGCACCAACAAACGCCCACAATATGGAAATTATAGATGCCATAATAACGATGTCGGCGGAGAACCCTACGCCCCTATGCTTTATGCTTCTCCTTCTCTCTTATTCGCCGACATATAAGTTTAAATAAAATTGAAGTTCCTGTCACCTAATCTTTCAAGGAATTTAGCGTGACCTTCAATGGCCGATAAGGCTTATGAAGAAAAACTAGTCTATTTATAATTCGTGATTGAAATTTTTCTGCATTTACAAACCCTAATGACTTTCTACATTTTCAGTTTCTCGTGACGTTTTTAGCAGATGTACCTTATTTAATGGTAATTATATATCATATTATATGGGATATTAAAATCACATTTGAAATGGTAAGTTGAAATTGATATTAAATTGTAAGTTTACAATAAGAAAATTTTACCTTATGCATATGAGCAATGAAAGTTTTGGCAGTCATGGGCAGATGACATGTTTATAGGAACCTTGCAATGCCCTGCGGTTTCACCCGCGTAGATGCCGATCTCGTGACAGTGGAAAGTCTACCAAGTCGGACTATGGGTTTTTTTTTTGTTAACAAAAAAGTTTTATTTCACTTAGTTTTTAATTACTTTGTTAGCGATCATGATTATTTTATTTGTGGTTTGCTATTAAATTACTATATTTGTTTATTATGCTGAGATCTTTATAATTATATCAGTGAAAAGTTTATATGCACTATATCCGATTTAACGCAATCCGGAAATTCTCAAATTTAAGAAGTCGTCGTTTTTACGACGACTGTAACTGGTGGATTTATTATTTTTGAGTGGGGCGATAATTTTGAGTGGGACGTTTGGTGTAAGAGGGGTAGCACAGGCGAATGAAACAATATTCGCCTAGTAACAGTTTTTAGTTTGTATCAACGTTAGTAATGTGTTTTAAGTCATTCAAAGTATGTAATATAATAATGAAGAATATGAGAATAGTGTTACTTAACCTGCAAATTAGTGAACGACTGTAAAACTTCCTGTAAGATTATTAGATACAAGCTTACATTCATAACTCGTCAATATGCAGGTTTTTCTTTACAACGAATATATATCTAACTTATATATTATTACATTAGTAACATCATTTACGGAGAACGTCCGACATTAATAAATTTAAAAATACGCTACATGTATTGAATGATTTTTTTTTATCGGTCTCTTTAGCTTGAGATTTTTAAATTCGTTATACCTTTTGAATGGAATGTCCGATTTTAATAATATAAAAAGTATTTTAGAGTTATTAAAACTATTTTTAATAAAATAAAATTTAATTAGTATTAATACAGAGGTATGATTAATATGGTTAGATTATTGTCGCCACTTGTATAAACTTAAAATGTATAAAAGTAGTTATGGTGGAATCATTACAGTAGTTGGACATATGGTAACTGGACTTTTTTGTCAATTTTAATACGTTCTGTAATACTGTACAACATTTTTTTGTTTTATCATCAAAAGTTACCGCAACGCACGCGATTACAAATTTTTTGTGTTTATTTTCACACCTTAAAAGTAAGTAACAGCCCATTAACGTCCCTCTGCTAGACACAGGCCTCCTCGCTCCGAGGAACGAGGGTTTTTTAGAACATAGACCCACTACGCTGCCCCCTGCGGATTGGCAGGCATAGTACACACAAGGGCACTCTCTATTCCTTCACTCTCAAAGCCCGATGTGACGGGGATCTAACACGACCGGAGAGAGATCAGGCGCAGGACCGACGGCTTAACGTGCTCTCCGAGGCACGGGGGTGGATCACACCGCCAACTTCCCAACTTCGGGCAAATATTGAGGAAATCTTATTAGAAAACTCAATATTGATTTTTGAATTGGCCCGACCCGGGACTCGAACCCAGGACCTCATATCTGTAGTCGAACATACTAACCACTAGACCAATGAGGCAGTTATTTATAGCATAAGTATAGACAATTGCTGCAACAATGATACTTATTTTTCAATATAATATAATTTGTAAATGTAGGAAAATATACTGGGATATATTACTATGAGTGCAATTGTGGTTTGCTCTTTGTTTGTGATCTTTGCGCCGGCGGTGATAGCTGCGTCACTGACGAATGAAGTAAACAAAATTAAAATCTATCTCCATAACAAAATGTTTCAAATAAAAGGTACGTGGTCGCTACTCAATCATTCACAGAAACCATTAAATATTCCTAAATCGATTAGCTTTTTCATTATTCAATTGCTTTTATGTAACTATCTACGCAAATATAGTTTAGTTAAGCTTTTTGTGTTGTGCTGTTTGTTGGGATCTAAATTTACAAAGATGGAACATGTGAAAGTGATATTGAAAGGAGAGTGAATGCAGGAAATATGGTAAATAATGCTCTGAACGCCTTTGTGAATAGCATAGGTGTCTCAAAGGGCCAGACTGGTTGTGTTGGTGCCAACACTTATGTATGGTAGTGAAAGTTGGGTATGGCAGAAGAATCACATAAATAAAATATGTGCGGTAGAGATGAGAGCGTTGAGAAGTATGAATGGATTGAAACTGAGTAACAAAGTAAGAAACAGTGTGATAAGAGAACGTTGTAGTTTAAAAGAAGATGTAGTGACTAAAGTTGAGAAAGGTATGCTTAGATGGTTTGGGCATGTAGAGAGAATGAATGAAAGGAGACTGACAAAAAGGATTTATGAGTCAAGAGTGAACGCGAAAGTTGGAAGGGGAAGACCGAGGCGAACGTTCCTGGACCAAATCCAGGACATTTTAAATAACAGCCAGGTCAAGAGTACTCTAAACCGACGAACTTCTATGAAAGGTTTAATGAGAATGAAAGAAGCGAAGGAGATATGCAAGGATCGTTACAAGTGGAAGGACGTAGACTCTGCCTATCCCTAAGGGAATGAGGCGAGATGTATGTATGTATGTTTTGTATTCTGCTTCCCAAACAAAGTCGGTCAAAATTGTAGAACCTACTATCACAAGACGCAAATAGAGTAACTGTTAAAAGGATAGGGAGGAATTAGTGAACCCTGAGTTCTTTGGATTTTTAGTGATTCGTTAAGCAAGATGACAGGCTCACATAAGAAATCTTTCTTCATCTTGTTACTCTAGTAAGCGTTGCTCCTACATATTCATCAGTCAGTTTCTCTCTAACAATTGTTATTATTGCATCAACTAAGCTCATCAAAAGACTTTGCTTATCAGCATCACCAAATGTTTATGATATTCCAAAACTGTGCGTTCAGAAATCTTTTTCTGTATGGTGCATTAATTTTTTTGCATTGCCTTCTTTGACTCGATTGTTGCTATGAAAAATATATCGCAAATTTTTTTTCAGATCATCTACATCAGCGTGATATTCACCAACTCATAAATTATATAGAAGCTCGACCATTTCAATTTAAAGTCATGGGATTTATTCCATTGAATTCAACGCTACCAATGGTTGTTTTGAACTTATGTGTTACATACCTAATTATTGTATTACAATTAACACATTTGTATTAAACCTAAGTCTGGTTTATTTCGGGAAACCAATACCTATTTTTTAAATTTAACATAAGCATATTATTCATTTTATTGTGATGTTATTTGTTATTTCATAATTGAGTAGATCAATAAAGCGATTTGAAAGCGAACTGTTTCTTAACCAATTTTAAGTTTCTTTACTAAAAACCAATACTTTTTGATTATTTAATCGTTCCTTTGAGTATTTCCCAAACCGTCTCTAAATTTCGAAGTATTATCCGAATAATTTGAAAAGCACAGGCAACTTTTACTGTTGTAACGAGACATTCCACTAGTATTCGCAATAGGTAAGGCCAATTTTGATAGCTCTTTATCTGGTCCGGAGTAGATATTGTAAGAGAGGTAACTAGCTAATCTTTGTGTCGCAAAATACAGAACAGACTCGGTTGGAAATAAAATTACCATTTTTATAACCTTATGAATTTATATTTTTGAATACATGAAATCATCGTGTGATAATTTTGTACGTACAGTTTTAGGCAGTGAGACGATTTTTCTCTGAAGTTTATCTATTAACTAATTTAGTTAAAAGATTGGCACAAAGGTGTGCTTCTCACCTTTTATGAGAATTAAAGAAGATAACTACTCCAGCAAAATCTGAGTAGTTGATCGTGTCTTTTTGAAAAGCTGTCCTTTTTAGAATATCACCAATGGAATATGCAAAGTACTTTTATTAAGGAATTACAAAGACAAAAGACACACTAAATAGTTTTATGCGCGATAAAAACTTTGTAGTGGATTACAAATTGACTGAAATGTGATGACCTTTTTAATGTAATGAAAAAAACAAATGTAATTCCACTGTAACTCCATTAGTTAAATGACTTAATGGGACAATAATTTGTTACAAAGTCGACATACTTTGTAACAAAGACGTTTATCGTGGTTTTTGCTAACAAATAAATCAATATGAATAAAATAGTGCAAGAAAATATAAATATGACAAATTTAAAACGTAAGCCGATATCAAAACTCCTTAAATTGCTATTAACGATAGCCTTATTTGTCTTTTCAATGGATTTTGGCGTGATCCAATGCAAAAATTTGCAACAAAATATATTCTTCAAGCTATCTTCTTTGATAGTGATAACAACATATGAAATCGCTTTCTTTATAACGGCATTTCATTTTCAAATGTCTTTTGTACTTATGATATGGTATTTGAGGTATATGCTGGAAATTTACGCGCATTCTCTTATATTATTCTTCATCCCAAAGAATAAGTCCTTCTATACATTTCTTAGAGGATTACACTCTATTGATGTAACACTCGACGTGGACAGTGACTCTTTTAGATTAGATGTAAAGATATTAATATATTTTTTGACATCCTTAGGGTACAAAATTGTAACAAGTATTATATATTGTTATCAATTTGATGACTATTTAAAGCCTGTGTGGATTCACATGGTGTTTTATGTTCCTTATATGTCTATGGACCTACCCCTAATCATCTTCTTCTTTATCTTCTACGCAACTCACTGTCGATTAGTCGCTTTGCGAAATTACATTCAAAATAGGCGATGTAGGCCAATATATTTTCAGCATGTATACAAATCATTAATTAGCGCCATTGAAACTGTCAAAGGGGCATATGATCGAGTTGTAAGTATTTGCTAATTTTAATCCTACTTATGTATGCAATAAAAAGTAAGTTGCAGCCCTTTAACGTCCCACTGCTGGGCACAGACCTCCTCACTCCGAGGAGCGAGGGTTTTTAGAGCATAGACCCACCACGCTGCTCCATTGCAGATTGGCAGGCATAGTACACAAGTGCACTCTCTATTCCTTCACTCTCATAGTCCGATGTGACGGGAATCCGACACGACCGGAGAGAGATCAGGCCCAGAACCTACGGCTTAACGTACTCTCCGAGGCACGGGGGTGGAGCACACCGCCAACTTCCCAACTTCGGGCAAATATTGAGAAAATCTTAATAGAAAACTCAATATTGATTTTTTTGAATTCGCCCGACCCGGGACTCAAACCCACGACCTCATGGTCGAGTCGAACATGCTTACCACTAGACCAATGAGGCAGTTATGTATGCAATACAAGTAATTTGTTGTAATCCTAATGAACATATTCTCTTCTTTTCAGTTTCTTGTGGCATTTTTAGCAGACGTACCGTATTTAATGGTAGCTATATACCATCTTATATTTGATATTAAAGTTACAGCCAAATCGGTAAGTTGACAATTTACATATATACGTATAAATTCATCAATATCAGATTACATTCTCTTCTTTTCTCCTTTCTCGATTATGCTGATGCAAGTTATCCCAATCTAACTTATTAAATAAAATTGAGCGACTTCAAAATCTTGCTATCCGGTTCATATTTGGCTTACGCAAATATCACCATATATCCCCTTTTCGTCAACAGTTCAAGTGGCTCTAAATACGAAAACGCCGGAATATGAATATACTTTCTGTCCCGTACTGTATGTCACTTCATTCCAATACGCCTTTTTTTGAGCTGGGACATACTTTTACGCACTTACCCCGACCTAAATGGCTCAGGAGTGTGGGACTCAGCGAGGGAGGAGACCTCGCAAAACCCACTAAAACCCAGCGGAACCTTCTTCATCTTTAAGTGAGACACCAGTGGTTCAGCTTGCACATTCTTCTTGGTGCCCCAGATGAGTCCGACTGAGGATTCATGGAGACGGGAGCAGGTCTGCAAATAAGCGCCGCCTGGTATCCTGCCTCCTCCGACGATGACGAAGGAGGCCCTTTAGCGGGACTACAGTCACGCAGAAGAGGGCTACTTCCGCCCAACATCTCTCATTATAGCAGCGCCAATACATAGAACAAAATTCTAGGAACATTCGTTTGTTGTCCAGGCGACCAGAATATGGAATGCATTGCCCCGTTATATCCGGGAGGCAAGATCGCTAGCAACCTTTAAAAAGCTGACAAAAAAACACTATCTCTTGCCATAGAATTACGTATTGACGACATTATATGTACATACATACATACACAGTATCACGCCTCTTTCCCATAGGGGGTAGGCAGAGACAACATCCCTCCACTTGCCACGATCCCTGCATATCTCCTTCGCTTCTTTCATTTTCATTAAACCTTTCATACAAATTCGTCGGTTTAAAGTACTCTTGACTTGGCCCTTATTTAAATGTCCTGGATTTGATCCAGGAGATTTAAATGCCTTCGCGTTCGCCTTGGTCTTCCCCTTCCAACTTTCGCAGTCACTCTTGACTCATAAATCCTTTTTGTCAGTCTCTCTTCATTCATTCTCTCTACATGCCTAAACCAGATTATACCTTTCTCAATTTTAGTCTCTACATCTTCTTTTAAACCACGACATTCTCTTATCACACTATTTCTTACTCTGTCACTCAGTTTTAATCCACTCATACTTCTCAACGCTCTCATCTCTACCGCATTTATTTTACTTTTGTGATTATCTGCCATACCCAATTTTCACTACCATACATAAGTGTTGGCACCAACACTTCTGCATGCACAGCCAGTCTGGCCCTTTGAGACACCATCTCGCTTTTCAAAAAAGGGCACCATTTACCATATTCCCTCTCCTTTCAATATCACTTTCACATCTTCCATCTTTTGTAAATTTAGATCCCAAGAATACATAACCTTTTACCTCTTCCACTTGTTCCCCATCTACCAAAATATTTCCATTCATCATAGATTCATCTCTTTCAAAAAGCATAACTTTCGTTTTGTTTACATTCACTTTCATTCCATTCCTTTTCAAAGCTTCATTCATAATATGTACCACCTCCTGTAGCTCATTATGACGCAAGTATCTTGACTTGATCATCAGCGTAAAGTAAAAATTTGATGAGTAATTCATTCATTCTTAACCCATACATACTTTCTTTTAAATCTGTCAAACAGTTATCCATGAAAAGGTTGAATAGCCATGGTGACGCAACACATCCCTGTCGAACTCCTCTTTCGACAGGAAACCACTCCGTGTACGCTCCATTTATTCTGACACAAGCACTAGAACCCTTATAGAGAGACTTCAATGCTTTGATCAGACAACCGCTCACTCCATACGTAGATAACGTTGACCACAGCTTATTCCTCACCACTCGATCATAGGCCTTTTCTAAATCTACGAAAGCGCTATAAACTTTTTAGTATATATTCACATTTTATATTTATGTACATATTCACATTTTATGTATTTTATATATATTAATATGTTGATATGTATATAAAATTACATTTGTAAGGGAAAGAGATTAAAAAAGCTTATTTAAAGGTAATCAATCTCAAGCGAAACTACAGCTGGGGTATGGTTTAGGTAGTTATACTTGTAAACTATATTCGTATAAGCGTTATATAATTATATTTTCTGACTTTTTATTGTAGAATTATCTATATTTCTTCTTTTGATTAAATTAAGGAATTACTTTCTTCCATTAGCTTTTTAATACACACCGGCGTGTACTGATGTCCATATTTGTAGGTATTCCCACTTTATGGTAAATTTGTATATATTCAAACGTGATAAATGATTAGATCTCATACAAATCTTCTGATCCATCTAATTCCTGTTACATCTCCTGAATCTTTTCTGTCTATATGCCAAAGGTCATTTGAAAGACGTTAATATTCGTATTTTAATTTTAGTCGTAGATAGTTGCTGTATTTTTTGTTTGGATTAACTGTTGTATTTATTATAAATTTGTATTTATTATAAATTTGTATTTATAGAAAAGTATGATGGGATACATAACTTTGAGTGCAATAATTGCGTGGTCATTGTTTGTGATTTTTGCACCGGCTGTGGCTGCTGCTTCACTGAACAATGAAGTTAATAAAATCAAAATATACCTCCATAACAAAATACTTTACTTAAAAGGTTTGTAATATATAACACTCTATTTAACAAGGAACCCAGCAATTGCTGCAAAATCTATTTGATTAACTTTCCAATGCTATGCCTCTCGTAACACTTTTGGTATACTTTTTAAGCAGTCCTTATTTGTTGTTGGCGTTTTTGACTCACTGGCATGGCAGAATAACCACTAAACCCCTTTGGACTTTCTTATTTTTAACAAAGACAACAAAGTTTTTGTTTTTACTCTGGTCCTTTTTATGAATCCGAAACTATTACCATACTTCTTGCGACAAAGAACTGGACCATTGGGAGTAATTTCCTGCTGCGTCTCCAATGCCACCTTAAGCAAGATGACGATCTCATAAAAATAAATAATCCTATCGCCTTTAAAATTATTACAGCAAGTATTACAACAAGTATGCACATCAGCCAGCACTTTTTCTTTAATATCAGAACTGACACTTCTTCTGGGACGATATCTTCATTGCTAAAGTTCGTGCATTCGTAAGTATCTCGTCAGAGGGATGGTAATTGCGTTATATCTTTCGCGGCTTTCCGCTTCTTTTAAGGCAAATGCTGACAAGCCTGTAAGTGCCAAAACATGATCACACCAGCGGGTAGGTGATCGCCACGGGTTCACCTTTCTTCCTTGTAATTTTTCTAGGTTTTATGGTTGTGGGCAAGCGATGCTCTGCAGCGAGAACTATCACTGTGGCCTTTTAAATAACAATTGTTCTTTTTTCAGACCGACAACAAGAACGAGATATTCATCACCTCATAAATTACATAGAAGCTCGACCATTTAAATTTACTGTAATTGGAATAATTCCGTTGAATGCCACGCTACCAATGATTGTTTTGAATGTGTGTGTTACATATCTAATTATTGTATTACAATTAACACATTTATATTAAACCAAAGTGTAACATATTTCAATGTATTGTAATTTTCCTATGATATACATATGTAGGTACATGCTGCTGCAATTTGTAGCTATAGTTTCTATTTTAGATTTTTTTGTCATCAATAAAGTGATTAAAAAGTAAATTGTTGTTATTAATAAGTTACAAAGTTGACGGTCAACTATTTACCACATAAAATCGATTCAATTTTAAATTTTAACAAGCGAGTATCTATCAAAATATCCAAATCATTAGCAACCATATTATCAATGTTTTCGATTTTTTGATGGTCCTTTTGAGTTCTATTCTAATCACCACTGAATTTAGAAGTTATAACAAAATAGATTAAGGCACAGAACTAATATTCTTAGATAGCACAGATTACTTTTTCGTTGGCATAAGATATTCCGATCTTATTCGCAATAATTTAGCTGATTTTGATATGACTAAATTGCACGATTCAAAAGGCGGGCTTAAAGCTTTATCTATTAGCTAAACTTTCTTCTTCAAGAAAAGTCGTTAGTTCAGTACCGTTAAAAAACTATTCATCACGAAGAAACAAAAAAATTAAATAGTTACAAATTTGAACTTAAATACACCGGTAAACCTGACAGTGTAACCAAATAATCTGATATTATATAATTAAAATCGAAAGAAATAAACGTAATAAAAGGTGTATGCATGATAAAAAGAAATAAAAATATAAAATAGATTAATGCAACTGCTAATGACTGTCAAAACAATCAAGCCGATAAATGATGTTGTTAGAAAAAGTTTTTAAAGCAAAATCTTTGGAACAGGAAATTCATTTGGTCCTTTAATCTTCGAAATGACTAATTTTAACGAAACCTTCATTGACAATGGAAATATTGACTATCAGAATGAGCTTTAGCAAGTTTGACCAAATTTCACTAATGAATTATAAAAGCTTTTAAAACTAATGAAAAACCGAATGTCATTCAATAAAGAAAATTGGTTGAAGGTGACCCAATTAGTTTATTTCCTACAGACAATTTACTTCTTCTCCGAAACTATAAGAATTATGACGCCAATAAAGTAATCACAATGAATAAAGTGCAGCCAGTGTTCACAAAGAAGAACAATTTAACACCAAAATCTTTATCGAAACTTCTTAAAGTATTTTTGATTTTTGTATTATTCATGTTTTCTATGGACTTCGGATTGATTGAATATAAGACGTTCCAACAAAAAGTTTTTATAAAAATGTCCTCTTTAATAATAATCACCATATATGGAGTAGGATTCTTTATATCGGCATTTTATTTACCAATTTCCCCTGGATTTTTGTTTTGGTATTTGAGATATATTGTGGAAATTTACGCACACTCCTTTATATTATTTTTTACACCGAAGGACAAATCATTTTGTACATTCCTAAGGAAGTTACACTTTATCGACGTGAAACTTGATGTGGACAGTAACTCATATCGATTAGATGTAAAGATCTTAATGTATTGCATCGCATCTATAGGGTATAAAATAATAATAAGCATTATTTATTGTTACGAATTTGATAATTTGTTAACACCTGTGTGGATTCATCTTGTTTATTTCGTACCTTACGTGTCAATGGACATACCTCTTATATTCTACTTCTTTATGTTCTACGCCACTCGATGCCGATTGATTGTTTTACGGAATTATATTAAAAACAGACAATTTAAACCGATATATTTTCATTATTTATACAAATCTTTGATTGATGCTATTGAAACTATAAAAGAAGCTTTTGATCGGGTGGTACGTATTTCTTGGTTTTTTAAAGGAATTCCTGTTATTAGCTACACCCAACCATGCTTTGTTATGGATCAATCTAATCGTTCCTATATATTGTAGGCTATTAACTGCATGCTAATCTGATTAAGAAGCAATAAGTTTGTCAAATTCCATCAAAATCTGTTCAGCGTGTATGTTGTGTGCTCGATGAATGAGAAGATCGTGAGGAACTATCCATTCCAGGCACAATGCTGGGATATATATAGCCTGTCAATGTAAATTGAAACAGCATTATGGGTCTAAACTCTGAAGAATTCCTCGTTCGAACGAAGTTGAGGGTATTTCTTAGGAAAACTTTTCATGTGAGGCAGACTAATCTGTAACTCATCCTTGACCGACTATCGCCCATCTATTCTGCTGATTAATGGTAAAAACTTTAATATTTTCTTAATGCAAACCGTTTCCATAGTTATACGATTGGTGAACACCTGATACGCGAATGCTAATTCCTTTCAGTTTCTTGTAACCTTTATAGCTGGCATTCCATATCTAATGACAATTATATATGAGATTATTAGAGCCATCAAAATCACAGCAAATTCAGTAAGTAAATTTCAACATCAAAATATTCTTTATTTAATCGGTCTGTTGATAAGAATATTAAGTAAACAAATTTGGTTGCTTCAGATGTTTGATTCTATGGGAAAATATGGTATTGACACATTGTTTGAATTCATGCAAAGGTCATTTATAGTTCACAAGCCCATTTCTTCTTTTAGAGCAAATTGAAAAATATGTGCAATAAGAATAATAAAGTAAATTGGACAATGTCTTAAAAAGTTTAATTAATATTAAGAATGAAGCTTTGAAAGGGAAAGGAATGAAAGTGAATAAAAGCGAAACGAAAGTTATGCTTTTTGAACGAGATGAATCTATGATGAATGGCAATATTTTGAGAGACGGGGAACAAGTGGAAGAGGTGAAAGAATTTGTATACTTGGGATCTAAATTTACAAAAGATGGAACATGTGAAAGTGATATCGAAAGGAGAGTGAATGCAGGGAATATGGTAAATGGTGCTCTGCATGCTTTTATGAATAGCCAGATGGTGTCTCAAAGGGCTAGACTGGCAGTGCATGCTGGAGTGTTGGTGCCAACACTTATGTATGGTAGTGAAAGTTGGGTATGGCAGAAGAATCACAAAAGTAAAATAAATGCGGTAGAGATGAGAGCGTTGAGAAGCATGAGTGGATTAAAACTGAGTGACAGAGTGAGAAATAGTGTGATAAGAGAACGTTGTGGTATAAAAGAAGACGTAGTGACTAAAATTGAAAAAGGTATGCTTAGATGGTTTGGGCATGTAGAGAGAATGAATGAAAGGAGACTGACAAAAAGGATTTATGAGTCAAGAGTGAATGCGAAAGTTGGAAGGGGAAGACCGAGGCGAACGTTCCTGGACCAAATCCAGGACATTTTAAATAACGGCCAGGTCAAGAGTACTCTAAACCGACGAACTTGTATGAAAGGTTTAATGAGATTGAAAGAAGCGAAGGAGATATGCAAGGATCGTGGCAAGTGGAAGGATGTTGTCTCTGCCTACCCCTATGGGAGTGATGCTATGTATGTATGTAGTTATAAGTTTTACGTGTAAAATGTAGTACGTAACCATTTCCACGTTACCATCCATCTCAGAAACAAAATTCACGATAATCGGATCTCGTTTTAATGTGAAAGCATAAAAAACAAAATAAATTTCACCTAAATAAAAGGATGATTATGATTTTTTAACTATTTTGATTTTACAGATCAATATAGCAGGTTATTTAAGTGTAACTGGAATTGTTGTGTGGTCATTGGTTGTAATTTTTGCACCTGCTGTAACTGCTGGATCACTCTCAAAAGAAGTTAACAATATTAAAATCTATCTCCATAACAAACTGCTTGAAGTAAATGGTTTGTATAATCGTTTGAAAATAAGCTTTTTGAGACACATCTTTTTTGCTGACAGGTTAGCGTTTGTCTGTGATCACATCTGATCGTACCACTAATCTAGTAAGAAGCAATTTACCCCTTAAAGTTTCTACACAGCGTCTTACCGGAACACATATCTCTTGGTTTGGTGGTACGCTTTTTCTGGAGGAATGGCAATTAGCAACGGTTGAAGGCTACCACTAATCTGAACTTAAGAATAATTAGAATTAAAAGATATATAATTTCTTACATTATAACTTCTTCTAATTGTCAATAACATTTTATATCAGTACTTTGGTTGTATGAAAAATGAAGAAATCTTTTTTATTCCATTTTTTTTTTTCAGATTTGCATCAAATGAGAGAAATTCAAAAATTTCTAAATTACATAGAAGCACGTCCATTTCATTTCAAGGTGATGGGTTTCATCCCACTGGACGCTAAATTACCAATGATCGTTCTTAATTTTTGTATCACGTATCTTATTATTACACTGCAATTAACCCATCTATATTAAAATATTCATATTAAAATTCTACACAAACATCTTCATACTCGGAGAGCTTCAAATAGTAATTTCATCTGATGTCCAACTGTGAAGTTTTAAGATCTTTGGTCATATCACCGAATGGAAAGAATCCCATGACATTTGGAGGATGAAGGTTGCGTTAAAGAAGCTCGAAGACATAGTCGGTTCCCAACGAGATTGACGGTTACAATTAAAGCCGTAGATCATCTAATAATAACGAATTATTCCAGCAATGCCATCATTAGAAGCCGTTAAAAAGATATCGCAAAGGCTGCCTTAGATACATGCCAATAATTAATAAATTAGGAGGATCATATATAAAAAAGGCATGCCAACTCCTATTACATCCTCCAAGACGAATTTCAGCTAGGACATCAAATCTCATGTAAATTAGGTGCATGGTCGACTGCTTATAGTTGTCTTCTAGGCTTAAGGGTGAAGCACTTTGTCGTGCTTCGTATATCCATATGCGATTTACGAGAAATTTTACACTTCTTATGATGTGAAAATTTAACATTTTTATCATTAATAAATGTGTAGTAAATAATATTTCTTTCATTTTTCACTGATTGTGGAGGCTTACCACAATGTTTTTTATATACCTTTTAGTAAAATGTTAGATTTGTTGCTGCATTGCAATATTATTAGGTGTATTACGTGTGAAACGGTGGTTGCAGAGCCTAGGAGAGGGAAACTTTTGCGTATTAATGATGTGTTCGATTACCATATAAAAGACTGGTGATACGGGTGTGGCAAACTGGTGATAACGGTTGCGGGTTGGGTCCCGGGTGCGGTGGTGCAAATGTAAATTTCAACTTTGTAAAGTTGTTTCATTTAATCGGTGTTTTATATGAGCAACACGTTTTTGAGGTGTAACGAGCGTATACATAGTCAGACAAATTTGTTAGTGTATTCCAGATTCACTAATAATCAAAAATAAATAAAAAATTTAACAAAAAAAAACAAGAACCGCCTTCATAAAGTATACGTAAAATCGATTTAACGTCATAGAAGTACACCTGTTGGAAAGTCTCTCCTATAAGAGTTTAAACCACTCATAATTCAGAAGGTTCTGGATCTATTGATATGAAATTATTTGATATGATATTGTTTACTTTCGTTTCCTTCTCCATTGCTTGTTTTTAGTTTGTAGTTTTTTTTAGCTCGTATTTATTTTTTGCATGCAACCTGTAAGTGGGTTTGCAGTAATTACTTTTGTTTTTACTCATTCTTTATAGTTTGCATATTTTATTACCGTAACCTTTTGGTGTCCTCTTTAAATAAATTAACAAAGGCAAACATCAAAAAAGTTCGAACTATCTTTAAAAAAATGAAATAAAAAATTACATCTACTTATGAGATAGAAGCATTAATAGATTAAAATTTATATAAAAACCTATTAAGACTATTACAAAGTGGATGTAATATAGATATCCAGTAATAACTTTAATGAATTATAGGCATAACACTTTATTTTAGTCTCTTGAAAGAATTGCTTGATTGCGTTCTACAATAGTAAAAAAATTGTCGTATAAACTATTTATAATGATTAAAATAAAACCTATGACTATAAAAAAGGATTGCGTAAAACCCAAACCATTATCGAAATTACTTAAAATATTATTTATTATTGCTTTATTCCTTTTTTCGATGGATTTTGGTTTAATAACATACAAAACGATTCGACAAAAAGTTATCTACAAAATATCTTCTCTCATTTTAACATCGGTATTGGGGATCGGTTATATTGCAATATTTTCGCATATGGATATACCATGGTATCAAATTGTTTGGTACGCGAGATATATTGTGGAACTTTACATTCATGTTTTTATATTATTTTTTACTCCGAAAGATAAAACATTTTGTACTTTTGTAAAGTTCCTCCATACTACTGATATGAGCCTGGGAGTTGATAGTAATTCTTTTCATTTAGACATCAAGCTAATGCTATACTGTTTGGGTGCAATGGCTTATAAAGTGATAACAAGTGCTGTGTATTGTGCTGAATTTGATGAATGTATCAAACCGCTTTGGGTTCAAGCTGTATATTTGGTACCTTATACTTCTATGGACTTACCGCTTATAATTTACTTTTTTATATTCTACTCAACTCGCTACCGATTAAATGCATTGAGGATTTTTATTGAAAGTGGAAGATGTGATCTGAAATATTTTTATTACTTATATAAATCCTTAATTGACGCAACAGTAACAATTAAGGAAGCATTTGATCCTATAGTAAGTTTTGTAAATTTAAAAATTAATAAAAATTATAATATCAGTAATAATAATTACATGTTTCTGTTTCCAGTTCATTGTTACATTTGTAGCTGACGTTCCCTGTTTGATGGGAATTATTTATCAAATTATAAAAGAAATTAAAAATGAATCTGTAAGTAAACTCAAACATACGATTGTTATTAATTTTTACTTCAGCACCTAGTTTATTTATATGAAATGCAACGAGATTTATTAGCTATTCAAAAATGCTTATTACTGTATTGTTGAGCCTATTCTTGTATTATTGACAATTATGTTACCGCTAAGAAAACTTGATTTATCTTTGCGGTAGTAAAAAGGGATTTTACCAACTAAATAACACAAAACATGATGGATCAAACAACAAGCTCAAAACCGATTCTCCTATAAAACTACAGTTATATATATTAGTATTATAAAGATGATATTATGCTTGATTAATTGAATTTTGCTATCGCTAATAAAATTTAATTTTTACAAGAAAATAACATAAAACATGACGGGTCAAACAATAAGCTTTAAACCCATTCTCTTACAAAACTATATTTATATATACTAGTATTATAGAGTGACAATATGATAATGCTAAACTAATTTAATGCCATGTTGATTGCAGAAAAATATAACAGGATATGCAACTGAGGGTACTGTCGTTGTATCATCGCTTATCATAATTTTTGCTCCAGCAGTAGCAGCTGCCTCACTTTCGACTGAAGTGGATAAAATTAAAATAATATTTTACAATATGTTGCTAGAAGAAAACGGTTTGTATTGTATAATACTTACGTGAAATAATTTTTATCTATTGTAACTAAAATCTTCTAAGCCCCTTGTTTTTCTTTTTCACAATTGGCTTTCGTTGGCTTTGAGCATTGCAATGAAGTCTAATAATTATAATTTTTGACAAAACATTTTCAATTTATAATCCGTGGCTTAACTCTTTGAAATATCTTTTTTTCAGATACGAGAAAAGTTCAAGAAATAAAAAATTTAATAAGCTATATAGAAGCACGGCCATTTCATTTCAAAGTGATGGGTTTCATCCCACTAAACGCTAAATTACCAATGATCGTTCTTAATTTGTGTATCACGTATCTTATTATTACACTACAATTAACCCATCTATATTAAAATATTCATATTAAAATTCTGCCCAAACATCTTTATACTCAGAGAGCTACAAACAGGACTTTCATCTTATGTCCAAATGTAAAGGTTTAAGATCTTGGGCAATATAACGGAAAGATTCCCATGACATTTGGAGGCTCAAGGTTACGTTGAAGAAGCACGATAACATGGTCGATTCCCAACGAGATGGATTGATACAATTAAAGCCGCAGATCATCTAAAAATAACCGATTATTCTAGCAATGCCATTATTAGAAGCCGTTGAAAAGATATCACGTAAAGACTGCATTAGAACTGTAACATAATTGCCATTAGGTATAAAAAAAGGCGGGTTAGTACCTATTATATCCTTCTAGGTGAATTTCAGCTACGATATCTAATCTCAAGTAGATTAGGTGACTTGTCGACAGCTTATATTTGTCTCCAAGGTATAAGGATGAAGCACTTTCTCGTACTTCGTATACCCATANCTGCCTACCCCTATGGGAATAAGGCGTGATGCTATGTATGTATGTATGTAT
This sequence comes from Elymnias hypermnestra, assembly GCA_015832385.1. Classification (NCBI taxonomy): domain Eukaryota; kingdom Metazoa; phylum Arthropoda; class Insecta; order Lepidoptera; family Nymphalidae; genus Elymnias; species Elymnias hypermnestra. Next base: position 2,408,958 of record JACTOM010000907.1, read on the forward strand.
GTTGAGCCTATTTTTGTATTATTGACAATTATGTTTTATGAAAAGAAATATCAAGTTTTCTTAGCGGTAGCAAAAAGGGATTTTACCAACTAAATAACACAAAACATGATGGGTCAAACAACAAGATCAAAACCGATTCTCCTATAAAACTATAGTTATATATATTAGTATTATAAAGATGATATTATGCTTGATTAATGGAGCTTTAAACCCATTCTCTTACAAAACTATATTTATATATACTAGTATTATAGAGTGATAATATGATAATGCTAAACTAATTTAATGCCATGTTGATTGCAGAAAAATATAACAGGATATGCAACTGAGGGTACTGACGTTGTATCGTCGCTTATCATAATCTTTGCACCAGCAGTAGCAGCTGCCTCACTTTCAACTGAAGTGGATAAAATTAAAATAATATTTTACAATATGTTGCTAGAAGAAAAAGGTTTGTATTGTATAATACTTACGTGAAATAATTTTTATCTATTGTAACTAAAATGTTCTAAGCCCCTTGTTTTCTTTGGCTTTGAGCATTGCAATAAAGTCTATTATAATTTTTGCCAAAACATTTTCATTGAAATATCTTTTTTTCAGATACGAGAAAAGTTCAAGAAATAAAAAATTTAATAAGCTATATAGAAGCACGGCCATTTCATTTCAAAGTGATGGGTTTCATCCCACTAAACGCTAAATTACCAATGATCGTTCTTAATTTGTGTATCACGTATCTTATTATTACACTGCAATTAACCCATCTATATTAAAATATTCATATTAAAATTCTGCACAAACATCTTTATACTCAGAAAGCTGCAAACAGGACTTTCATCGTATGTCCAAATGTGAAGGTTTAAGATCTTTGGCAATATAACGGAAAGATTCCCTTTCTTTGACATTTGGAGGCTCAAGGTTACGTTGAAGAAGCACGATAACTTGGTCGATTCCCAACAAGATAGATTGATACAATTAAAGCCGCAGATCATCTAAAAATAACTGATTATTCTAGCAATGCCATTATTAGAAGCCGTTGAAAAGATATCACGTAAAGACCGCATTAGAACTGTAACATAATTACCATTAGGAATAAATTAGGAGGATCATGGATAAAAAATGCGGGTTATGCCTATTATATCCTCCTAGGTGAATTTCAGCTAGGATATCTAATCTCAAGTAGATTAGGTGACTTGTCGACAGCTTATATTTGTCTCCAAGGTATAAGGATGAAGCACTTTCTCGTACGTCGTATACCCATATACGATTTACGAGAAATATTATATTTATTTTCATTATCAATAAATACATGTGTATTGAATAATTTTTCTTTCATTCGTCACTGATTAAGCTACCGCAGTATGTTTATGTACCTTTTATAGGATTTTTTTGTAAGCTAAATGCAAAATTATTTCATCTGGGATTTTCTCCAAGACACGATCTTGCGCCGCCGGAATCCAGGGGCTACCGACGACCTTATATCGTCAGTTCTCCTTGTGAAGGGTCAGCCTACAGTGCGCCGGCCGGTGCGGGGCCGCCAATCCAACACCTTCGGTCTTCAACGTCCTCCTAATTTCTGATTTGATCACGTAAAGAAACTCCCAGCATAGCCCTCGGTATCGCCAGCTGCGTGACGTTGAGCTTTCGAATGCCCATAGTTAGCAACCACATTTCCGATCCATAGGTGATCACAGGTAAAACGCACTGTTCCGAGACTTTGGTCTTCTGGTCTTCTGACCTCCGAACGCTGGCCAACCGAGTTGGATTTGGCTGGATGGATTTGATACCGGTGGTTGACCTCTTTCTCAAAATTGGACCTTCCTAGCTAGACTATATGTCTCAGCTATGTATACTTATCAACGATGACTGGGTGGAGCAAAACATGGATATTGGACATAACTTTCATCTTATCCATGTTCATTTTTAGGTACATCTGCCGAGAAGCTCTGTTGAGGTCATCGAGCATTGCATTGAGATCTTCCGGAATCTTTGCCATAATGACCACGTCGTCGATATAGCGTAAATGAGTGATGTACGTTTATGTTAATGCCAAGTCCGTTCCACTCCATTAGCTTTGGTCTTGTATACGGACTGACATGCTGCGTTTTTGTATAAGCACTTCAACACATGTTTTTACAAAGATCTGTATCATCTGTAAAGATCTTAACACGGCCCATGTTTCTACCAAATCAAAAGCTTTCTTATAATCCTCAAACGCCAAGCAGAGTGGATTATACTCCTCAGTTTCTGTATAATCTGCCGCAGTGTAAAGATGTGGTATATGGTACTAAAGCCTTTTTGGAATCCGGCTTGTTCAGGAGGCTGCAAGTCGTCAAATCTTTGAGCGAGACGATTCGTAATGACCCTCGAGAACAGTTTGTAGACATGACTCAGCAGTGCGATAGGTCTGTAGTTCTTCAATAGGGTGTTATCGCCAAGATGAACAGAACTACCACGCTCCTATCCCGTCCACGGTACTGTGCCGTCGAAGATGACGGAATTGAATATTCGCTGAAGGACTTTATGAATGGGTTTGTCGTTGAAAGTATGTAAGAAGTACCTTGTTTGGCCACGATTAGGAAGGTTATATAAAAATAATATTAATAAAATTGCAAAGCCAGGTGGCGAAATGTTTTATTTTATAATATTGTGATTATTTATGTTACACTTTGGAATATATCTCGAGTTTTTTCTAGTATATAATAAGATAAAACAACATGATGTGTTTCTGAAATTAATTCTATCATTTGCCTCAAGCAAACATTATAAAAACATTTTCGTTTCGCATAGATACTTGGGACTCTTATAACTACAGGTATACATAATTACTGTAACTGCCTCATTGGTCTAGTGTTTAGCATGTTCGACTACAGACATGAGGTCCTGGGTACGAGTCCCGGGTGGAGCCAATTCTAAAATCAATATTGAGTTTTCTATTAAGATTTTCTCAATATTTGCCCTAAGTTGGGAAGTTGGCGGTGTGCTCCACCCCCATGCCTCGGAGAGCACGTTAAGCCGTCGGTCCTGCACCCGATCTCTCTCCGGTCATGTCGGATTCCTGTCACATCGGACTATGAGAGTGAAGGAATAGAGAGTGCACTTATGTACTATGCCTGCCAATCCGCAATGGAGCAACGTGGTGGGTCTATGCTCTAAAAACCGTCGCTCCTCCGAGTGAGAAGGCCTGTGCCCAGTAGTGGGACGTTAATGGCCTGCTACTTACTTACTATACATAATATCTATCATATCATAAAAATATATTTATCGCACGGTCTCTCCTTGAGTTTAAAACATTAACAATTCAGAAGGTTCTGGATCATTTGATATGATATTAGAAGGGCAAACATCACTACCATTAAAAAATGAACTTAAAATTACATATACTTATTAAGAAGTAGCACTTAATTCATTAAAATTTATATAAAAACCTATTAAGACTATTAGAAAAAGTTTATGTAATTTGGATATTATGTAATAACTTTAATGAATTGTAGGCACACTTTGTTTTAGTCTCTTGAAAGAATTGCTTGATTGCGTTTTACAATAGTAAAAATATTGTCGTAGAAAAAATTCATAATGATTAAAATAAAACCTATGACTATAAAAAAGGATTGCGTAAAACCCAAACCATTATCGAAATTACTTAAAATATTATTTATTATTGCTTTATTCCTTTTTTCGATGGATTTTGGTTTAATTACATACAACACGTTTCGACAAAAACTTCTCTACAAAATGTCTTCTCTTATTGCAATATCTGTTCTGGCGATCAGCTACATTCTAATGTTTTCCCATATGTATATACCATGGTATCATATTGTTTGGTATTCGAGATATATTGTTGAAATTTACGTTCATGTTTTTATATTATTTTGTACTCCGAAAAGTAAAACATTTTGTACTTTTGTGAAATATCTCCACACTGTCGATATGAGACTGGGCGTTGACAGTAATTCTTTTCATTTAGACCTCAAACTATTGTTATATTGTTTAACTTCAATGGCATATAAAGTAATTACAAGTACTGTGTATTGTGCTGAATTTGATGAATGTATCAAACCGACTTGGATCCAAGTTGTATATTTCGTACCTTATACTTCTATGGACGTGCCACTTATAATTTACTTCTTTATATTCTACTCAACTCGCTACCGATTAAATGCTTTGAGGAATTTTATTGAAAGTGATAGATGTGATCTAAAATATTTTTATTACCTGTATAAATCTTTAATTGATGCAACAGTAACCATTAAGGAAGCATTTGATCCTATAGTAAGTTGTGTAAATTTAAAAATTAATAAAAATTATAATATCAATAATAATAATTTGTTTAACTGTTTCCAGTTCATTGTTACATTTGTAGCTGACGTTCCCTGTTTGATGGGAATTATTTATGAAATCATAAAAGAGATTAAAAATGAATCTGTAAGTAAATCTCATACAATTACATTATTTTTCCTTCAACATACATACATACATAGCATCACGCCTCATTCCCATAGGGGTAGGCAGAGACAACATCCTTCCACTTGCCACGATCCTTGCATATCTCCTTCGCTTCTTTCAATCTCATTAAACCTTTCATACAAGTTCGTCGGTTTAGAGTACTCTTGACCTGGCCGTTATTTAAAATGTCCTGGATTTGGTCCGGGAACGTTCGCCTTGGTCTTCCCCTTCGAACTTTCGCATTCACTCTTGACTCGTAAATCCTCTTTGTCGGTCTCCTTTCATTCATTCTCTCTACATGCCCAAGCCATCTAAGCATAGCTTTCTCAATTTTAGTCACTACGTCTTCTTTTATACCACAACGTTTTCTTATCACACCATTTCTTACTCTGTCACTCAGTTTTAATCCACACATACTTCTCAACGCTCTTATCTCCCGCATTAATACAAAACTATATTTATATATATTAGTATTGTAGAGATGATAATATAATAATGCTAAACTAATTTAATTCCATGTTGTTTGCAGAAAAATATAACAGGATATGCTACTGAGAGTACTCTCGTTGTGTCGTCGCTTATCGTAATCTTTGCTCCAGCAGTGGCAGCTGCCTCACTTTCGACTGAAGTTGATAAAATCAAAATCATTTTGTATAATATGTTGCTAGAAGAAAAAGGTTTATACTGTATAATGTACATAAAATAATGTTTATCTACCGTAACTAAAAACTTATAAGTCCCTTGTTTTTCTTTTTCAAAGCTGGCTTTCGTTGCCTTGGTTGGTGGTGGTTTATATATTCTATATGTCTTTTTTTTCAGACACAAGAAAAGTTCAAGAAATACAAAATATAATAAGCTATATAGAAGCACGGCCATTTCAATTCAAAGTTCTTGGCTTCATACCTTTAGATGCTACTTTGCCAATAATTGTACTTAATCTGTGTGTTACATATCTCATAATCTTATTACAATTAACGCATCTATATTAATGATAATTTAAAAAAAATTTTATCATGCGTGTGTGAATAAATTTTCAAATAACTTTATATAGTTTTAATATTGAATTTAACAAAATCAAATTATCCTTTATTTAACAAGACCAAAAAAGCCCTTTTGAATCCTCAGTAGTCTTTCTGTTGGTAACAAATCTACCACCGGTTGAGAAAGTTGATTTTTGTATGCAACTGGAACCAAGCTCAAACATTTTTTCTACAGCAAATAAATCACATTTGCTTTTAAAGTGATATGCTAAATCAATATTAAACTTATATTAGAAAGAAAAGCGGACCAAGTATTGATCCTTGGACAACACCTATTTTTACAGGTGATCATGACGACTCAATACTATTACTATACTATCTTTAAAACTCTGTTTTGATGGTTATATCTTAACAAATTAAGTGCCTCCTCACAATCACTCATAATATTTACTTAGTTTAGGTTAGAAATGTTATACACAATCAAAAGCCATAGAAAGATCACAGAATATCCCTAGTGCATTTTGGGACTTTTCTAAACATGTGTGGCAAAAGAGATACATATCGTGAAGTTTCAAAACTGTCTACCTTATAATTATCTTGATAATACTTTGTGTGCCAACATGCTATAATGTTATCATAATCATAGCAATATTAAATATATATTAGGACTTTTCGGAAAATAAAGGAATGGGTACATTTTTTTAAACGCTTTAATCTTATAACTTTTTTCACTAACTCTATCAAAATAAATTAATTATTTATAGTAAAAAAAAGTAAGTAGCAGCCCATTAACGTCCCACTGCTGGGCACTGGCCTCCTCACTCATACGAGATAGGGTTTTTAGAGAATAGACCCACCACGCTGCTCCACTGCGGATTGGCAGGCTTAGTACACAAGTGTACTCTCTATTCCTTCACTCTCATAGTCCGACGTGACGGCAATCCGACACGACCCGAGAGAGATCAGGCGCAGGACTGACGGCTTAACGTGCTCTCCCAGGCACGGGGGTGGATCACACCGCCAACTTCCCAACTACGGGTAAATATTGAGAAAATCTTAATAAAAAACTCAAGATCTACTTCGAATTGGCCCGACCCGGAACTCGAACCTAGCACCTCATGTCTGTAGTCGAACAAGCTAACAACTAGACCAATGAGGCAGAGTTTATTTATAGTACTATATTAATATTTTTTCACAAGAGTCATCACTTTCCTCCTAACTAAAACCAACTTATTTAATATTGCTCAAGATAGTTTTAGTTATATTCCCAGAATTTACTTTTCTATTAGAATACTTGTGTTATTATCGATCGATCTGATACAAAAATATGTTTTTTAATTAGACTAAAAATTTTTGAAATCAAGTAGTTCAAACAAAGTACGTTTAAAAACTGCCTCATTGGTCTAGTGGTTAGCACGTTCGACTACAGACATAAGGTCCTGGGTTCTAGTCCCGGGTCGGGCCAGTTCAAAACTCAAGATTGAATTTTCTATTAAGATATTCTCAATATTTGACCGAAATTGGGAAGTTGGCGGTGTGATCCACCCCCGTGCCTCGGAAAGAACGTTTAGCCGTCGGTCCTGCGCCTGATCTCTTTCCGGTCATGTCGGATTGCCGTCATGACGGATTATGAGAGTGAAGGAATAGAGAGTACACTTTTGTACTCCGCCTGCCAATCTATGCACTAAAACCTCTCTCATATAGTATACGAGTGAAGAGGCCTGTGCCCAGCAGTGGGATGTTAATGGGCTGCTATATATACTTACCTTGTGTTTAAAACAAGTTGGGCAAATATATAAAACCTTCAGAAGTTAAAGTAATAATACAAGAACTAAAAACTTCGCGGATTAATAAGGTTTACATACATTAAAGTTCATAGGAAATCTGCATAGGAATTGTGAAGAATTATCTGTCATAAACAGCTTGTAGCAGGTATTCGTCATCCTTGTTATAAAGTCCTGCACCCGCGGGAGCCAATCAGATTTTCGTAAAGTTTGAAAAATTCATGAGCACTACTCATGGCAGTGAATATGCCATTGACACCGTGACACACAACCTAAAAGAATGTTGAACGCTGATTCTCAGAGCGTTTCGATAATATAAAATTATGAAAATGATAGTGTCAAAAATTTGATGGAGATCCTTCATAACACAGGGCAAAAAGGAATCCTTATAAATCTAAAGTATAAACGGTTTTTAACAACATAAACATTCGTACAATGAAAATAACAAAACATAACGACCAGATTTCTCGATTCAAAAATTTCTACGTAAATCAGAAATTTATGGTATGCATTAAATTGACTGGTTGAGATTCACTTATCTAGAATTTACTGTTTTGTTTTTATATTTCATAAAAGATTATCGTTATTTTGGTATTTGCCTTTTAAAATACTTTAGCATGACACCGACTAGATGCCCTTGAGCTCCATGTAAAATTTCCCTAACCTTCTGGAAAATTAGAAAAAACTCGTCTGAAAATTTAATTCAAAATGTATATTCTCAGCACCATTAAAGCCACAGTACAGACTTATTTAAGTAAGATATTTTGTCTATAGGGGTTAAGTTTGCTTTGTTAGTACTGTCATCAGTGCTTGTTTGTGTATTCGAGTAGTGATCTACAGTATCAGTATCAGTATCAGATCTTTTTAGTNGGAAGTCTGCATAGGAATTGTGAAGAATTATCTGTCATAAACAGCTTGTAGCAGGTATTCGTCATCCCTGTTATAAAGTCCTGCACCCGCGGGAGCCAATCAGATTTTCGTAAAGTTTGAAAAATTCATGAGCACTACTCATGGCAGTGAATAAGCCATTGACACTGTGACACACAACCTAAAAGAATGTTGAATGCTGATTCTCAGAGAGTTTTGATAATATAAAATTATGAAGATGATGGTGTCAAAACTTTGATGGAGATCCTTCATAACACAGGGCAACAAGGAATCCTTACAAATCTAAAATATAAACGGTTTTTAACAACATAAACATTCGTACAATGAAAATAACAAAACATTACGACCAGATTTCTCGATTCAAAAATTTCTACGTAAATTAGAAATTTACGGTATGCATTAAATTGACTGGTTGAGATTCACTTATCTAGAATTTACTGATTCGTTTTTATATTTCATAAAAGATTATCGTTATTTTGGTATTTGCCTTTTAAAATACTTTAGCATGACACCGATTAGATGCCCTTGAGCTCCATGTAAAATTTCCCTAACCTTCTGGAAAATTAGAAAAAACTCGTCTGAAAATTTAATTTAAAATGTATATGCTCAGCACCATTAAAGCCACAGTACAGACTTATTTAAGTAAGATATTTTGTCTATAAGGGTTAAGTTTGCTTTGTTAGTACTGTCATCAGTGCTTGTTTGTGTATTGGAGATGTGATCTACATTTTTAATAAATTTATCTATTTTGCGTTCATATTGACAGTACACCACGTGAGACTTCAGAGCTCTCAGTAACCGTTCCTTCGTAGCGCCATTAAAACACGCGGGATCAGTAGAATCTCCGCCATTCGCCATTTTATAACTTGAATACATAATTTATATCCCGACTCAACTCAAACTAGTTTCTTTGATTCCTGCGTTTTATCTTTGCTGCTTTACATGAAGCATTTTTCTTCAATTCGAATACTTTATATATCTTTATCAATACAAAAGGCATGGAACTTTCTATTTCTGAAGAATTTACTGTACTAAACGTAGCGCCTATATCCATACATACATCTTTAAATCATACATAGATAGCATCACACTTCATTTCCATAGGTGTAGGCAGAGACAACATCCTTCCACTTGCCCCGATCCTTGCATATCTACTTCGCTTCTTTCATTCTCATTAAACCTTCCATACAAATTCGTCGGTTTAAAGTACTCTTGATTTGGCCCTTATTTAAAAAGTCCTGGATTTGATCCAGAATCGTTCGCCTTGGTCTTCTCCTTCCAACTTTCGCATTCACACTTGACTCATAAATCCTTTTTGTCAGTCTCCTTTCACTCATTCTCTCGACATGTCCAAACCATCTAAGCATACCTTTCTCAATTTTAGTTACTACATCTTCTTTGATACCACAAAGCTCTCTTATCACACTATTTCTAACTCTGTCACTCAGTTTTAATCCGCTTATACTTCTCAAAGCTCTCATCTCTACCGCATTTATTTTACTTTTATGGTTCTTCTACCATACCCAACTTTCACTACCGTTCATAAGTGTTGGCACCAACACTCCTGCTTGCACAACCAGTCTGGCCCTTTGAGACACCCTCTGGCTATTCATAAAGGCATGCAGAGCACCATTTACCATATTCCCTGCATTCACTCTCCTTTCAATATTACTTTCACATGTTCCATCTTTTGTGAATTTAGATCCCAAGTATAAAAATTCTTTCACCTCTTCCACTTGTTCCCCATCTATCAAAATATTGCCATTCATCATAAATTCATCCCTTTCAAAAAGTATAACTTTCGTTTTGTTTACATTCTCTTTCACTCCTTTCCCTTTCAAAACTTTATTCATAATATTAACCATCTCCTGTAGTTCATTAACGGATGACGCAAGTATTACTTGGTCATCAGCGTATAATAAACATTTAATGAGTAATTCGTTCATTCTTAACCCATACATACTTTTTTTTTAATCTGTCAAACAGTTATCCATGAATAGGTTGAACAGCTATGGTGACGCAACACATCCCTGTCGAACACCTCTTTCGACAGGAAACCACTCCGTGTACGGTCCGTTTATTCTGACACAAGCACTAGAACCCTCATAGAGAGACTTTTCAATGCTTGAATCAGATTACCGCTCACCCCATACGTAGCATCACATCTTAAAATATAAGCTGTAAACCAATAAAACACTGTATGTGTATCCAGCAACTTCTTTGTTTACTATAACATTTACATTTACTTAATGATACAGCATATTTCTGTTTTCTTTTGGTATACTTAGGTTTAGTTTTAGTTATTTAGAAATCAATATTTTGAGTTGTAAATGATCGAACTATATCCAGCATAGTTATTTCTTGATGGAGATTTAATTGTCGTTTGAATCAATGATTAAGATCGAATTAACGACCGATCTTTTAAATAATTCCTTTTACTTTTACATTTTTGAAATCCCCATGATGAAACCCGTCAGTTTAATAATCTCTGAATGATTGATGGCTCCAATATTGTAACACAAGTGAAGCTACGTACCAGTAAATGAGGAGCCCTCACGTATGCAAGCTATAAATGTTTGGCTTTTTTCTTTACGTGACCAAACTTCTCCCAATAAATGATTTCGATCGGGATCTACACCGCCGGGCACAGAAAGTATATAGCTTTGCGATTTTGTCTGTTGTTTGATAACTCAAAAACGGCCTGATCGTTTTCGATAAAAATGTATATACAGTATGCACGTTATTTCGTGAATGGTATCACCTATATATACGTAAAAGATATCCAGGTATCTAATGACTCATCACGATATCTCTGGAACCATAAGGCCCAGAGACTTGAAATTAGGTAGGGATATTCCTTTTGCCGAGTAGAGTTTAGCTAAGAACGGACTTTACGAAAGTCTACCCGCAAGGTGTGGGGCTGTTAATTAAAAAATTGTATATTTCACATAAAAAAAACTATTTTGGTCAGAATTTTTTTTGACGTATTGGTAACTATCAAATGTAAATTTCAGGGAATACCCTCAAAGGGCAGTGCGGGTATGTTTCTTATTTGTAAAAGTATTTGCCTAAATTAATGAAAATGGTACCAAAAAAACATTCCCCGCAGTCAAAGTCGCGGGTTCAGCTAGTGCAATATGTTTTAGACACCAATTACCAATGGTAAAACCCATTAAATCAATCTCGATGTAGCAATAAAGTAACAGCCCATTAACGTCCCACTGCTGGGCACAGGCCTCCTCACTCATATGAGAGAGGGTTTTTAGAGCATAGACCCACCACGCTGCTCCACTGCGGATTGGCAGGCATAGTACACAAGTACACTCTCTATTCCTTCACTCTCATA